>KI669499.1:441235-794850 GCA_000507405.3 Kwoniella heveanensis BCC8398
TTTTTTTTTTTTTTTTTTTTCTTTTTTTTTCGGTGCTGGTAGATCGGTTATTCGGGACTAAGTTGAGCCGACTGGTTAACGACAGTGCTGACTGATTTATGCTCGCTCATCACAGCCAAGTCATCAAGGGCTGGGATGAGGGTGTTCCTCAGCTGTCCGTCGGCCAGAAGGCCGTTTTGACCTGTACCCCCGACTACGGTGAGTCTAGGGAACCGAACATCGAGTCTTGCGCTCCGCCCCGAACGGATGAAAGGTCCAGGTGTTCCCCGGCGTGTCCCACAAAGTAGACGCAAGCGCCACTTCCGATCTGTCGTGCTGATGTCGACCGACTTGTACCACGTATATAGCCTACGGCGCTCGAGGCTTCCCTCCCGTCATCCCCGCTAACTCGACTCTCAAGTTCGAGGGTGAGTAGATTCTTTCTGCGGCTCCATCATACTCTATCAAAACCTGTGCGCTGACTGATTGTTGCCTTCGTTCTCATATAGTCGAGCTCCTCAAGGTCAACTAAGCGATTCGCTTCACGTCAAGTGATCGTCACGTCAGAGACCGATGAGGAGATGGCGAGTGAAGGAGGATGAAAGGTTGGAAGAAAGAGTAAAAGAATTAGCAAGCAGTACATACATACATGTCAGACATAGATTTACAACATGAATAGGCGGTGGACGAACTGTCTCCTTCTGGCTACCTGGCCTCTCTAAAGGTCACGCACACTCTCATCCCATGGAGATATGATTCGTCCGTAAGCTTGGTCCATAAGCTGTTCCATCTTCGGGTAACCCATCATACGTTGATTTCGTTGACTCGATTCGACGGGACTCGAAGTGCTATGAAGCGTCGAGAGACAGCATCCACAACCCCGGTATGGCCAACTCACTGATATATTCCTCGTCAATGGCATTCATCCACGGATATCATTGGAAGGCCGAGTGCCAGTGCAAGTGTCCTGCTCTCTCTTCTTGAGAGCTTGTCACTAGACGGGGAGGAAGTGAGGGGAGGCGAGTCGAACACTCCCGTCGCCTTGCGCTCTTCCTGTCGGTCATCGACCCGTGCCAAGCGGATCAGTGTACCTCAGTCTCGAGCTTGACACGTTCCTATGTACTCTGCTGTACGGTCTGAAATTCGCGTTCTGGCGTTCAGTGTTTGATGGTCAGAGGCTAGGCTTCGAATGATACAGTATACAGCAGGCTTGTTCCGTTCGTTTTGCATGTTTTACATATACAGAGTACAATCATGTATACATGTATGTATACGAGGATATGGGCTGCGGCTAACACCAATACGTTATTTGCCCAAAGCCTCTTCGCGGTCGATGATCTTTTGATCGAGCTTGATTAGAATCACCGTTCGTTGGGGCCATCGGTCCGATCCTACGGTGTGTGCTGTCACTCGTGCGGGCTGATAGCAAACGAGCGAGCGTGTGGTAAAGATATCAGCCAGAAGCTCTTTTTTTTTTTTTTTTTTTTTTTTTTTTGCTGATGAAATGGTACGGTCTGTTATGCTTAGCGGCGTGATAAGCGGCGCCGAACAGCACACATAATAAGATGAGGGATAAGAAATGCACGGGCGAATATCTTGCATTGTCTGCTTGCTTTTGGACAAAACGATAACTCACCACGTCCAGTCCATCCAACACTCCCTCGACTAATCCCGCGGTATATGCCTCACAGCTCAATTGCGACATGTCTCTTGGTACCGAGATATGCTGCGTCAGGGGAGGTTCGTTGAGCGTTATCATGTCTGTCGGAGGAGCGCCGGTTTGAGCGGAATGAGCCGCGGAAAGAGTGAGCGGGAGGGAGAAGGGAAGTGTTAGGTATTTCGTTTTGAACATGATGAAGAGGCGAAGGAGAATGTTGCAATAACGGTCAACTATCAGCTCTTGTTTCCGCTTGTCCTGAGTGGATTGATTCGGAGGTTCCCAGCCGTTCTACTATGACTGCTCCGTAGAGACTACTTTGAGCGACCTGCGCGAGGCGCTTGGACCAGACGGTGATCGCACTCAATGGACAGCAAGAGACAGAGAGGAATATGTTCTGTCCTCAGAAGAAGGACAAAGGCCACAAGAGAAACACAGAAAGCACTCACATTCATCCTTTGCATCTACACTCTTTTCTAACCCATCGGCCGGTTTTCCGAAACAGTACTTGTATACTTGAGTATGTACGAATTGGAGGATCGGTATCAGGCGGTGTTCGCGCTTTGGGTCCTGCGTGTGCGCGTGCGCAACATGAAATGGAAGATAATATCGTCAACTTCTCATCTCAGCTTGATCTTGACAACTTCCAGGCATCGTCCTTAGACAAGGAAGGAGAGAGAGAGAGAGAGAGAGGAAGGCGAGAAGCGTGGAAGGTTCATGCACAGTCGTTATGTTGACGACACTCACCTTCATGCCAGACGTCTGCGTATTACGTAGCAATAACAGGGCAAGGATCCGCTGTCCGGCCTCATATCCTAGCGTTGACAACCTGCAGATCACCAGGGGGATTGATCAGCTCGCCGTCGCCTTGTCCGGGTGAGCAAGGGTGTCCATGGGGGCCTTCTGTACACTTGGACCTATTGTCTGATCAGACGAGTCCGATTGAAGACGGCAATGCAAGCGCCTCACTCGGACCGTGTCATAAAGATGAACAAAACATTCTGTCACAACAAAGCGTCGAGCTGATAATCGAATTCGGTGCCGGGACGAACGACCAGCCATAGCTTCTCGTATAGCCATGCATTGCGATTCCAGTCCTAAACCGAGTTCACTCACCTCTTCTCAAGGCCCGTGACGCTGTCCACTCTACTCTGGCTGTAAGCGACCATCTCCGCGAATAGAAACGCCCAAGCTGACATGGCCACTTCAGCCCCCTTCGTCTTATTCAGCGGTCTATCCAGAATATTCACCGGCCCCCCACCTCCTCCCCCTGCCAAGGTGGTATTTGATCCGAAGATTTGTTGTTGCAAAGAGGAAGGTTGAATGATGGATGATCGGGCAGATTCACGTCTGCTTGAATTGGATGCATTGGCGGATGAGGAGGGTTGTTGGGATGAAGGATAGAGAGAGGGAGGTGGAGAGGAGATTGAGGCGACGGACGGAAGGGAGAACCGAGATGAGATCGATGCCGAGGGCGGGTTCGAGGACGATTGCGCCCCACTCGAGAAGTATTGCGACATCGGCGATGCAGATGGGATGAGGACAGGACAAGCGAACGTATCTTATCGTCTTAATCGTCGAATGATACTACTCTTATCGTTATCGGATGCGGATTGACCTGCTTGCTGGAAATCGTCTCTATTACGTTCGGGGCAGTTCTGCGAATGCTATCTTCTTCGATTCTATCGAACAGCCGCAGGGTCCTAATCTTGCAGGCTTTTGCAATTAATTGATTAGATGCGATCGAGATCAATTATCAATCAAGTGAGCTTGCCCGAAGCCGTGGTGCTGACATCTCTTTGGAATTTCAGTTGAAGGTCAATGATGCCCCGTACAGTAGTACGCGTCGAGGTCGAGCCTATGAGCCGCCTGTCGGTTGGTTGTTAGGCGCAAAGTTTAATTACACAAAGTTCCCTGGGCTGACTTGACTGTTTGACTAGGTCGAGGATCTTTTTATTTCTGCCCGACTGTCGACTCCGACGTAGTGCAGCTAGTGAGGTGATCGACGGATGGCACGAATGTGAAGGACTTGACTTCTGCGAGAAATGATATGATGACATGCTATGCATAGGCCTTGGGTTGTTCCGTAGTCGAGTGAGAGCGATAAAGAGAGAGAGAGAGCCAGTATAGCCAGTATTCTTCAGTGACGGTGACGGTGGTACTTTGTAATGATTGATTAGAAACCAGAACTAGCATTAGTGTGCTGTATTAGCTGTTTTGTAATGCGGGAATGGTATCATCGCATCATCTGACCCTGAGCATTGGCCCATTCTAGCCGGGCGACGACGCCACGAGTACGCTCAACTAACTAACCCAATCGCGGCCAGACCTCTGGGCAGAACCAGACCCATGATAGACCCCTAGTCGCACTGACTCACTCTGACTCACCGCTAACACTCAGTTACCATTAACTTACCGCTTAGCACCTACTACCTTCTCACTCCAACGATTAACTCACTCACTTTGTCATCGGTATATCTCAGCATCTACATCAAGACAGACAGCAAAAGTTCCATAAGATATAGCTATAGCTCACGCATATTCTGTCACCTATGATCCGACCGCCGTGAAGAAGTCCTCTCAACGTGTCCCTTGACTCAAACCCTCGCCAGTCACGAAGGACTGAATCATATCATCCCGGGAGATCTACTCGCACGCTCCTACCCGCGCCTCAAGCTCTGGACGTCACTCATCACCCACCGAGTCAACCATTAGTCCTCGCAATCGTAATCGTCCTTGCTCATACCGATCTTGTCCTCTTACGATCTCGCCCCCCAACGCCGTGCAACAAACATCAGAGAAGGACCGTACCTCTAACCACCTTGATCATCATTCAATCGCCGTTTCATCTCGCATCGCTGGTCATTCTATAGTCCAGCTTCGCAACCTGCCCGTCCTCTTCCTGACACACGCTTACAGACCATCCATATCCTCATCTCGATCACCTCATCATCTGCCAGTAACGACGACTCACAATGGGTCAAGGCCAATCTTCATCTTCCAAGAAACTGGGTAGGACATCCTCCAAGCAACTCTCTGCGAATGACCTTGCCGACAGCCTCGCCTCGACCAAGATATCATCCGCATCCGATGGCCCATCAGGCGCACCCGGTACGCCTGGCGGAGCTTCTCCCGTGGATGTAGGAGGCAGCGGGCAATTCAGTACTCCCGCTCGAGTAAGCGGGAGACGCGGTGGGAAGGAGAAGTCAGGCTCGATATCAAGCTTCTCGTCGGCCGGTGGTAGACCGGCACTCAATACGCAAAGCTCTTTCGATGGAGCTTCAGTCAAATCAGGCCAATCGGCCACCACGCCAATCTCGGCCAATGCCGCATCCCCATCTTCAATCCCGACCACCCAGAATATCCTCGCTGCGCCTAGAACACGATCTTCCCTCCTCGGAGCATCTCCTCCTCCTCCCTCAGCCTTATCTGTTTCTCCAGGAGACGCTAGCTCGCCATCCAACTCACCGCTAGCCACAGGTCACATGTCGCGTGATTCGGGCTCCTCCCTCTCCCCCGGCACTGCGCTTTCAGCGACTATAAGCAGATCGAGCATCGGAGGCTCGGGCGCAGGTGTGCAGGTACTTGACGTGGACAATATGATCCATCGACTACTCGAGGCGGGTTATAGTGGGAAAGTGACAAAATCACCACCCCTGAAGAATACCGAGATCGCGAGTGTATGCGCGGCAGCGAGGGAAGTCTTCTTGTCTCAACCCACTCTGATCGAGCTCAGCCCACCGGTTAAGATTGTAGGCGACGTACACGGTCAGGTGAGTTGACTGGATGGGTCTCCTTGTTGCTGCTCTTCCGAGACGTAAAGAAACCTGCAGCTAAATGATTCACAGTACGCCGACTTGATCCGGATGTTCGAGATGTGCGGCTTCCCGCCATCCGCCAATTACCTCTTCTTAGGCGACTACGTCGACCGAGGTAAACAATCCCTCGAGACGATTCTCCTTCTGCTGTGCTACAAGATCAAGTACCCTGAAAACTTCTTCCTGCTTCGAGGTAACCACGAATGCGCCAATGTAACAAGAGGTAAGCTCGTCTTCAGGTCGCTCGTTCCTCTGTGATCAGTCGAAGTTGACGCTACAAACACCTTTTCACACAGTATACGGCTTTTACGATGAATGCAAACGACGGACTACAATCAAAATCTGGAAGACCTTCATTGACGTCTTCAACGCACTGCCTATCGCCTCTATCGTTGCCAGCAAGATCTTCTGCGTACACGGTGGACTGAGTCCTAGCTTGAAGAGCATGGACGACATCAGGAGAATCCAACGACCCACAGGTCAGTGATCACGGCTGGCTAGCGGCCCCAATCAACAGTGGAAGCTGACTCGCGCCTATTTGTCTATTCGCTTAGACGTACCGGACTATGGGCTGCTCAACGATCTCGTATGGTCTGACCCTTCAGACACAGCTTTGGATTGGGAGGACAATGAAAGAGGCGTATCATTCTGCTATGGCAAGAGCGTGATCAACGCATTTTTGGCAACGCACGTGAGTATCGTTGGGACCGATAGCCTAGTCAGAACGCGCGTGAGGCTGACACAGCGGATCGACAACCCCATTAGGATATGGATCTCATCTGTCGAGCCCATATGGTCGTTGAAGATGGATATGAGTTTTACAACGACAGGACGCTGGTGACTGTTTTCTCCGCGCCCAAGTGAGTTTTCGACGGTTATGAAATATAGGCGTTCGCTACACGGTCATGACTGAGATTGACTGAATTCATTCTTCCGCATCTCTCCAGCTACTGCGGCGAATTTGATAACTTCGGCGCTGTGATGTCGGTATCAGAAGATCTATTGTGTTCGTTCGAATTGCTCAAGCCGCTTGATGGAGCTGCGTTGAAGAAGGAGATGACCAAATCAAAACGAAAAAGGTGAGTTTGGATTGCAGTCATCTTGCAGTGCCTGCTCTTGACAAGGACATTCAGCATCTGACCCAAGCGAGTCTCAGTGCTGACATGCGCAATGGTGGCTAGTTTGCAAAATCACCAATCACCTCCAAATAATCCTATGACCCAGAGTTTCTAGGTGTTATGCTCGTTCCATCCTCTCCGACGAACATAGCCAAGTTTTGCCTCCTCCAATTCAGACCCTTACATATTACCCATTCGCTATCGAATGCCAACGTCTTATACACGCACCCCGCTTTCAATGCACTACGCTACAATGCCCTTACGCCCAACGCTCTTACATTCGATCTCAACCACTTTTTCGCCCTTTACCTGCCTCTCCCCACTTACGATATTACACACCCCTGCACAGATCCCGGTCGAAACGCTCAATACCGGATCTTGACGATATCTGTCCGTCTTGCCATCCAACCCCTGCTTCAGTCAACGGGCGCAAGGAGACAACCGCTGGGAACGGAAGGATCGCGGTGAACCGCCTCCACGTTACACGAAGTGCAACATCAGGCCTTCAGGGTGGCCAAAGCTTCGCCCACGGAAAGCGGTCGCGCTGGTCAAAGGGCCTGATGTCGGGGAAGTTTCGGTGCGAGGTTATGACGAAAAGCGACAAGGCCAGATCAGTGGATTGGGACACCTAGCCTTGAGAAGGCGATCGAGGGCAAAAATCAATTCAACGACCTGTTATTTCCCATTCAATGGCAGGCGACCAGATTCCGTTAGAAGAAGGATTCAAGCTACAACTGGGATGCGAACAGGCCGAATGCGCACCCTAAATCCGCACGCGCTGGGCCTTTCCTGAAGACCACGTTCTCCGCCTATTCACCAGAGACACCCGGAAGATCATACTCGTGTCGATGGTTTCAGGTATCCTTCAGATCATCAGCCATGGATCATCGAGGGATAGCCTTGTTCACAACGCTGCTCGCCCATCTCCCCCAAATTTCCATTCTATCTCCCTCTCTCCTCGACGTCCACCATTCATCATCACCATTGAGATGCTCAGGATACCGTTCTCCACTCGAGGACGATGTACCATCATAACCAAGATCAGACGTGATCCAATTTCAACCTCAATCGATCGTGCGACACGTATTATTCGGGGCCATTCTTCACCATACGTCGTCAGGTACAATTTTCTCACTCTGGGCTCCATGAATTGTTACTCTACTTCACTAAATGATCCGCTGTCAAATCTTGCTTCTCGTACTATTATCTGACTTACTGTTTGACCCTACCCGTATCCCTTTTTCCCGTCTATTTGGTCTTCGTGCGATATCGAAAACGAAACGCCGATAGCGTAGTGTATAGCACGTATACTATCCTATCTATCTATCTTATGTCCGCTCATATCTGATGCTATACTCTATGAAACAAGCCATGTCTTGCGGTGCTCCTTCCTATCGTCTGGGAGATGAGAGTGTAGAAGCATCAATTCATTTCACCCTCGAGGGTTATGTGACTGTACGAGTACAGCTTGTTCGTTTGAATCTTGGACATCGGGCAACCCCGAGCCGGAATACGGCGTTTCTGACCGTGCCTGGAGCGTAAGATGGACAACGAAAGATCCTGGTCAATTGTATGTCGACATAAGGCATGATGTTGATGAGCAACCTCCTCGTTGGACCGACATATCGGTTGATATGGAATAGAAAAGGCACTGATGCGGTAGCAGAGCCTCCTTTGCGATTTCCGCGCCCATTCCCCAGGCGATCAATCATTACACCCCTGTGCGAGTGAGTTCGACTTCGATACCTACCGAGACTATGTTGTCGTCAAGATCGACAACGGCAGCCTTGAGCCGGGATCGTTCTCGTCTTCGCCCGCGTCTCCATATGTGCCAGGGTGAGAGCGCGCAGTCTACCACATCTTTGTGTCAATGTTCTAGCTTTGGCGTTCGGCTCTCAGAAACTCCTGGTGCAGGTCCAAGTGGACGGCGGCATCCTACGTCCCGAACTGGCTTGTCTCGACGACCGGTAGCAGCAGATAGGAGCATAATTGGCAGGGCTCCTCAAATACTACACCGATATACTACGGCCTCACTACACTCAGCTCGACACCCATCGTACCCCTACCAAAGGAATGGCAAATACACCATCCTAACCACCTCACATGTCAAAGAACTCCGTTCCCTCTTACCGCACCCCACATCGATCCTCACAACCCTGGATCTAGAAGACCCAGCAACAGCCACATCTACAGCGACAGCCACAGAAGATGACCTAGCCTTTTATAATATCGACTGGATGGGGAAATACAAAGGCCGGAGTCAAGTGGTAGTTAGGCCTCGCTCGACGGAAGAAGTTGCAAAGGTCGTCAGGTGGTGTCATGGAAATGATGTGGCGATCGTGCCCCAGGGTGGGAATACGGGCTTGGTGGGTGAGTCGGCGTGTCAGCTGTGTTGCAGGGGGCTTGAGATTCGGGTGTACAGACCTCTACCTCTCGTCTGGAACGACTTGTTTGCCCGGGTGATGGATACGTGGGTGTCGACAGTGCGGCAGAGGGTGAACTCAGCTCTTCATCGGTGCTGTTGCAGCTCTGCGGAACGTGTAGACGAGTCGTTATTTTTGGGAGCAATACTCCTGTCAGACTGGTGATCGGGGTCCTGACTTTCCATCAATGTGTGAACCGTGCCGAGCATCACTGACCAAAGTGCTATCCCAACCCAGGCGGCTCGACCCCCATCCACGACGAACTCATCCTCTCCCTCTCGCATCTCACCGCCATCCGCTCATTCGACTCTCTCTCGGGCGTCCTGACAGTAGAAGCAGGCGCCATCCTCGAAACCGTTGACTCCTTCCTGTCAAATCAAGCCCCGGAACCGGGCTTCATATTCCCCCTGGATCTGGGAGCCAAAGGTAGTTGTCAGGTCGGAGGAAACGCGGCCACCAATGCGGGAGGACTGAGGTTGTTAAGGTATGGGAGTTTGAGAGGGAGCGTACTGGGGTTAGAGGTGGTGCTGCCTGATGGAAGGGTGTGGGAGGGATTGAGTGGGCTGCGGAAGGACAATACCGGTGAGTGGGTGCCTATGCACAATTCTTCTGTCAGCCATTCTTTCAGTGCTATGAAAGGGCGACTCGGTACGCAAGCCAATGACGAATTCAATGCATGATGTCGCCCGGTTTTGGGACTTATTGACGGCTTACGTCTTATACACCTTGCCAGGCTATGACATGAAGCAGCTCTTCATAGGATCCGAAGGCTCGATCGGCATCATAACAGCGATATCCATCCTCTGTCCACGCAGATCATCCTCCACCAACGTGGCTCTCTTCGCTTTACCGACATATGACGCTTGCCTCGAGGTTTTCTCACAAACAAAGAAGCACTTGGGGGAGATCCTTTCGGCATTTGAGATGTTCGATAAGGCCTCTTACGATGCTGTCAAGGCTCATGGAGGGATCAAAGGGAGAAACGTCTTTGAGGAACAAGCGCAGAAGGAGGCGAGGTTTTTTTGCTTAGTTGAAACAAGCGGGAGTAACGCAGAGCACGATGCAGAGGTGAGTTGGTCCAATACCGTCTCGCTCAACTGAACGTCACCTTCGACACTGCTGGCACGCTCCATCCGCGTTCCTCTTTGAGGCATAATCGCTTCTGCTGCTTGAAGCAGGAGAGAACAAGCAATTGCGTGAGATGGTAAAGGCTCGAGAGCAACTATGACGGCGCTAACGCGTTACGCGGCCAAACCATAGAAACTCTCAAACCTCTTCGAATCCCTCTTATCAGCGTCCCTCATTCTCGACGGCGCCCTAGCGCAGGATGCCTCCCAAAGCGCAGAGATATGGAAGATACGGGAACTATGTCCGGAATCACTGAGCAAGAGTGGCAAGGCATATAAATATGACTTGAGCGTGCCTGTCGAGAAGATGTACACCCTCGTCGAGAGGATGAGAGATCATCTGAGAGGGAATGAACGAATCAAAGGTGTCGCTGGGTTCGGACATATGGGTGATGGTGAGTGCCTAATCCCTCTTCGCTGTACTATACGTTACGTCGTTTCATGTCGATCTGTGGGCCTCGGGTAGAAGAAACTCGTCCTTTTTTACTGGTGTTCTGGTGAACGGGGCACCATGCTGATCGGGCTGACTGAGTGACCGCTGACACACTTGAACCGCTCATTGCTACATGCTCGCTCACTCGCCCGTCTGTTCGGTCGCCAGGCAATCTACACTTGAACGTGCTAGCCACGGAATTCTCAGATGACATCCAAAGATCGATAGAGCCACTTATCTATCAGCTGGTCTGTGAGTGTACATGACCACATTCATCAGTTGTCCGCTTGGTATGACCCGACATTAGTATCTCGGTTGTTTTGGACCGTCTAACTGACACATCGACTTGTCTGTTCGCGTGCTGAATTGAACTGTCAGCCGAATATGACGGCTCGATATCGGCCGAGCACGGGTTAGGAGCTATGAAAGCGCCTTACATCTCGTTCTCCCAATCAACAAATTCGATCGAGCTGATGAGGCGCATCAAGGAGATCTTCGATCCGAAGGGGATCATGAATCCGTACAAGTTTGTTCTGCCACGACGTGACGAGTGATTGGCTGCCAAGACCAAGTCTTATTAATGCACGAAATCCACCTCGGCGCCTCGGAAGAGATTGGCTGAACCTCGAGGATTGTTCAATCCATTATGTTGTGTCACTACACCGTACCGTGCATGAAGAATCAAGAGACGATTAGGACTGGCGGGGGTAAATGTATGGAGCATGCGGGAAGCACGTGTCGGACCCTGAGTAAATGTTGCAGATCAAGATTTCTGGTCCACCATATTTTCAACGTCCACCGGCAATACACTTCTGCCCTACTGGCAACTCACAACAGGTAACAGGCGTTGTCTTTCTAATCTCGTCAGGATCGTATCTTTATTCATTAATACCATCTCTTGATAATCGACAGGCTCAACCCAAGATGTCGGGCAAATTTGCAGGCAAGAAGCGATCGGCAGGCGATTCCGCTGGTGGTGGTGGACCCGCCAAGAAGTTTAACAAGTCATCTTCGTATGGAGGCAACCAGAACCAAACTCAAAAGAAGTCTTTCTCTTCGAACAACGGAAACGGAAAGCCCAAGTCTAAGCCTTACTCCAAGCCCCTGGGAAGCGCCGGCGGTGGCGGTGGTGGTGGTGGTGGTGGCAGCAAAGGTCGATCTGCACCTAGAGAGAGGGAAGAAGTTCCCATGAAGAGGAAGAGGCCTATCACGAGAGGCGGTGGTGAAGAAGATGTAGAAGAGGACGACGATGATGACATCAGTATGGGTGAATCACCATCTGGCGGCGAATATGATGACGATGATGAAGTCATGGGCGGCGATGATGATGGAGAGAAGGCGGGAGCGGCGGGAGCTGGTGGCGAGGACGCACCCGAGAAGAAAAAGCTTTCCAAAGCTGAAAAAGCCGCACTTCACGCCGCCCAACCCCATCGAACGACGCTCCTCCCCTCTCATCCTCTCTTGCACGATACCTTGCTACCACTGTGGGAGACTGCTAGACGTG
The DNA here is from genome assembly GCA_000507405.3 of Kwoniella heveanensis BCC8398. Classification (NCBI taxonomy): domain Eukaryota; kingdom Fungi; phylum Basidiomycota; class Tremellomycetes; order Tremellales; family Cryptococcaceae; genus Kwoniella; species Kwoniella heveanensis. The sequence goes on from KI669499.1 coordinate 453,295, forward strand.
CGGATCTGAGTAAAGACGAGAGGAAAAAGGCGATCAGTGAACTCTGGTCGGCAGTCAAAGGCCGTGTGGGCGAGGTCTCCAGGGGCCATAAGGGTGGTCGAGTGCTTCAGACTGTAAGCCTGGTCCTGAATTTCATCGATATCGCATTGCATCGGCATCTGCCATCTTTGCTTCTTGCGCTCAAGAACACATCATCGCCGAAAGATCTGGTCACCTCCGGCGCGTTGCGCGTTGTTTGCGTTTGTCGAGCATGAGCGAGCTCGTCAGTCCATGCTGACTTTTCTTTCATCTCAGATCGTCAAACATGGTGGCAAGGAAGAGAGGACCGGTGTCGCCATGGAGCTCGAGCCTCAATGGAAGGCCATGATGGAGTCCAAGTATTCCAAGGTGAGCCTCTCCTGCATCATCCTGGTTTTATAGGCTACAGTCCGGTGCCTCATGATGCAGTCGACCGCACTCGCCTTTCCTGAAAAGCCAATGCTGACATGCGAAACCTTTGTGCCTCCCCCAGTTCCTCATGTCCAAGTTGATCCGATACTGCCCCTCAATTCGACCGCTCCTCATCCCGCATCTTGCCCCTCATCTCCTCACTCTTCTCAATCACGCTCACGCGGTCGCCCCCCTATCTGACTTCTACGACCTGTATGCCAGCGCTAAGGAGCGACGGATGTTGGTCAGAGGCTTTTACCCTCGTGAAGTCAAGATCTTTGACGGTGCTAAGCAGGGTGCCGAACTCAAGGGCCTCGAGGGCTCGTTGGAGGATATGGGTGATGGAAAAGGCCGAGAGCGAGTCTTGGACGTAGTGGAGAAGACTGTGCTGGACGTGTGAGTGTCCAGCACTGCCTATCCAATTTAACACGGATTAATCAAGGTGTTATACTGAATGATCTTCTCGCGTCTAGATTCAACGCCACGCAGAAGCAAGCCCTTGCACAGGCCATCTTCCACCGACTTGTACTGGAATATGTTACTTGCATCTGCAAGTTCCTCGACGCCGAAGCGGCCGATAAGAAGATGCACGAGCTGCTCGCAGCGTGAGTTCGGATCATTGCTGAACAGGCCCAGAGCTGTGGGAGGGAAAAATACGTAGCAGATGTTGAGAATAGTTAGCTGACTCTGACCTCTTTGATCCTTCCTTGTCGTAACGCTCTCGTCTGTATTCCACAGTGGCGCCGAAAGTTTCCCCGAGATCGTGCATACAAAGGATGGTTCGGCCGTTGTCAGGGAGCTGATTGTCCGATGCAATGCCAAAGTGAGCTCCTATTTCGCATTATCCCAGTCAAGCTGCCGTCTCAGGGAGCTGACAACAACTCGGTTGATATCGCCAATATAGGATCGAAAGCAGATTTTGCAACCCCTCAGAAAACACGTCGAAGCTCTGTGCAAGGATGGAGATGCTCAAATGGTCTTGTTTACCGCTTTTGACTGTGTTGAGTGAGTATCACTGATCCGCACAGCCATAATGCTCACGATCACGCTGTGAAACAAGAGTCATCGCTGATACAACGTCCGATGTTGTCTTGCAGCGACACCAAGCTCATGGGCAAGGCGTTTGTTGGTGACATCATCCCCCTCGCTCCGTCATTAGCATTCGACAAGCACGGCCGACGAGTCTTGCTCTACCTCCTCACTCCTACTTCAACGAAACATTTCATCCCTTCAACCCTTCAGTCACTGGCCGCTTCGGCTCAACAAGCTAGACAACTAGGAACGAGCAAGAAGGACACGGAGGTGAGACGGAAGGAATTACTGAGTCAGGCCAGCGAGGGCTTGTTACAGGCCATTGCGGACAAGGGTGAGGAGATGGTCCGAGATCCGGGAGCCGGAATGGTCGTGCAAGAGACGATGTTGTACGCCCAAGGAGGTGAGTGCAAACGGTCGAGAATTCAAGCTTGAATCAGGCGAATCGCAAAAGTCAACGGAGACTGGACACGTTGGTTCATTGATGCATGGCTGACGATTCATCGGTTGGTTGTATCTATTGACGCTGCACAGACAAGTCGGCTGCCATCGATGCTCTCGCTTCGGCTCTTCGAGCGCCTTATCCTGACCCGGCGCCCGTGGACCCAAACCCAGACCAAACGACATCCCACCCTTTCGATCTATCCCACGCCATCAGGACATACAAGACTCTTCTCTCAGGCGGTCATTTCAACGTCTCCACCAAGACCCTTACAGTTCCCGACGACAAGCTTTCTCCCCTCTTCGCCAAAGCTGTATGGGACGCAATCGTCTCCGAGGAAGCTGGCGGCGAGGACAACGTCGTCAGAGTGGCAAAGGGAAATGCGCCTTTCGTGGTGGTTGAGTTGATTGAAGCGCTCAAGAAAGCTGGTCAGGCAGATGGAATCAAGAAGGTCCTAGGCAAGAAGGGGGTCAAGGAGGATGTTGAGAAGAGCGTGAGGAAGGGTGCGGGCCTCCTAGCGGAGAAGATTGCGGAGCTGTGAAGGTGAAACGGGTGAAGATGGTGAAAACGTTGCTTTCTCGTTTCACGTTGATACAATTTCCTTTGCCAGTCATTCATTCGCTGGACAGCGGGGTGATGATCACGTCGCTTTCAATTCGTATGGTTCCTATTCTTTGTTCTGTTCCCCTACGTTTCTACCTAGATCGAACAATCATCCACAAGTTTTGGTGAGCTACGTATGCATGACGATCTGCTTCTGTACGGGTGCGGTGTCAAAACCACCTCGCAGGATCATCTCCCTTGCGAGACATGCACTTGCATCACTACTGAGGTTATTTTGTGAGTACCGTGAAGCGGCAGCCTGTGAGGTCCACAAACTTACGAGAGAGCAGTGCTTGTTTTCAAGCTACGGTAAACGGCATTCTGTGAATGATGTGATGTCATTCGACTTCTTCCGCTGTACTTGGTTTCCGAAACCCGATATCAAGCATGGCAAGTACTCTCACGAGTGCGGGGTCCGGTGCGGCAGTGGTGAGTTGCAGCTACTAAGTAGCACGCTAAGAACGTTGATGGGGTCCATTCGCCCCTAGCGGCATTACTTGATGCGAACCCTCCGATACAGAGATTTTGATATGTTTGTCCACGGTTCCACGGTTCAATGGTCCCTTGACGCTGAACCAAGAGCGGCATAGCATGTCACATGTCGTATCGTGCGGAACGTAACGACGGACAGTCCCTAGCCTGCCTGTTCGCTCGGTCATTTCATCGAAACGACGGTCGACAACGCAATGTCATACGCGTCATATGCTGTGCAGAGGGAACCCACATGGCATCGAAAAGATCCGGTGCCGATCCATTGGAGGGATAGATGGGTATATAAAGACTCTGAATTTCTCAGATACCTCTCATATGGTCTTCGTCACACAGCTGAGCACACTCACTCGCACTCGCACTCGCACTCGCACTTACGATTAACACTCCGATCGCACTACCACTCAAGCACAACGCCAATTCACACACACTCACACACACACACACATACAATGAAGTTCTCCACCGCCTCTTTCCTCTCTTTCGGCGCATTCGCCGCACTCTCCCTCTTTGCATCTTCCGCCGAAGCTAAGATCTCGCATATTTCCGTGCCGGAGCAAGCTATCCCGGGGCAGAATATCACGCTCACCCTGACGTCTCAGAGCTATATCCAGAATTGGGATGATTTCGGGGTGAGTCCACCACATACCCGACTCTTACGAGTTTGATCCTTCCTGATCCTTGACATGGTCGACCTTGTGTTGGTTCTCTCGAGTCGTGTGGGCTGTACGGAAGGCGGGAGGCAGATGCTGCGATTTCACGAGTTCAGACCTGAGCACGAACTGACCTAACTCTGCGTGACATGCGCTCACCCATAGGCGATCCTCGGTCTTGTGCGACAAGGCAACGAGTGCGAGACTTGCCTCGGCCAAGAAGTCGGCTACATCAACCTGTAGTGAGTTCTCAGCTCTGCTCAGTCATTGCATTACATTACGCGGCACTACACTCGCATGCTATCCGTGGTTCAGGTCTCGCATAGTACCATCCATGCTCGACAACTCTGTCTGATCAGTCATACTCATACTACTTTGTTCCCTGCTTGCTTGCTTGCCTTGCTGACTTCGCGATGTTTTTGCTGTCGTGGCTCTGTCGCCGCGCAGCAAAAACGACACGCTCGGTAACTCGACACACGATGTCACACTCCCCGAAACCGATGCAGGCCAGTACACCTTCGTCGTTGCTATACCATATCTCGTAGGCGTGAGTTCCCATCTGTGATTGACTTTCGTTCCGTGAACTGTGAGGAGACAGGGGAAGCGAGTGGGAGTGAGAGTGAGAGCACACTGGTACTGGTGCTGGTACTGATACGCCGTCTCTTTTTGTTTGACGACCGTTGATTTGAACAGGCCTCGGGAGTGACCGGTATCAACTACTTCAACCAGTCTATCACTTTGACATCTAGCGCCAAGATGCGAGTGTGAACATAACTGTCTGTATATGTATATAGGGACGTCGGTTCCGGAGACACAGCTAGGCCGAACGGAAGCGGAGTCCCGAACGGGGTGCAGCACGGGAAGCTGGAGCAGGAGAAGAGTCAGAACGAGCAAGGAAGGCATCGCGTGAGAGATCGAGGCATGGAGTCCACGGCCACAATACTATATGTAGCATAGTCAGTCGATATAGCACAAATCACGGACATTTTCGCAACTTGTTGATGTGACGAGGCAGGAGTCAAATCAATGTATCTTCTTTCACCATGGCGGCTGCAAAATCCTGTTGCAAATAGCGGTTGATGCTCGATCCGATTCGCATACTGTCGCATACACACATAAGAAGGAAATACAAAAAGGCGAATCGCAGATGAAACCAGTGACCGAAGAAAAAGGAACCATCTATGATAAGATCTATCCAACAGAATATCGCATTTGCATCAGCTATTAATCTCGCTCATTGTAGCTTGCATCCCGACTCACGGCAAGTAGAACAACGGCAATGACAATGACGAGGATGAGAAGAAGACAGGCCATTCTCCTCCCTGCTTTCCGTTGGTACTCGTGCGCGGTAGTCAGCTCCTCAGCTGCAGATGACGTGTCTCTCGCTACAGATGTTACGTTGCTTTCGATATTATCTATATCGCGCAGAGTCAAGAGCTATCAGTTCGCCACGTTTGGTCCGCAATTGTGCCCATAGAGATAGATAGATAGACTGCATAGTGATCAGATCGACTTACCGATCAATCCCCCTTGCTCCACGACCATCGTACCGAGGTCTCGGAAGATATCGTTCAGTTCATGTATACCGGTTTCGATCTCCCGTATCTCGGCCTCTCGCTCAGCTATCAACGTCTCTTGGAAATCAAGCTCCTGAGGCGATACTCTGGCCAAGCAAGCAATCAAGCGATACTGGTCAGAAGGCACAAGAACATACCCTCACGACCTTCGTGCAAGACTGCATACGACAATGCGGCAAATGAAAGAAGGTTGCAATCAGACGAGAACATTAAACTCACTGTTGGACCTGTTGTTGAGCTTGTACTTGCTCAAGTTCGACCGAACTTCTAGGCTCGTCATGTCTGATTTGGAGACGCCAAAGACGCCAGCAATATCGTCAGCATCGACTCAACTGTTGCGAGCCGCTTCCTATCCTCCATACCCTCAGCTCAGGTAAGATAGGTCATAACGCCAGTAGACCCTCAAAGCACAGGACAGACCAAATACAGGGATCCGGATGCTGAATGAAGCAAGATCTCTGAATCACTCACGCTTCCTCGGCTTCTTCGACCATCCGGTCTACCCGTCTCTTCTGACTCTCCACAAAAGACCGTTGTCTCTCAGCCGACGATCTCTGCACCTTCTGGAAAACAGTAATAGCATTTCCAAACTCCTTTGACAGCTTTGTCTGGATCGGTTTTCTCGATGACTGCACAGTATGCCGCAGTGGGCCGGTGTGTAGACATATTTTGACATCGGCGTCAGCATCCTTCATCGCTAGATGGGGTTCTAAGGCGACGGGCAGAGGCAGATCGAGAAGGGCCAGAGTATGGTAATGAACATACGAAATCTCCGCCTGCTGGGTATGATGCGAGCTTCTTGACGTCCTCGGTCGATTTCTTGACCATCTCTCGCGTCGCTTCTGTCAGATTATGCCTGCATATAAGATTCCACTCATATTAGTCAATCTCGGTGAACGTAATGCTGAATAAACATCTCAAAGAACCGCGGTCAACTTCTCCTTCCTGTCCGCCAGAAGCCCAGTCGAATATCGCGAGCCATTCGGGTGTCGGCTCTAGCGTGGGTTGAGCATCCATTCACTCACAGATTCGTCCGCAGTGCCGGCCCGTCCCCGTTCCCGCCCAACTTGTTCACCAGTTTCTGGATCCCCTGCACGTTGGATTGTATCTTGAATATCTGGATAGAAACTGAATCTTTCAACGCGGTGAAAGCGGCATCTTGATCTGAATGATAGAGAACAGAGCAACGTATAGAGTAGCAACACACATCAGCCACTTGGTTTATCCTAATACGATAGATGTTCAGTGCGATACGTTCAGAACGAGGATGAGAAGGGCGATAGCGATAGACTTACCTGGCGCTTTGTTCCTCAATAAGGGCTGGGACTGGCCCCTTTCCAGGTCATTGAAGCTCATCTCCGTCAATTATCCTCTGTCAGCCAGGTCTCGATACGATAAGATAAACTCGAGCTCAAGAGTCAGAGGTGTAGAGATATTCCGATGAGTGAAAGTATCCGAGTAGATTGCGAGTTGCAACATTGATGAGAGTTGGTGGCAAGATGAGTTACCACCGCAGAGTCAATAGCGTAGCGGCGGAGAACGCCGCGTCGGCGCACAAATACACGCGATATTACGCCCGGGTGCTCCAGCTGCAGCTGCAGGCGTTCTTTCCTTTCTGTCTTCAGTCAAAAACTCACTTGGAGCGGTATAAAAGGGAGAGACCGACTGCATCCGCCGCAACGATAGAGCTAGGGCGCTGCTCAGTAGACATGTCCCGGACAGCAGCTCCGTGAGTCACAATTCGACTTGGCTTTGTGCAAGCGCGAGAATCAGGTCTGGCGTCGTCGCTGAGGGAAAAGAAAAGCGAACGAGCGGTCTTTGGTAGTATGGAACGAGCGCTGATGTCAACGCGACCGCGATGACAATCGATACTTTGCCTAATGTATATCTCACCTCAGTCCACCAAACCTGACCATTCACTCCACGGCGATAATCGCCCAAGATACCGACCTGAGGGGCGATATCACCATCGAATCAGGGGTGGTGATCCATCCTAAAGCGACGATCTTAGCGCTCGGCGGACCGATAGTGATAGGGAAAGAGTGTATCGTCGAGGAATTAGTGCTCATAGTCAATCGGTATGTCCGCGGCCTTCCCTACTCACCCTGACTTCCGTGCTACCCCGTCATTAGTATGAGCAAGCGGAGCCGTGGACGACCGAGCAGCATAAGGAGGTGCCGTGAGGAAGGAAGAGCTGATTGCCTGGTCGTCCTCTCTCACACTATATAATGGTCTATCTCGCTGCGTGTACAGCAATAGAGCGGTGATGCGTATAGGGGATCATAATCATTTCATGATTGGGTGTCGTGAGTATCGTGTTTCATTCTCATACTTTTGTCAGTGCCCAGTCTACAGAATCGAACACTCCCTTACATCACCTATTCACAACGCTGCTCGTGTCTTGGCTGCGAGGTTATGCAAAGAAAACAAGCATTGATACACTATTCAACTCAATTCGAACATCCTTGCTCTTCACTCCGCGCCCGCAAGTATAGGCATCGACTCGCCCTCGATAGGCTCGTATAATACGTTTCAACCTCGATGTAAAGCCTCATCGGCAGTAGCTATCACCGACAACTGCACACTAGGTGCGTCCGTTGTCTTGCCTGTCCGTCGATCTTGGCACACCACGAGATCATCTCATGGATGGCACGATTTCATAACCTGTCCCGCCGAAAATGGTACGATGCATAGAATACGCCTGTGTACTGACGCCATCTCTCCTCGTTTTTTTGGACGTCGTTCAAACCCGCCCTCGTTGTACGTAGGTGCCGGCACAGTCCTCCTCCCTTCGACCCCACCCCAGGACAATCCGATAAATCCAAAAGACGACGGAATAGATGAAGGTGCCACGAATCCAGCATTACTGCAGACGCTAGAACCCAATAGCGTAATATACGGCTCATCGTCCGCGAAGCGTATCTGGGACGGCAGCGGTCAGTCCGCCGAAAGAGCGCTGAAGGGAAAACATATCGAGTACCTCAGGGAGATCATCCCGAAGTGAGTTGAGTCAGCAATGATGGCGACCGTCGGTCAGGCCCCTCGTCTTGCTTGACCCCTGCGCAAGTCCTCGTCTTGTATTTCTCTCCCATATACGAGATGAGAGAGAATTATCCCCCAGTGGAGCGATATGTAGCTGACCATGATCTCTCTCGCTTTCGTGCGATGGGCGCGCCTTCTTCTCGACAGGTACAACCGTCTTCGACCTACTTGAACCGATGACGTAGAGGTGTGGACTTTCAGTCACTCAATAGGTTTTGGTCTGTCCCTGGTTTACGAGGACTCACGCATCCTACGACCAAGCGATATCGAGGATACAGCATATCAGGAGTCGCGATGCTCATCACGAGAATCATGCCAGTCACGTCCTCATTCCCAGTTTGAGCCCCTCCTCTCGCAATGCATACAAGCGCGCTTTGACAGCAGGCGACGGAGCGGTAGAATCATACAACACTATCGCCTGATGTCGGGTCAAGCAAGAGGTGGACAGTCCAATTTATGTGCAGCTGACCCAAGGCGAGCTATGCAATCGTTTGGTACGAGTAGAGTGGGCTGGTGCTCTCATCAGGCACGCACAGCTGTTATATTCACATAGCACGGGCTGCCGAGAGGAATGACATTTATTCATTGTACATACAGTCAAGTACGCTGTGGTCAAGATAAAATACGCATGGGCTACCGATGCCCATTCCAGGTCAATCATAGTTTGAGGAGATGCGATATTCAATGTATGGTTATCGTGTTATTGCCATGCAATGTAGGTGGAAGAGTAATTGGTGTGTGTCGGAGGTGCGTCCGTGAAGAACCCCCCCCCCCCCCCACTTGAGCTCTGTGGTGGGCTTGGACGTGATGGCGGTGGCTGTGGGCATGTTGCCATTCGTTCGTATCGTGATCTGAGGTGGGGCGCTTGACGGCTGGGTCTGTGGTGTGGGTGGGCTGACTTGTGGCCGCTACGTCTCTGGTGCTGCTGTTGACGATGAGCCATTTGTGAGGTGGGGCATTTGAACCGTCAGGGATCTTTACATTGATAAGGATAAGGATAAGATCTCCCAGGGGACCAACTAAGGGGCCCCTTACTTGTGGGCGGCTTTCGTTAACCGGAAGGTGCATCTGAGGTCCGGACGATATTCTTTGGTATGCGTAGGTGACTTTTTGTTGTTACAACAAAGCATGGGAAGGGAAGTCCCGAGTTTCGCAACTCAGGAGAGGTAGAGCAGCGCTGATAAAACCAGGTCAAAGTTGAATTTAAAGCTAGCCCTGCCATGGAGTTGTCCAGGAGTAACGCGCAGTCAAGACATGCAGGTTACACGAGAAACCGGTCATGTCAAGGTATATGCAGCATCATTCACAGAGTATGCATGGTGGAGTGAGCCATGAGGATGGCAAGACCTCAAAACAAATTTCGACCAAACTTGTCGGCCCCCATTGTATGAACATACTCCGGCCTACGCCAATGTTCACGCTCGCTCCAACGCTATGGCCGCTTAAAGCGCCGACCTGAAGTCGTCAAGCCAGATGTCAATGAGGTGCGTTGACTGCTAGCGCAAGCAGAACGTGCGTGAGGTGACTGTTCGGATATAGGTCTGATCGCCTAGCCTAGACAAGACAAGACAAGCTGACTGATCTACTGATCCCAGCTCGCAAGACCCATCAGGGGATTATGGCCGACCGTTCCTGCAGCACCCGATGTCGCAATTGCATTATGATGACTCAATGCCGAGGCGTCGGGCCCGATGTCACGAGTGACCATCGCTAGCTCCTCGTAGAATTCGTCTGGTAATCTGTGTTCGGGGTCTGCGTCTGCCATGGTGGAAAACTCGATCTACAACAGGGGCACGTGCAAGTTCCACCGGAATATATCATCGGGTCAGCTGGCACTCATCGATCTTGACTCCTTTTGATGTTCTGAAGGTGGAACACGATTGCGGAAAGCCAGATATATGAAGCTGCATCAACTCACCTCGTTGTATACAACGGGCCTGGCGGAAGCAGATAGCCCTTGATCAATCGATCTAACCATCCGCTTAGTCACTGCGGTGGCACCATCACCGACATCTTCATTCACCTCGAGATACTCGTCCAGCTCGAGCTCGTACATGACATCCTCAAATTCCAAATGGGCCGGTGCTGAAGACGACGACAGAGGCGGAGTATTGGCTTGATCAAGGGCGAGATGAGATCGGAAGAGAGCAGCGATGCCTTCAGGTATTGAATCAGGAGATAAGGATTCTGAAAAAGTTGCTGTAAAGCGCGCGTCGGTCGGTCTGGTAGAAAGCGTTGACACAGGGTTCAATCAGCCGGATAGTCAACCTTTGTGGATAAGCATCCTTTGCCAATTGTGCCTCTCCTCGCGCCCGTGGACCAACCGTAAGCAGACAGCAAGGATGCCACCACTTACCGATCAGGTATATGTAGATCCAGTTCCCTCAGAACACCTCGCTCAGCAACGATCTCCAACTTCGCCTCAACTGAGTTTCCATCGGATTTACCATCCTCGGGAGCCCTGGGTCCAGCCACGGGCGTCGTAACCTGAACCTTGGGGCGTCCTTCCGATGTCGCACCCTCCTCTGTATCGGACTCGGCGGCTGCTTCTGCCGAATCTGATCCTGACGATAATGTTGAGGATGCTGAACTTGCCCCCTTCTCCTCAGCTTTGATCTCTTTCTCCATTTGATCTAAGAAGTCTCCAAGTCGATCCTGCCATTTTGCTTCCGATTTTCCCCCGCCGCCAACCTCAACATGCTCAGTATCACCTGTATTGGAACTCGCGGATTCGTGGGGGTGATTGTACGTGAACGAGAGAAATTGAGTCTCCTCTGTTCCTGCTTCCGATGCAGGTGATAGGATGGAGCGGTAGCGTATCCTGCGGATCAGTCGACTCGAGCCTGGTAGTGGGTACTGAATCATAGCTGGAGTTAAACTATGCAGCGGATGTTCATCAGTTTTTTGTTGTGCGTCTAATGTACACACATGAGCATGCTCACCTTGGCGCGAAGAACGGCTTCCTCTCCTCATTTCCTCCTAGCCATTTCGGTAGCGTCTCGAAATACCATTGTCCCGGCAAGGGCGAATCCCAAGGACCAATCCTTCCATCTTTCGGTGAGACGGAGTATAGCAAGTGGCCGAACGACACAGTCAGTCGGCCGACCTGACCCATGGCAGCAGCATCTTGCCTTATGAAATCGGACATGATCTTGTAAAGGGGTTGATTGCCGGTCCCGCTGAACAAGGTGGATGATGGCGTTGTCGTTGGTGAGAGAGCTTTTACCCGACCTTCTCCCATATTCTCCTGCTTGTGATCCAATTCACGCATGGCAGGCTTGTTATTCCACTGCCTGACCTTTCTCAATCGGAATAACGATTTTGAATACGTTTGCGCTATCATGTCCCAAGATAATGGCTCGGTGAGAGACGGTGTGAATGGGTACAAGGAGAACTTGGTGATTGGTGGCGAAGAGGCGTGGAAATGCGGTACCACGGGGAGTATCGTGCTCAGCGATCGTGTCGAAGGAAGGATTCTGGTCTGTTACATGGTACATGGTGGGCACAGGCGAGAGTCAGCGTATCGCACAATCATAGCTATTAGACCCCGTAATTTCCGAGTCCAAAGTCATCATCGACCAGTGATCCTCATAGCCTCAATAGTCTCGCTTCTAGATTCACGTGGCACCAGGAACATCGAACGACCAACTCACTCGGTATACCGCGACTCTTAACAGGCGTTTAGCTTCTTCAGCCTCTTCTACTGACATCGCCGTCGCGCGGTACTATGCAACGCGCACCGGGAAAAGTCTATATCAGCGCTCGGACAGTTCGGCCCGCTTTCTCCTTTCTGGACCTGAAGTCACGTCGAGACAAATCCGGAGTTCACGTACCCGGTCGCCGGAAACAGGTTCCACGAAAGCACCTGTAGCATTAGAAACAACCTGCAGTAATTCGACAGGTGGGATTTGACCATGAATGTCATTGCCGGAGAAGTCGATGGTATGAATTGACTGCAAGGTGCGATAGTACGATTCAGTAACCGTGTCAGCATAGTTGTATAACCCTTGCTAGTCGTTTTGTGGTCGGTAATGGGACAGCGGACGTACCTCCTTGCGCTCTTTGAGTGCAGCGTTAAGCCTGGCCAGAGGCTCATCCCGCCCGGTAGCCAACAATACCATCCTTCCTTCGTCTTCCGGTTTGTCAACGTGAAACACAGATTTGGGAGCTTGAGAATAAGGCACGACGGAGAGATCGAGAGAGTCGTCCTCGTCTTGAGTGAAGGCTTGGACGAGCTCATTGTCCCTCAAGAACAGGAACAGCTCGGAGGCAGGAAGGTCGAATACTGGTCACAACATTGTCGGATCAACTCCCATTCATTGTGATGTAAGGCCATGAGATCGCAAAGATGATATTACACACCTTGAGATTCCGGCGGTCTTTCTACTGGCTTAGGCATCGGTTCTACCCAGTTCCAGGACCTCATGATCTTCTTGATGATCAAGCTCTTGCTATTCCTTGTCCGTCCGCTGATCCCGATATTCAGGTCTTTCGCGAAATCGCGCATCTGCTTAAGGACAAACGCAGAATCTATACTCTCGTATATTCTTCTATATTGCTTCTGATAGCGAGGATGCCATGGTTCGCGCGGTGAATATTCCGGTCTCTTTGCCAATAGGTCTTCTAATGAAGGCGCTGTCAAAGCAGATGAACTAGTTGTGGCACTATTCGCCGGCGCGGCGGTGTTGAAGGTAGTAGGTTTTACTAGCATGTCTGCCCAGAACGATTGATCGTCGGACTTGGTCGGCAGTGGAATGTCTTGTCTCGCTGAAGACGACAGGGGAGGTTTGGAAGCCGCCTCGGTCTTGAGAGCTTCAGCCAATTTCTTTGCATTGGCCATAGCCTGTCTTCTCAGCCTCGGATTTGTTCGTTGCTTGTCCTTTCCCTTGCCTCCTCCTCTGGCCACCGAGCCACCCTCTGACTGCCTTTGCACGGAGGCCTCAGCATCATGGCGCCTTGAAGTGAGAGTGGAGGAAAGCTGTCTTTGAAAGGGGGCAGAGCTCGATTCGGCGTGAGGGAGAAGTGAGAATTGACCCTCGGAATGAGAAGTCGTGACCGTGCCTGCCACACCTCGAGAGAGGCGGAAGGCCGAATTGCGAGCAGCTCGAAGGGTGATCATCGCTGTGGAGTCGTTGCTGGTAAGTCTGACAGTGCGAAGACTTGGTGGCTAGGAAGTGAATGGACCGACAAATTCAGACGGATTTGCATGAGGTAGTGGTTAACCGAAATTTCCGATTTCATGGGCGATGTGCGGGCACAGAAGTATAACTTTGAATATCAGGCTCACCCTACTTAGGGTCCATCATCCATCGATTACTCACTCCTCTCTCTTTATGCAACAGGGCGACTAATACGTTCGTCTTCGATTTGAACAGTCTCAGACCGCATCCAAATCACACCTCACATCATGTCGGAAGACGCGGGTCCCTCTTCACTTGGCAAGCGAGCGAGAGAAACGTCTCCTGCGAGCGATGTCAACGGCAAAAGCAACGGGGATACCAACGGAGGGTTCAAGGAAGAGGATGTGCCTGAGATGCCCCCGGCAGATATGGACGATTCGTCGGACGAGGAGATCGGACCCATGCCTGGTGGTGGCACAGGAGCCGAGGTAGTCGTCAGCAGTAGTAGGAAGAAGAAAAGGGCAGGTGAGTGATGAAGATAAGGATATATACGCACTCGTTTCCGCATGACATCCCGGCCAACTCAGAATTCGTTCGACGAGTCTGTGGAAGCTGATGATCAAATACAAACTTAGTGTTACCGCACGAGCGACTATATCTCGCTTCATTGCCCGACACGGATCGATACTACAAGTCGTTCATGCACCGGGAGGCAATCAACTCCATCACCACCACGAGGTGAGTCTCCGCGCTCTCTTCGCGAAACTCTTCTTTCCCTCCACAATTGTTACAAGTCTCTTGTGGTCATGTTGCGTCATAAGAGTCACATGAACCAAACGTAGAGCTGATAACTTTCAATCTCGGCAGGACCAACTTCATAGTGACCACTTCTGTTGATGGGCACCTCAAGCTCTGGAAAAAGCAAGATCAAGGGATAGAATTCGTCAAACATTACAGGGCGTCTCTCAAAACTATAGTCGGGACCAGTGCGAGCGACGATGGAAAGTTGTTTGCGACGGTCTCCGAGGGCGGAGAGGGACGTGTTTTTGATGTGGTCAATTTCGGTCAGTTGGCCAGCGCATTCACCCAGTGGAGATCGGCACATCCTCCAAGATTAGGAGGTTGAATTTTTACTGATGTACAGCATTTCCCTCAGACATGATCAATATCCTCAAGTTCCCTTTCACTCCCAAAACGTGCTGCTGGGTTCATGAGCCCGGAGCGGGTCAGGCATTATTAGCGGTATCGGAGACCGATAGTCCCACCATCCGAATCTATGATGGACGGGGCGATGGAGAACCCTTGTATACGTTGGAAAAGCTTCACAGGGCTCCTGTACATCTCATGGTGGTGAGTTGCCTCTTTCTGCCTACACATAATACTCTATGTCACGACATCCACCTCAAGCTTCAAGCCATGCTGAATACCAAACCTTTCGACGATATACTGGATACAGTATACAGCCAAATACGATTGTGTGGTGTCTGCAGACGAAGAAGGGTTCGTCGAGTACTGGCAACCTAGTGAACCATGGGGCTTGCCCTCTGCGCCAGGATTGTGGCAGTACAAGTCCTCAACTGATCTCTTCCACTTCAAAAAGGTGAGTGTGCCCGGACGAAGAGGGGGGAAAGGGTCTCGAGAACAATACAATGACTGGTTCAAACATTGACGTCGACTGGAAATCTGATGGGTAGACAAAGACCCTCCTTACGTCCCTCACGTTCTCACCCAATTCCTCGCATTTCGCTACCCTCGCCCTCCCCTCACGATCGGTGCATATCTTCAACTTCTTGACCGGCAAACTTACGAGGACATACGACGAATCCCTTACGGCCGTTATCGAGATGCAGCAAGCAGGGACGGCGGTTTACAAGCTGGATGACATGGATTTTGGACGAAGGCTGGCGGTGGAGAGGGAGCTGGACAGAAGCGAGAGTGGGCCGGGGGGTATGCTAAGGACTGCTAATGCCGTTTGGGATGAGAGTGGAAATTTTGTGCTGTACCCGACCATGCTCGGTATCAAGGGTGAGTCTTCCATTAGGGCTATACTTCTTTGAGCAAAAGTTGGGAGAAAATGTGGCGAGCTGACAACTGACTTTTCCGGTTTGAAATCCTTGGGTGGATCTGTAGTCGTGAACACCGTCACCAACAAAGTAGCGAGAGTACTAGGCAAAGACGAGACGCTCCGGTTCCTCAATCTATCACTGTATCAAGGCGCCCCAGCCAAGAAGGGTGTCACCACCTTACAGATGGCAGCCTCTGCCAACCCACTCTTACAGGAGAAAGCATCAAGGGACCCGCACCTATTCGCTACGGCTTACAAGAAGCAAAGGTTCTACCTCTTTGCACGAGGTGATAAGGAGTGAGTGGCCGTTCCGTCTTTACCACTGAGCATTTGACGCTGTCATGACATAATTGACCAATGCTTGTATATGTCTTCGTACGTGCAGGGAGAGCAAGGGCGACCGAGACGTGTTCAACGAGCGACCAACAAGAGAAGAACAGACCGTCGCTGTTCCTGCAGCACCCGAGAAGTCCAGAGCTCTGGCCACAAGATGCACGATCCACACCACCAAGGGCGATATCACGATACAGCTGTTCCCTGATCTCGCACCCAAGACGGTGGAGAATTTCATCACCCATGCGAGGAATGGTGAGTCCAATTTTTATAGCAGATTGACCCCTCAGAGGATGAATAACAGAATTGATGAACAATTGTGATGAATATAGGGTACTATAACGGTACTATCTTCCATCGTGTAATCAAAAAATTCGTGAGTGCTCCGCCTGGCTTCTTCCCTCAGATCGAGCGCGATGGAGATGCGGTTGACACCATTATGCTATTCGATACATACAGATGATTCAAGGTGGCGACCCTCTAGGCGTAAGTGAGCTATTGGTCGCCATGCAATAGATATCCTGACTGATAACGTGTTCATGTAATCTGCATTGGGTACGATAGGACGGAACTGGTGGTGAATCGATCTGGGGAGGTACATTCGAAGACGAGATCTCACCCAAAGCTCGGCATGACAGGCCTTTCACCTTGTCTATGGCCAACGCGGGTGAGTGATGGCTGTGATCGCTTGATCAAAGGATCAAATCAATCACCGGCGGCAGGGATGTATGACGAGACTAACGACACTATTATACTCTGTAAATCTTAGGCCCCGGCACGAACGGTTCACAATTCTTCATCACGACAGTCCCCTGTCAATGGCTGGATGGCAAACACACGTGAGTCGAGCTCTCATCATGTTTCGTCCTGGTCACTGAGTCTTCATGGAGAATTCGGAACGCCACGGAGGTATGGAATATGACACAGATCGCGAACTTGAGCTGACTGTGGGGGTTCGATCTTTGCGCCTAGTGTATTCGGACGAGCTGTCGGCGGATTGGACGTCATCTCCACGATCGAAGATGTACGAGTTGGCAAGAACGATAAGCCATTTGACGATATCTCCATGTCGAGCATCACTGTGGAGTAGCGGTAGAGAGAAGGAGGCAGAGAAAAGAGAAGAGATGTTCGAACGGAGCTCGCCTAGGTGCTTCATACAGGACTCATGGTGTCAATTGATACTGGTAGTCGGTCCGATGCTTGCAACACCGTCATGCATACTTCACTGTAGCACAGAAAAGACCTTTTCTTCTCGTAAAGGTGGAAAAAGAATGTCTCGACAACCACTTGCCCATTATTCTCATCCAGCATGATTAGGCATCTGCGTACTGCGTACCTTTCCGTGCCACTAAAGATGCTGATGGATTTGCTTGGGCGCATGCACGGCTCTACTGGCGGTCCATACGATTCTTGCTGTAATCGTGCCATAGACCGTAAACCGTATAGTACATGACGCAGACTTTACAAGTCAGTCAGAGTCTGTATACGGAAGACATACGACGACGGAGACTGACTAATCGACGCCAGCAGACTGACTGACGAACCAATCATTCGTAGTAAACTGACATACTGTACCTAGACTACTCATGACCTCGAATTGAATATGGAATAAGCATGCATTCGACCCGTGTTTTTCTGGAGTATCTGAATATGATCTGTTTGCTTGCAGCGATCCGACATATATATACATATATATATCGTTACGTTTGTGGGGGGAGGAAGGGATAAGGACATTTGTGGAGATGAACGAACGAATGGATGATTGTTACGAGTGGAATGAAATGGAAAAAGCGATGATTTCCTTGATGTTGTGATAGTACAGATTATGATGACATCCTCGACATTCTTCCTCGTTTTCCCTCCTCTCCCTTACTCCTCGCTCTTGTCAATACATCCACTTGACTACCTATCATCCACCACTCATCCGTCCGTCCTCCTTGAAGGTTCTGGCTGCTCCGAGGCCGCGGATGTCGCCTTATTGGGCCTGCTCGGCTGGAGCGAATGCCATCTCGTTGATGAGATCCACTTCGGCCTTGTGGGCGTACTTGGATCCAGTGGCGACCGAGGAAGAGGGTTTTCGACCAGCGTAGATGGGGACCTTCTCCTTGTGGTTTTCGGTCTCCTTGAGCGCCGTGATCAGTCGGGGTTGTATGTAAGTCCAAGCACCGTTGTTAAGGGGCTATGATGGGTTGTGCAAACATCATCGAATCAGCACATGCATCTATTGCGAAAGATTGAGAGCGGTTTTGCTGTCTGGGCAAGTCAGACCACGACACTCACCTCTTCCTGGGCCCACATGATATCGGCGTTAGGGTACTTGTCAAGATGAGGCGTCAAAAGGTCGTAAGGCAAGGGCGAGAGCTGCTCAATTCGAGATATAGCAACATCGTTGATTCCCTTGTCTTCTCGCTCTTTCAAGAGCTGGTAGTAAACCTGACCGGTACAGAGGATATGTCTTCGAATCTTCTCGGGAGCCACGAGGTTCTCAGGGTGGGGTTCGGGGAGATATCGCTGGAAGAGGGTCTCGCCGGTCATCTCGTCAAGTGTCGATCGGGCGAGAGGGTGTCGAAGAAGAGACTTGGAGAAGAAGATGATAAGCTGCGGTATAGATCCGTTGCATTAGCTTATCATTACCAGAATCAGACTGAAATGCAACCTCGCTCACGGGTTTTCGGAAGTCTCGCTTCTGCTGTCGTCGAAGAACGTGGAAGTAGTTGGCGGGTGTGCTGCAACGCCCAAAAACATCAGTCTAGGCCCTGTTTGATATTCTCCAAACAATCATATCCCGGTAAAATTCATCCGACTCACGTGCAGTAAACAATCTGCATGTTGCAGTCCTGATGTTGTCGGTCGAGCTTCTCGGCGGAGGGGTAGATTCGAGGCTCATCGTCACAGAGCTGAAGGAACCGCTCGATTCGACCGGAAGAGTGTTCCGGCCCCTGACCATCGTAACCGTGGGGCAAAGAGAGCACTAAACCGGTTCGCTGAAGCCACTTTCGCTCACCGGATGCGATGAACTGGTCAATGATACATTGAGCGTTGTTGGCGAAGTCACCGAACTGAGCCTCCCACATGGTCAAAGAGTTGGGAGACACAAGCGAGTAACCAAGCTCGAAACCGAGAGTGCCGAACTCTGACAAGTGCGAGTTGGTGACGGTAAAGGAGCCTTGTTCGCTTCCGAGATGTTTCAGGGGCACATAGGTCTGCTCGTTCTCCTGGTCGTGGACGACAGCGTGTCGCTGAGAGAAGGTACCTCGCTCTACATCCTGACCGGAGATTCGGACGTGGGTCCCGTCAAGACAGAGGGCACCAATGGCGAGAGCCTCGGCAGTCGCCCAGTCAATATTCTTTCCCTCGGAGACAGTCTTGCCTCGAGTGCTGATGATTCGGGCGAGGTTCTTGTGAGGGGTGAAGCCTTCAGGGAAGGTAGAGATGACCTCGCCGATCTTCTTGAGCGTCTCTTCCGGAGAGCCGGTAGGGTGGTGAGGCAGAACGTTTTCGGCAAGCTCCTTGGGCGTGGGGAAGCCTTCCCATGAAGAGGAAAGCCATTCTCGAGGAGAGGGCTTGTAGTCCTTGGATCCGTCAAAGGCCTTCTCCAGCATACCCCAGACCCATTGCCTGTGCTCGTCGATTTCCTTCTCGGTAAAGGTGCCCTCCTTGATCAACTTGTCGGTGTAGATCGAAAGAACGGTGGGCTGCTTTTGGATAGCCTTGTACATCTTGGGCTGAGTGAATGAGGGCTGGTCGGTCTCGTTATGACCGTATCGTCGATAACAGACGATGTCAATGACGACATCCTTCTTGAACTTGGCTCGCCAATCAGCGGCAATGGTGCAAACATAGTTGACGGCTTCGACATCATCACCGTTGACGTGGAAGATGGGGGCATCAATGGACTTGGCGATGTCGGAGGGGTAAGGAGTGGATCGGGCGAATCGAGGGTCGGTGGTGAAACCAATCTGATTGTTCACGATGAGATGAACGGTACCACCGGTACCGTAGTTAGGGAGATTCTGCATGCCCATGGTCTCGTAGACGACACCCTGACCGGCGAAAGCAGCATCACCGTGGAGCAAGACACCCATAGCCGAGTCACCAGTCCCTTCATCGCCCTCAAAGTGCTGGATGGCCCTGGTCTTACCGAGGACGACGGGGTCCTCAGCTTCCAAGTGCGAAGGGTTGGCGACAAGGGACAGAGAAACCTTCTTTCCGCTGGGAGTGGGTCGGACGTAGTTGGCACCGAGGTGGTATTTGACGTCACCGCCACCAGTGTCATCCTTGTCAACGTTACCCCTGAACTCGTTGAGGATAGCTTCGATAGGTTTTCGGATGACGTTACCGAGGACGTTAAGTCGTCCTCGATGGGGCATACCCATGACGATGGACTTGACACCAGAGTCGACGGATCGGTCGATCAATGCCTTCATACCGGGGATAAGAGATTCACAACCCTCGAGACCGAATCGCTTCTCGTTGGGGTATTTTGAGGCGATGAACTTCTCGAAAAGCTCAGACCACATGAGTCGGTCGAGAATCATTCGCTTCTCCTCAGTGCTGTACTTCCACTGGACGGGGATCTCTACTCGTTCTCGGAGCCAGTCACATTGTCCTCGGTCAACAATGTGCACGTATTGGATACCAACGTGGTGGCCTGCGCAGGAGATGGGTCAATAACGTTCAGATCAGCGCGTCCCACATGTTGCTTTCCCACGCTGAACATATGTGTTCTCACAGGGTTCTAGGAGACAGGGCACTCACAGTACATTCGCTTAAGCTCCTCGATAATCTCGCCTAAAGTCAACTTGCCACTCTCCACAGCACCCTGGAAACGGGGGAGGATACCGTCGCTGAGTCTGAACTCCTTTTTCAGGTCAGCTTCGGTCCAGCCGTAGTAATCGAGCGTGAGCTCCGGGGGAACTCGAGAATCGAGGTCGGCGTTGGCGATTCGGAGGGGGTCAAGGTTGGCGATGTGGTGGCCTCGGACTTGGTAAGCTCGAATGAGGAGTTGTACCTAGAGAGGAACAGAGACGAGAGAGGTCAATGACAGCCTGAATGACACTGATATGAGAGCGTGTACCTGGAAGAGCTTACCTTGAGGTAATCAGTGACATCTCCACCGCCCTGGAGGTCCATCTTAGGGCTTCCATCAGACGGCGTAGGCACCGAGCTGGCGGCGCCGATGAAGCCTGGTGGAGGGGTGTAAGCGGACGACGAGGGAAGGCCCTTATCTAATCCTGCAAAATAGGTGGCCCAAGAAGCGTGTACCGACTTGGGATCTTGCTTCCAAAGTCGGTACATTCTGGCAGATGGTGTAGAGACAGGTCACATGTCAGCTGACCGACCAGGTAACGAGCGTTCCGCGGCTGCGCCCGCCTTCGATTTCTGCTTTTACCCAAAGTGAATCGGAGTGGTATGCGATTGTAAAGGTCAGAGGGCGCATGATCATGATGATGGACTCACTCCTCTGTGTAGTAGGTGTTGCCACCGTTGGCGAACAAGTCATTCTTGCTAGGAGGTTCAGCCTGCGTCGCGTAATTTCTACGCGGGAGAACACCAGCGGTAGCTGCCAATGACCTGGACGGTATCGTCGACGTCGACGACCGAGAGGACAGTCGAATGCTTCTCGGTAATGTTCGTAGCATATTGGGAGTGGGTGTGATGATATGGGGTATATGTTGATGAAGGAGGAGGAGAAGAAGAAGAGGAAGAGTATATGATGACAATGGATGGAGAATTGAATGCGGTCCCAACCAACCAACCAATACCTCGACAGATACACCTAACAACCCGACCAGCCAATGCGGCAAAGTGTGATGGTGCTGACGTTGTTGGTCACCCGCCTAGCCCTGCCTGCTGCCTAACGAAAAGCATCACGTGACATGAACGGATGGCCCGCTTTTTCGACCTCGGTCGGTTTTTTCGGGAGCCATCTCCGCTTATGTTAGCTTTGCGGATTTGCCGGGAATTATTCAATTCTACCCCAAGGCCAAGGCGGCGAGTGCCGTATTGCAGTCACTCGCAAGTGAGGACTGATCGAGGCGCGGAAGTACGCGCATGAGCTGTGGAATGAATCTGTCGAAACCTCCCTGCTCTCCCGATGGACCTCGTCCTCAGCGTATCGCATAGCTTACTTAAGAGTGCCCGATCCACCACGACTGCGCCGAAAACATAGTGAGCCTGTTTGGCCATGGCGGGAAGGATAGAGGAGAAGAAAATCATCATTGAATGTAGCATGTTGTCCTGTTTCGTGTCATGACGTGTCGTAACAAAGTTCAAGTATTATAAGCAAGTCGTGAACAAATGAAGATCACGTATCGTAGATGACATCCGCTGATCATGCCTCGCGCACAAAGAGGATACAGCCGTAAGGATCATGAGATCAAAGATTAGAACCAGCACAAATGAGCGCATTGTGAAACACACAACATGGGTGATTGGCAAAAATCCCGTCGGTCCGTCCATCTCATAGCGGTACAGTCTATTCGGCAGAGTTCGGGCCAATCAACCCCGGATGTGGAGAGAAAGAGCAAGAATCAGCCTCACATAGATGATCTCGACCAAAGCACACCCTCAGGCGGGCGACAGCTCGCAGACGCTCTTGGACTCGGACTCACCTCAACAACCTCGACCAAACCGCGAGCACACTTCGCCACCAATCCCTGGCCTAGTCGGGTCAGTGGAAACGGTCTCATCCCCCGCTCTTCGACTACTTCACACACTTTCCCGTTGAAGACATCTCGTACTTCCGCTCGGCCGCCCGGCTCTTCGAATAGGAGGATGTGAGGCGGTCTGAAGACGGCGTATGAGGGCGTGAGGTTCCATCGCAGGAATGCGCCTTTCCGCGAGACTTCGCCGACTACACGAAGAGAACGCATTATTTGGGTCATCAGCGTTCGGTTCTTACTGACCAGCTTTCGACCAGCTTTCAAGTTTCCCGGGCCGTAGAATGGTGACATCAGACTCACATTTCGTTACCCAGCAAGCACCGAGGTCATACACAAGCAGAAACTCCCTCTCATCAACTTGCCACATGCCCAGCGGTTTGGCCTCGCTGACCATCCTCACCACCATCGCCCTTTCAGGTATCTCCCCAGGGAAAGTCGGTATAGAGTTGAACGTCGGGTTACCCGGTTCGGCGATTATGAAGGATTTTTCGGTGACAACGGAGACAGTCTGGCGGAAAAAGGAGAGGTCTGAGGCGTAGCCTGGTATCGTTACGGAACCGAAGGGACGGAAGGCCGTTTGGGTGTAAGAGGAGGATAGTAGGGGTTCATGGAAGTAAAGCGTAGTATGGTGCGAATTTTTCGAGTGCACTGCATACACAACTGAGGGTGATATCGCCGATCCAGTCAGTCCAAATCGACCAACGACCACTGGATTTCCTCTCGCAGAAGGTCCGGTCGGAACACGACTTACCCAACAATCTACCTTTGGTCACGCCAATCCTCACAAACGCAACCATATGATCCGCCGCACTGAGCCTATCTCCCCCCATCCGACCCTTCGATACCCACGTGACTGGATTGGAAGTGGGGATCATCTCTTTCATACTATATGCCAAAAGGTTTCCAGCCGAGACGACAAGTAGCCAGCTGAAGTCGGGAACGATTGAGACTGCTGCTATGTGGCCTGTTTGGAACCTGATCAACTCGCGGAAGGCTGCCCGGACAGATGGCATAATTCAATCAGTCCACTCATCCGCCGGAGTAAGGAGAATTGCACCACAACCTGGCTCACACTTCGAGTCTCTTCGCCAGCCTAACCATATCGACTTGCCAGTAGCGATCGCTACTGTTTCACGATTATGCCAAGTGAAGGTATCGGCTGCCACGACCGGGTCGCTGATCTCCGGGGGTGTGGTGATCGTGTGGACCGCGAACGTCTGAATCGAACTTGTCGCGTTAGTGCAGGTAAATTCCAAGGCCAAAAGAAGTCAACGCACCCGGTTGCTCTCGATATCAAATTTCCGTAATGTCTTTGCACCCTCGATCTTCTCTTTCCACTCGTCACTGCAAATTCGAAGGTCACACACGAACGAGATGCAAAACAATATGGGAAATATGGACTTACCGTAGACCTTGGGTACTACGTGCATGCATCGGTTACCACTGTGGGGTCAGCGTCCGAAATTGGGGCTCTGGTATGTGGGCGTGACTCACGCTGTACACAGTGTATACGTCCGCCCATTCCTCCCACCCGCCGTTGAGATCGTGAACGGAAACATCAGTCTTTCTGGCTGAAAGATGGGCTCGAGCCTAAAACGAGGCCCGGATCCGCTTTTTAGCATCGCAACACTCTCGTCGCAAGCGAGTTTTGATAGGAGATGCTTACATATGGCCTCCAGGTTTACGCTGATATCGAGTGACTGAGTCATATCTCCTTTCCGGGACTCCATCCGCCGAAAGAAGATTCAGAAAGTCGAGATGGATCGGCTAGACCAGGTCATATCGCAAGAACATCATTAGCTCATGCACGGTCCCTCGGTGTTCTCTTGATCCAGTGAGCTCACCCTGGAGACAACAACATGTTTTCCGTGCTCCTCGTCCCGAGTGAGCAAGAAATAGTTGTCAAGAAGGATGGCATGCAGATCTTGCCTGGATGACCGAACCATAAAAATCAGCTCCATACTGGGCAACGTGGATCAAGCAAAAAGAAGGCAAATCGGGCACGTACCATCCATGCCAATTTGTTTCGCTGCGAACTCGACGGAAAACGTAGCCCATATGAACCAGTGTCCGCTTTGGGTCAGAAATATCCAATTCCTATCGTGTTCGATAAAGTCTGTCAGCCGTCACCCGTAAGGGGGCATACATCCGAACTCACGACCACTTCGCCCTTCTTGAACAACAGTCTCTCGGCGACGTTCCACAGGCGAATCTTCATCTCAGCACTTTCTATTCCAGGTTGAGTAGATTTCACCACATTCTGCAAAATCTCGATAGCGGTCGGAATATCGTCTCGGTCGGGATGATCAGGTGGGGTGACTTTATACAGAGCTTCGAGTACAAGGAGAATACGAGGTAGCCTTGTCACTGGTCGAGAGAGGAAGACGGACTGCGGCAAAACGAATTGTCAATCGCCATAGATATGCACTTGGTAAACCGTCGGCTCATCGACCATACATATCACGTACGATGTCTCTTCGACGGGTCAGCTCGATGGTGTTTCTCTCAGCCAAAAAAGCTCGAAAGGGTCCGTTTCGACCTTGTTCTCGACGAACCCTCGCCTCCGCGAAGGGATAGTTCTTCATATACTGCACATCACACGTGGATCGCATTAGCTTAAGGTCGTGAAGGCACTTCACGTGCCCATGTTGAGCCTAACTGGCCACGCAAACTCACGGACTCGTACAGGTCCACGATTTCCAGTAATGTTCCGAGCAAGATATCGGTAGCGGTGGTGATCTGGCCTGAGGTCAGCTCATCGAACCAGGTGCCAAATCATACGATAAGGAATGAATTCGACTTACTAAAGGCCATTCATGTCTCTGCCTCTCCATGAGCCTTCCAAGCAGTCTTACATGGGCATGGTAAATCTGCTGCGCCGTACTGAATACCTCTGCTATGAAAGCGTGTAGTCGTGAATCGGGCGTCAGAAGGGGAGGATGATGATCTCTCAAAGGTTGGATAAACACCTGTGAGCGGAGTGAATGTATCAGCTCGTCCGCCTTGTGCTACCGTGAACTGCTACCCTCGGGAGTCGATCGCCTATGGGTGCGCTGGGGGGAATCGAGGGGACAGACACGGCTTGACTCACGTCGCAAACGATCTTCATATCCCTCACATACTCTCTTTCGCCCTTGATCATCTCCCACCATAACCCCTGCCTCTTGAGCTCATCTTTGCTGAGAGACTCGCTGAGTGTATTATCCACCAGTTCGTACCACTCCGGGTTCGGGTTCCGGAGCAAGCCACTATCTGACGGTGTGGGCAGGTAAGGGGAAGTAGGTGATTGAAGTGGGGCGTTATTACTGGCCTTATGTGTCGCTCCGTGCGACGACTCTGAGGTAGCCTGGTACGCCAGGAGCAGGGCGTACGAATCGTCCGGATGAAGGATAGCGGGTGGGCTCGGGTTCTATTCAAGGAGAATCAGAGGTTTTCGAGCATGTGAAGGGCGTCCCGAGGACTCGTACAAAGATGGGGGAAGATGGATTAATCGCTGCTCACGTTTGGCGTATCGAGCAATTCACCAAGCACAGAGCTCCGGCGCGAAGTCGCATGTGAAGCAGGCTCAGGCGGACGAGAGGGGCCCAATTCGCTCCTTGAGACAGCAGGCTACATGTCCGGTAATCAGCCGATACGTCCACACGGGCAATCATTGCCGGTAGCTGGACATGGATGTTCTGTACAGCCACCGATTTCGAGACACCGCTCGAACAGACAAGACAGTGTCCAACTAAAACAGATATGTGATACCTGGTATTGCACGAGTGACTTACAGTCGCTCTGAATCTTTCCGTGCCAATTATACTCGGATCCACCCAGCTGTACGTGTCCACTCTCTCTTCATCACTATCACCTTCCCAAGTTCTATCGTCAATTCCACTTGGTCCCGGATATTCTACATTTTCTACAGGTTCAGGCGGAGTAGCGCCACTAGATCTTCTCCTGGGCGACTGGTCACTCTGCACCCTCAACCTTGTTTCCGATCCCCTTTGGTCTTGATTTTCATCTTGTGCCTGGTTCCATTGGTGATGATAAGGCGCTCCGCCTAGTCCGCTCGTATCTCCTCCTCCTCCTTCATAGACAGATGCCGCATGGCTATTGGAATCGACGCGATGATCGGGCACGGCGCTGGAAGTGACTGCCCGTCTTGCTTGTCCGCCCAAACTCCACGGGCGTAGCTTCTTCTTCAACGCGGCCCGCTTCGAGCCAGAGGCAGAGCCGGAAGAGGTCGAAGATGTCGCAGACGGTCCAGCAGCTGCGCCTACGTTTGATGGGTGCGGTGTCTGTGTTGGCTGCGGGGGCAGTCTGAGCTGCGAGCCTGACGCGGTGGAAGTTGAAGAGGTCTGAGGAATCGTCTGAGTCTGATAATGCGTCAGAGACATCTCTGTATCTCGTGTACTCGCAGACGGCGCAGGTATCGTTGGGGGAGCTGCGCAATCTGATGAATGAGACGGATTATGTGACGCTTGTCGAGTAAGTGTGAGAATCAGGAATAGAAATCGCAGTCAAGTGAGTATGCGGATATAACAGTAGGTTTGGTGATGTCAAGACGGACAGCGTTCGGGATATGAGCAGAACCAAATCAAACGAGGGGCGGCGCTGATAACCGGTAAGGAATGCAATCGAGTATGCATGATCATGAGGTCAGTGGCGGATTATCGTAATGATCGTAATGGTGATTAGACTCAATTGTTTATTGGGGATTAGGACTGATTAGGACTTGCAGGATGCTGTGCAATCCCTATACCCTGAGTGGAAGGGTACCATCTCAGGTTCAATGCGAGATCCGAGATAATCTAGCTGTGACTAACCGATTCGCTGGAATCCAGAAACACAAAGAAAGCTACAAGTCGCCCTCTGTTGTCGTCCGCGCCGTCTCTATCCTATGTATATTTAAATAAGCATGGAAGACATTCCTGAGTTCATAGCATCCTTGTTTAACACGGTTGACTAGATATACAGATACCGGATGGCCCCTCTGATTTTGATTGATAAAGGAATAAGGCGTGGCTGTGTTCTGTTGGTGTCTTTTCGTTTTGTTTCGTTGCAGTCCGTTCGATATCCCCATCATCTGCAGAAGTGGATGAAACTGACAATAGGAAGGAGAAGTCGAAACCTGTCTATCGCTTCACTTCGAAACCGCTCGAACCGCCCAGAGCAGTCTGAGCTTCCTCCTCTGAAATACCCCTCGACTCTCTGAGGAATTCGACTTTCTCTACCGTAGCCGCTGATGGGCCCTTCTGCAGGAAGTCGTGGCTGGCGTGTATTGAGAGAGCGCCCAGGAAAGTTAGATTCGTTCCGTCATGATATCACCCGCGACAGGGCACTTGGCAGGAGCTGGGCGACTGATTCGCACACGCGGGGATATCTGCATATGTCCTGGTGAGGAAAATCAGGGCCTCACAATTGTTTGATCTTGTCACTTGGACCCACGACAAGACCTTGGACACTGGAATCGTCATGGTTGTAGACATGTCCCTTCAAACCGAGTTTCTGAGCTCTATGAACGACAAGACAGGTCAGCTCCCTCATGTGGACGCCCATCAGCTGGTGCGGCAGCACAGAACTGAGGAGTCTGTACGGAATGAAGGAGGAACAGCAAGCTCACTCCTTTTGGGTGTAATGACGGAAATTGACCCCCTAGATAGCCCAAAGAGATCAATCAACCACTACAATCAGCCTCGGTCCGGCTCAGAGCCAGTCGGCCCAATGGACAGCGCAGGGGCTAACGCACCTGAACCTCTCCAGATCTATGCAGAGCAAACGAAAAACAAATCACCATGGTCAGCTTTATCCTTGTGCGCGAGTCACGCATGTGGACTGGCTGATAAGTTATGTGACTCACACCCTAAACTCGATGAGGTCGACGCTCATCTTGCCCAATATTCCGGTGAACCGCACAGTGAGAGCTGGTTATTGATTGGCAGTATATAAAATGGGCGCTTGTGCAGAGTTGTTTGGTGATGATAGCTCAGGATATCTTATCGTGCTGCAGTATGATAAGGCGATTGCTGTATGTTTAAGGCGTCGAATGAAGAGCGAGATGCTATCTGTCAGATTCTGGCAAACACAGGTTCGCTCGGTCACGGTAGGTTGTGTGGTGGTGGAGTGACCAGGAGTGAATTCTGTCGGTATGACCGAATAGGACCGGGGGGTATATATAATGGGATTAGCTATAGATCTAAAGGTCGGTTACGTTATCAGCCAGATTAACCGATCGCTACCAAGTTAATCAACACGGGCCCAGTAAATCCAACTGTAGAGTTGCTCTAGCCTTACCAAGTCAACTGATAAGTGCTTTCGATATCATCGTTTACGACTCGTCACTTTTGGCAACACGAACGAAAGACAATCATTTCCTGGTATAAGCTAGGCAGCATCATAACGCCTTCGACCTACTCTCTGAGCAAGGACTGCGATTCGGCCTTTCACGTTCTCCACGGCTACGATATAGCGGAAATGCGATCACCTCAAGCCGTTCTATCACGCGGCCCCTCAGCGGTCGGGGCCGCATCGTCTTTCCTCAAACCGCTGTCGCCAGCCATACTTTCACCATCAATTTCGCCCCTTTCTCCATCATCCACGCCGCTTTCAAGGAATGCTGAGGGCAGACGGCTTGCATCCACCAATGCCGGGAATACGGACTGGGTGACCTGGTTGAAGAGGAATGCATCTAGCAGTATGTCGTCGCCCGGTAAGGCGCTGCTGTTTGCCGGTTTGGTGAGTGTTCCCATGAGTCCACAACCATCCTCCTTTCACCGTTATGTCTGCGCCAACTCATGACCGTTGTGGAATCGGGCAAATGGCCGTCCGAGTCCTCGTTGAACTGCGCTGACCCCTTATACTTGTAGGGCTCGTACCCGCATACACCTTCTTCGCCAACAGCGAGCTCGCTGAAAGTGTGGGATGAAGCGTCGGATGCGCTTCTATCTCCCGACGCTACGATAGGATATGAGACGAGAGGAATGAGTGATGCTGGGTTGAAGCAGGTGCACGGGTGGATGCGGGGCTGGGTAGAAGGAAGGAGTCTGGTGAGTTTGCTTGAACCCGCCATATTGGATTAAGCCGTGCTACAGCGGACCAGGCGTGGGGCCGCTTGAAAGATTAGAATCAATACATAACATGTGTCTCTGAAACAACTCTGAGCACGGCTGGGCGTAATGGTCAGCTGATATCATGATGGCTGAATGTCACAGGAGGAACTCATGAAACGCCCGGATGTTACAGCGGCTTTCATCCTGACTTCATCCTTGGCCATTCTGGCCAGTGCCAAAGTAGATCAAAGATTCCTACTCCTATTGACATTCATGCTGTAGTTGACGACTTGCTGTTACCAACCGATGTTGCAGGAGA
Organism: Kwoniella heveanensis BCC8398; assembly: GCA_000507405.3. Lineage (NCBI taxonomy): Eukaryota > Fungi > Basidiomycota > Tremellomycetes > Tremellales > Cryptococcaceae > Kwoniella > Kwoniella heveanensis. Next base: position 483,098 of record KI669499.1, read on the forward strand.
AAGATGGCACACCAACGCTTTTGCCAGAGGGGACTACGCATCTTGTAGGACACGGTTTCATCGGGACATTGACGGCTTTGGTCGCCGCGGGTAGACTGGATCTGGCGACCGGGGTACGCCTGGCCGTAAGTGCAATGCATAAACAGGTCGGCTCGGGACGGTCGTCATACATGCTGTGCCTTTGTGGTTTCAATGAGCTGATGGGCGAATGTATCGTTCATGGACACCTCCGATACAGCGGATATACACGTCCCTTCCTCCCCAACCCCCTCGCTCTCATCCCCGAGCACACCTGACGACTGTTCTCTCTGCCCGACATTTCCACTCATTGTCATCTCCATCCTTCTTTGTACCGCCTCCGCCTTCATCATCCGACTCAACCGACGACCCTTTCCCGCCAGTGTCGACAGAATCGGCATGCGACGAGATGTCCGAGTCCAGCTCGACACCGCTCAAGAGACGGAGAGCGATGCAGTTGATCCTGGATGAGATTCACTCGTTGCAGCGTGATTGGGAGAAGGACACAAGCGCCAATCAAGAATGGGCTTCAGCGGGGATCATCAATAGCAGCAAAGTGCTCGTCGTCTCGGTGAGCAAAGGGGTCGTTTTTGGTAACCATTCTGGCTTGGGATCGCTCCAGCGCGACTCAGCGGGTCTGGATTCTGTTGATGCGAGACTCCAATGCTGATCCTTCCTTGAAATCACTGATAGGGAACGCACCATGCTGTACTGCAAGTGATCGAGCGATTGCAGCATCTCAACCTGGCAAATCCCGTGATGGATGTCCACATGCCGTGAGTGCCAGCGAAGCTCCCTTCAGTCTAACCCCCTAGTATCGTAGATCCGCTGTGCGAGCTCTGTAAGCCGTTTCTGTTATTGACTGAGTATGTTACCCAACGACAGCTGTCCATATCATACCAAGCTCATGACGCACGCTATACCGAAATTCCAAGATGTGCTGGAACGATGTACATTCCGCAGGCCTACAGCCGGGTCGCCTATCATTCTGGACCCCATGACGACACATCCTGTGAGTCAGGCTGTCTCTACCACCCAGACTCGGCTTTGCAATCGGCTAAACCCTTCACCCATGCTTGCTTTGCAAATCTATCGCACTGAGTTATGACCACACCTCCCTTGAGATACTTGACCCATATCTATGCTAGTGGTATAAGTCAGGGGTGTATAGCGTGACCTTGAGCTCATGCTGACAAATTGACTTGTTTCATCAAATTCCGTTTCCTCGATCGGCTGTACCTTTGGTTCGTTCCCTTGCGACAGATCGCCGACTCCCTGTCGACAGCTCTCATACCACACCTTACCGCTCAACTGAGATGGCACAAGACCCTCTATCGCCTATACTCGTCCCCCATACCCGAGGTGTCCAAATTCATCACCGTTGGGAAAGGAGCGAAAGGCTTGGGAATAATGTTGAGGGGTGAGACACGCAAACGACCGCCTGGAGCTGGCGTCATCACGATTGAAGAGATGGGAGTCCCGGTCGATGAGAGGACCAGCAGAGCTATGGGCAAGTTCAAGAAGCAGCAGCAGCTAGAAAACGCTGGAGGTAGTGGTGGCGCCAAAGGAAAATTGTGATACGGCGACTGATGGGGGTTGAGGGAGGCTGGTGGCTCGGGACATACTACAGCACCCGCCAAGCGGCAATAGCGCTAGCACCAGATCAAGGCAGCGCGCGAGCCGATGACCTGTATTCAGTATTGAATTGGCCTCGCTGGCTTTTGCTCTTTCTTACCTTTAGTTTTGGTTCGTTAATGTGGAACTGGGTTTGGATCTGAATCTGGTCCTGGATCTGGATCTGGATCTGAATCTATCCGCCTTGCGTCCCGGTTGTAAATCCTGACCACACATTACATTGTACAGAAAGGATAATGCTAGAGATGTATGCGACCGACAAAATATCGAGATTATATTCATGTGTTCACCTAAATCCCACGGCTTGTCACGTGTCACGTGAGTCACAGAGACGCGTTGCGTGAGGCATAAATTAGAGTCGAAGAGTCGCGTCTCCCTCAGCGATCTGACCACTTCATTCATCCTGTCATATCATATCAACCTAACATCCGATCATCCGTAGACCTGTACGGATAGACTCTTATATTTGCGAGCAACAACAATCGAAGCGCAAGCTGAAAAGAGGGCTAGCCGAACATCGTCCATCTCGACTGGAAGAATCAAGGCAGAGCTAGCTGAACATGTCATCAATTTCAACAACGTCCACCACGTTCCTCCTCGAGCCGCCCTCCGCCGCCTCCTCTTCGTCGACCACAGGTGTGGATTTACCCGAATCGCCCGCTTTGTCCCTCTTACCTTTCTCGCTCGGTTCAAACGCTCTTCCGTACACTAGCGTTTCGGCGCCTGTGGCCAAGTACTTCAAGCCACGGCCTTATCCCCATGGGCTGAGGCCCGAGTCAAAATTCCACACCGACACCGATCTCGAGCACAAGTCTGAGAGTGCTAGCGCTGCTTCGCTTGACCACAGTGAGGAAGTTTTGGCCGGAAATGGGACTGGAACCCGAGCTGCTACGTCCCCGACTGTAGCTTCTTTCAGAGGCAGACAGGTTGTCGGCCAATATATTGAGGTACCGAAGGGATGGAAAGGTCTCATCCTCTCGGCGTCTAAGAGGCCAGACAGGGGTGGCGCGGAGGTACATGCCGACTCGTCTGCATCTTCTTTCAGCATGAAGAAGGAATCTACTGTGGCGAAGAAGACCAACGAAATAGCTAGTCACATCGGCAACGATGACGACGATGACGGAACAGCTATGAGAAGGACGACGAGATCTGCTGGTATACCCGCCGGCAGTGATGCTTTAGTAGCCGGAGGTGGGAGAGTCAGAGGTGCAGGACAAGTAGCGCTCTCCAGACCTAGAACGAGGCAAGGTCAGGCTGCTGCCCAGAGCCAGCCTTTGAGGGGTAGTGTGAGGAGTGGTGGCAGAACTGCTGCGGTGCAGGTGCAGACTAAGAAACGGTTCAGGTTGGACTCGGACTCAGAAGATGAGAAAGAGGGGGAAGGCGAGGGACATCGAGCTGATGCCGAACCGTCATCATCGGGATCGTCGACACTGACCCGAACACCCTCAAAGAGAGTACGAAACACCTACTCCACTCCTCAGAAATCATCAGGCTCTACGACAGTCTTCGTATCAGAAGTCGACATCGATACTCCTGCCTCCAAATCTGGGACGATATTAGTACCGGAGATAGTGATCCAAGAGGCTACACCATTGAAACATCCTTTACCAACGCCCAAGAAAAGGTTGTCTCAGCGACGTCGTCCGTCCCCCCCGCCGCCTATTGCATTACCGATCATGAGGGAGAAAGAGGAGAACGTGGTGGAGGGTAGTGGAGGATGTCACGACGTGATAATGGAAGTGGAAGTGGACGTGAGCGAAGGTTCGGCGGAAACACAGCCGTATCCGCCATCGCAGCTGGGATGTTCAGAGTCGATGGATATCGTCGAGCAGCAACTCAATGAGGGAAGTAACTCGGCGGCTGTAATGGGCGAGAAGGGGAACGAACCTTTCCAGTCTGCGGTGTCAGACAGCGAGGAGAAGGAAACAGGATCGCAATTGGCAGAAAAGGTTCCAGAGACGCTTGACGATCGAGCTGCTGCGACAGCAGCCGAGGAGGTCATACCGTCGCCTGCAACCGAGGACGACCCGCCTTCATTCAACGTTTTGACGCCCACCAGCTCTTCAACCAATGTAGCCTCGACAAACTCCGTATCGGCGATCGACGATAGCTTACAGACGCACAACACCGAAAATGGTAACGTTAGCGGAAGTCAACAATCATCAATAGAAGCTGGGTCGGAGCAACCGATATCGCGAAATTACGATGGCCCATTGAGGATTCTCAGGCCTACGTCGACATTCAAGGGTTTCATGCTCTACACACCTGATGCACCGTTAGCTGGGTTTAGGGCCGACGAGCTGAGTGTGAAGGCCAATGGAGAAGAGAGCAGTGGCAAAGCGGAGGATGTGAAAGTAGGGCAACAACAAGAAATCAAGGTGGAACGCGCGTCTGGTAGCACAGCGCCAGAAGAAGCTGAAGCTGGTGCCGAAGCCGCAGGTGGAGATGGCGCGGTTGCAGTAAGCAGTGGGATACAAGTGCGTAAAGGATGGTGGAGAGTCGGCGGGGCCGGAGAGGGGGGGGATGAGATCGTACGATCTATGGGAGAATGGTTAGGTCTTCTCGAAGTGGTGAGTTGAGTTCAGTCGTTCTTTCTTGACTTCAAACTTATAGTCAACGGGCCAAGCTGCAGCTGCTGCCGTCGGGGCTGGGTGCGTCGTGGTGGGACTGATGTCTGGAGCTTGATAGAAAGGGGCTACTCCAGACCAGGATCTATCTAGACGACAAGGGCATGGATCGTATTCAGTGTCTGATACAGACTGTGGACCTGTCGGCTGACATTTCATTCGTTCTCTCTGTTGCGCCTTGGACACAGCTCAACAGACCTGTATATCTCGATGATCTTCAAGATCTCAGCGACGAGGACGACGATCTGTAGACGCATTTCGGAAGTCTTGCAAGCGGGGCTCAGGTCAAGTGGGAGCAAAAACAGCGATCGCCTCGCGGGACGAATCAAGCACGATGACATGTGCTGGTGGCCGACGGGTGCGGGACTGAGTGTGGTGCTCTTGCTCTCAATATTCAATTCCTTTGCGTTCTGTCCTATGCTTCTGCTCCCGTAGGTTATGCTACAGTAGAGCTTCGGTAGGAGTGTTTCGATGCATACAAGACATACACGTACATCGCTGGGCCCGGCATCGAGTACCAACCGAGGTGACTAGCTATTCGGCTATATGCGATCTACAGTATAGATGGTGCGGATTTACGTGCTCGGCTATTGGTGGGCGACTCACGGAACATTGTTCTTCCGGGCAACGGCAACACACAGCCTGTTTATATACAGTTACTCTTTTCTTACCGCCATCGTCTTCGAGCCATTCGCCCCTGCCATTTGTGTATCTGCATCGACTTGATCGAATCGAAAATCTTGTTATCAAAACTGCCATACGCCCCACGCCCCGATATGCTCGTGCAGCAACATCTCTCGCCTCTCCGCGCGGCCCTCAACGCCAAAGTCAGAGCCGGAGTCAGACCGATCGGCAGATCGGCCCGGTCATTGAAGTCAAACGCATTTTCGACATCGACATCGATGAGAACGAAAACGCAGACGCAGACGCAGCAGCGATTCTTGATAGGTGCTGGCATTGCTCTGGCTGTACCTGTGAGTGGTGTCAATGCTGCGTTCATGCTTGACTCTATCCTGGGTGGAGCATGAAGCGTGGAGTGTGGGCCTGCATGAAATCAAGGTGGTGTTTACGGGAACAGGAGAGAGAGCAGCGACTATGTATGCAAGTTGGCCGATCGAGCTGTTGATGGCGACCGAATTTACCCCCCTTCTGTCTTCTGCTTGCCTACTCCGACTTGCTTGATTGTTCCGAGATACAATCCCTCCGAGGCTGATACCTTGACTCTCATGCCATGATATCGCTCGCCCACACAGACATACCTTTATCTGAACAGAGCGCACCTTGACTCCGACGCGCAGCCCGACAAAGTCCACTCGGACGTTCCTGACAAAGTGCACAGCACGCAAGATGGTAAAACGGGTGCCGTAGCAGGGGTGAAGAAGATCAGCAGTAAGGAGATTTTGGATAAGAAGGATGGAGAGGAGGTCTGGGTCGTCATTGAGGGTGAAGTGTACGAGTGAGTACCGCTTTGGGTGTTTAGGATTGGCTCTGCCAGCCAGAAGGAGAGGGTATACGGAATCTCTCGATTATACATAGTGCTCGTCGTGCTGACAACAGCAATCTCCGCTTGTCTCACCCTCCCCCCCCCCCCCCCCCCCTTCCTCAGCATGACGGAGTTCCTGGACGAACACCCGGGAGGTCGCGAGATCATCGAGAACAACCGGTCCAAAGACGTCACATACATCTTCAAGCCTCGACACCCTTCTGACCAGCTCGAGGCCGAGAACATTCCTCCTTCTGTCCGACACTTGGGCCAATTGACCGTCGAATCACAGGAAGAGAGAGACGCTCTCAAGGTCAAAGTGTCCAAGGACGAGGAAGAGGAGAACGATCGGATCCAGCGAAAGCGGGAAGAGATCGAAGAGAAGGGATTAGGAACCATTGTGAATATGAGGGACTTCGAAAAAGCCGCAGAGGACATGTGCAGTAAAGTCGCTTGGGCATACTACGCCTCGGCTGCGGATGATGAAATCAGTGAGTATAGAACTATCGCTCGGATAATGCGAACACTATAGGGCGGACGTGACCGGAATGGCTCGCAACGGTAATGCAGTGAGATGGTAGCGGTACCAGCTGTACTGACCGCCAAACACCTGTTGCAGCCAAGGAAGACAACAATTCAGACTACAAAAACATCCGATTCCGACCTCGAGTCCTGAGGCCCGTGAAAGAAGCCGACGCTTCAACCAAGATTCTAGGCTACGACAGTAAGATCCCTCTGTGGATCTCGCCAGCGTGAGTGGTGGCACGCATTGTGTCTCTTCATCATCCACCTGATCACTCAATGTGATCACCACAAGAGCCGAGAAAAACAGGAGTCCAACGGAACGCAGCCGGTCGGTAGCTCGGACATGTGTAGGTAGCGGGGAAGGCTAATCCTTGGGTTTCTGGTCTCGTATACACGTACAGTGCTATGGCAAAGCTCGGTCACCCGCTTGGCGAAGTTAACCTGACGCGGGGTGCCCATTCCTCCGGTATCATCCAATGTGTGAGTGCAATCGCTTTGGCAAGAAGAGCAGATGAAACTTAAAACGCGATATTCTCGCTGAGGCAGGTCAGCTGATACTCGGTCCATAATTTCCTGGTGTTTTCACATCGTAGATTTCATCTTTCGCCTCCTGCTCAATTGAAGAAATCACCGCTGCCAGAGCACCGGGTCAACCTCTCTTCTTCCAGTTATACGTCAACTCAAAACGTCATCTCGCCAAAGAAGTCATAACCAAAATCAACCGTCTCGGTCTGAACGCGATCCTGCTCACCGTCGATGCTCCCGTCGGCGGCAAGCGAGAGCGAGATATCCGGGCCAAAGGGGCGTTCGAAGCGCCTAAAACGGAAGCTTTCGATAAGCAGGGGGAGACGAAGGGGGTCGCCGAAGCCATTTTCAGTGCCGTGGATCCGGACTTGAATTGGAAGGATCTCAAGTGGCTGAGAGAGCAGACGGAGCTGCCCATTATCATCAAAGGTGTACAGACGGTAGAGGTGAGCTGAGGCGCCTTTTCCCGCGAAGCATGATTTTCCGCACCACGATCCCAGCCCATACAAGTTGCTTCCTGCCTTGGGTTCGCACAACGGGTCCTCAATCGGAGCCAATCCACCCGGACTGTCTTGTCTGTCCAGGTAGAACATCTACATAAATTTGCGTTCAATGGACCAAGCGGGAGCGGGAAGCCTCCTCCTTAAGCCGATTCGCTTGCTGACCAATAATCGTCGATCTGATTGTTTCTCCTAGGACGCCGTCATGGCCTACAAGAACGGAGCGGACGGAGTCATCCTCTCGAACCACGGCGGCCGACAACTCGACACGACCCAGACGGGGCTGTCCACCTTGCTCGAAATCCGAAAACATGCGCCCTTCTTACTGCGACCCGAATACAGAATACCCACAGGCCCCAACCCTCAGCTAATCGCCAACCCCGAAAAACTCTATCCGGATCCTCCGTCAACTGAAAAGTCGCTGGATAGGAAGTTTTCCATCTTTGTCGATGGTGGGATCTGGCGAGGATCGGATGCCGTGAAAGCGCTGTGTCTTGGTGCGGACGCCGTGGGTGTGGGCAGGGGGTTCCTGTTTGCTCAGACTGTCGGTGGGCAGCAGGGTGTAGAGCATGCCGTGAAGAGTGAGTGAACTTTTTTTTTCTTTTGAGATCATCAAGGCATCTGCACCACACTCTGCTCGTGATCCTTCATCCTGTGCTTCTGCTACATCACAGTTGGTACTCTGCCCGACCCCATATTCCCAGATTCTCCGATGCCCAATACCCGTTCTTCAACACCTGCTTTCTTTCATCAAACTCGGAAGAACGAAAAGCTGACTGATTTCTCCCTCACGCGCCCCTCTCCAAACATCCTTGTTTGATCAACACCACCTCTCATCTGGTCACCTCATAACAGTCTTCGAGAGCGAGATCCTCTTGACGATGCGATTGTTAGGCGCCAACAAGGTCCAAGATCTCAGGCCTAGCATGGTAGAGGTCATGGATTCTCAGCACCACCACCCCCACCCGTAGAATGGGCCCCCGGGCGGAATGGGATTGAATCGGTTCAATCTCTGAGGTTGTAGTATCATCTCATCACAACATGGCGGAACTCACTCTCGCACTCATCCACGTCCTCGGGCGTCCACATGAGATTGGCGAGATTCGGCAATGTGAACGGGATTGAAATCGGGTAATGGGTAATGGGCAATGGGGGAGTCAGTAGGTCGATTACAGTAGTAGGCAGCGCAGTGAAGCTTGGACAGTGTCAGTCAAACATACTGCATGCATAGTGCAGTCCATCCTGCATCTGCATCGTGATCCTGGAACTTGCGTTGTGACGAGATGCGGCGAGATGACCGATGCAGTACACCGTCATGGAAGGGAAGAACGGATGGTACGGGACTGATCCGCATTTCGCCTCGGTCTCGGTGCTCTCTCTGATTTGGTCTTAATCGATTGTATAGACAGCGTTTGCATGAAGTACCCCACTTGACGTCCAACTGGACCTAGACGGACATTATGGTGTCCTGCTTACCGTACTGCCTTGTGATCTTTTCCTCCGGTCCGAAGTGAACGGTCTCGTATACACCTTTGTCCGAGTCTACCGCAGATCACCCGTCTCGGGAAGTTCAGCTAGCACGAGTGCAACGGGGGCGATGAACGCTGAACTAATCTACAATGAATGATCCGCGAAGGCCATAAACAAACGAACCGAACCCTAGCTAATAAGAGAGAGGAATGACGAGGGGGAATCGCATCTATACACAACATCGAACAGATCAATCGGGTCGTATCATATCATATCGTATCATCTGAGAATCGGGCGGGAACTTCGGTACCGGGAAGAGTCCCGTGCTTGACTGCTGATCGATCTTAACGGTTTGTGTGCTCTGAAGCCTCGAGTCGATCATTCAAACACCCTAATCAGCTGGAGGTGTTTTGGGTGGTTCCGTTCGCCACTTCGGCAGCTTTGCGAGCCTCCTCCTCGGCCTTGATCTATCCGTGAAGTAGTGTGCGCAAAAAAGACGTAGTGTTAGCTGCCATAGGGCCGGCACTGAATTTGGGCACCCGAAACAGCTTACCTTGGCAGAGTTTACGAAGTTGTAAATCTCGTCGATGATAGGCTTGGCTTGGTCCTGCAGCAACCCGCACACCATTTTATCAGTCCATGAGGCTTGCTGAGGTGGGAATTGATGTCAACCAACCACGACGTAAGCAGTGAGCTTGTTAGACTTTTCCTGGACAGAAGTCTCCTTCGCGAAGACGATGCCCTTGATATCGCCAGTAGCTTTGCCGACACCCTAAAAGAGACCGACATCAAATGAGCTGTGCTTCTAGTGCAGACGGTAGTGACAGCTCACGTCAATCAAGGCTCCCGGGATCTCCTTGCCATGCTCTGCAAGATGCTTAAGCTGTTCCACCAGGGCATGAGCGATATCCTGTGAGGTGTGGATGGTGGCAGAAGCTCGAGCACCAATAGCGGAGTTGATTGCGGCAGTCTTGTTCAGAACGTCTTGGATCACAGGCTGGGTGTTCTGGATGATCGGCCAGACTCGCTGCAAGGAGAAACAGCAACCGTCATTAGCGGTGATCGTATTGACTACTTGAGGCCAAGCGAGAGCCAACTCACGTCATCGTAGACAGCCTTAGCCTGCTTGACTACGATCAGGTCCTGAGTAGGAGTCTTGAAGGGGTCTGTACAGGCCTTTATTAGTTTCCACACTTTTCTGTGACCACAACAGTCATACTCACAAGGGAAGGTAGCCTCAGCTCGGTCGAAGCTATGAGAATGTCAGTTGGAGTAGACAGGATACCAGAGATGCGGAAGCTTACGTGGCGACAGCGAGGCCGTCAGCGCTCTCCAGAAGGGGCTTGGTCCTGACGAGAACCGGAGTAGCAACCTCGTAAGACTCTGTGAGACACGGTCAGCTGGTTCGTTGTAAAGCGTATGGTTAGGCTCACTGTTGGCGATGTTGAGGGCTACACCGTAGAGCTTGGCAGTATAGCCGTTAGAGCTGATCAAGTGTCTAGATAGGCGATGCATGAGTCAGCTGTGCTCTTCGATATAAAATACAGATACAAGTAGCTCACTGAGCATAAGTGACCGAGTCATGGACGACGGGTACTCCATCAAGTTTCTCGACGATCTTGAAGTCTACAACCACCTCACGAGAAGCGAAGAGGAGCCAGATACGCAGTACGAACCGCGGCACGGTCCCAAACAGGAAGGGAAGGAGCAGGCGGAGGGTGGGTGGAATGATGAACACGGCGCAGGTGATACAGAAACCGATCAGCACCTTCATCCTCGTATCATGCGCATCAGCCAGAGTGAGAGCGTCGATCGCGCGTTGTCCGCAGGATACATGGAGTGCTTGGCCCAAGAGAAGAGTGAACATAAAGGGAGCGATTACTTACTGGGGACTTGAGAAGCGGGTGCTACTGTCTCGGCTGACATCTTGAACTGTATTGATTGATATCTAAAGTTCCGTTGAAAAGACTGGGCTGAGATGCAAACGGAGACGTAGACAAGTGAGAGGGGAGATAGATGAGCGATGATGATAACGTCGATAAGCAAAGGTGATGGTCAAAATGAATGGTCAAGAATTGATCAGCTCAGCGACTCAATGGTGTATTGGAACGCTCCCGAGAATGGCATGGATCGATCACCCAGAAGAGAAGGGGGTGATACGGAAGCGTAGGCATGTGTGCGGTTAGTCACGGCGCGGATCCGCACCGATGGAGCGTGGGAATGAGAAAAATAACAGGATAGGCTAGCTAGTATAGTGAACAGACACAAGACATGCGGTGAAGGATACTGCATGCTGCGCACAGAAAAGCGGTGGGATGTGATGTAGTTGGGTTAGAGCGGTTCAAGAGACTGTCTCTAACTGGCGTGGGAAAGATAAGGTCTGGTCAGGAAAGGTGAGGTGAGGAACGTGATATGGTGTATACAAGCTATAGCCCCGATTGTAGCTGGAGGCTGACATTCTGGCCAATAAGGGATGGAAAGAGGTAACGTAAAGGGTTGCGTAATAGCGCAATGATAGCGAGCTGGGTTGCGCGTCAGGAGAAGAGGTGGGATGACCCGTGAGGGCCGTGTGGTTGACTGTTATCACACCTCGTCTACCATGCGTCGAAATGGGGAGAGACGTTGTGAAGAGTGACAGGAAGAGGGTGCTGCACGTTTGTGATCGCACAGCGGACAGAAAAGAAATGGAGTGGCAAACGTGATCGATGATAAGGGACGCGTCGCTGCCAGCTGGACTTACAAATTCAGATTTAGATAGCTGCGATAAGAGAGATGTCTGTCTTGGATTTGAGGTGATAAATAGGAGATGAAAAGAAAGAAGCGAAGAAAAAGTAACAAGTTTTGAGATGACCTCGGACCAGAACCACACTCTGTGATACACCGAGTACCTCTCAATCCTTTAATCTTTCTCATCCCATCATGTTCTTTTCTATCCATCATCATCATGATCGAATTTTCTTCTCACGGTTACATCATGCTCTACTCAGCCGGAATTGACCCTGGCTCTTTTGCTGATCTTGTATCAGAACCCTGAATCTGAAGCCCACCCCACACACATCACACGAATGGGTGTCTATCCATGGTCAGTGCGTTCGTTGTCGAAGAAGAAGCAGAAGGTTGATGGCGCAATAATGGCGAGAGATCATTCGCGTATGGTGGTGCGATTGTGACATGCCGAGCCAGCCGAGCTGAAGCGAGGGAAAAGACGAGAAAAGAGATTGCGACGTCGCCCGAGTCCAGCACAGCACATCAAGCACCAAGCACATTAGCGCTCTTCCTTCTATCTGCAGCGACAGAGCATTGACCTCTTGGCATAGTCGAGGCCTAGTCGGTAGGTACGGTATATACATATATAGCCACATGTGTGTGTCATCCCATCCCATCCTACTCCTGCGTTACTCGTAAGATACTACTAGGCTCATGAGACATACATACAATAGAAAGAAAGGGCGAGATAAGGAGACAGAGTAGTGGAATATAGGGTATTTCAAGGGTAACAGTGTGCGTGCCCTGCGAGAGATAAGGCAAGAGGCTTAGGAGGAGAGGGCGTCCCCTTTCCTCCCGACCTCCCAGAGTCGAGAACCATGCATCGTGTTCCCAGCTGGGCTGGACACAAGAAGCATTCGAAGAGAGGAAGCTTATGAATATCGCAAAGCCCTTCCTTCCCCCCTTATCTTGACGCCACCTTCCCTGGTTTGAGCGTGAGTTCCGGTTATCATAACACATAAATTACCGTTCGGCCGTCTCTCACAGGCCCGATGCGAACAGCTCACGCCGAGGTCGACGCTCCTGTCCACGCATCGTCCATCCATGCAAGCGGTTCTGCCCGCGCTACTGTAGTTACTGCAATGTATTCAGCCTATGTCGATTGTGAGTGAGTGAGTGAGTGAGTGAGTGAGTGAGTGAGTGAGTGAGTGAGTGAGCGAGTGAGACCGTCTCTCAGTGTCTGCCGTCTGCTCACTGCTGCAGGCGACGTCGCCACATGCAAAGTGACATAGTCCAAAATCTCCAATATACAGCGCAGGTATGTGCGTGTTAATTGGTTGCATTCCGCATACGCAAGACGCACATGCAAAGACTCTCTCAGACAGCCGCACAGACACGGTATACGAAACTACGACATTGTGCTATATTGCCACGTCAAATAGCAGCACGATCGCTTGCAGTAGGACAGGCATGTTGATGACAAGCGTAGACAACACACCTGCCCACCATCCGCTGACCTACACACGCTTCACCCTTCATTCTGCTCACCGTTGACCTATATCCCGTTTGTCCACCTATCAGCTAGTCCACACTGCTACCGTTTCCTTCTCTTCCCCTCTCTTCCGTCTCCCACCGAGGGCTCCTCGAACATGGCCATGATCTTCTTCCTCTCTCTAGCAGAAGCAGCATCCACGTACTTCACCTGAACAGATTCTTCCCCAACACCAACACCAGCACCAGCACCAGCACCGTCAACTCCAGTTCCACTTGCTACTGCTGATGTACCTTCTCCGAGTTCATCGTCTGGTGCAGGACTCGGCTGGTGCGATTGGAAACGGGAAGCACTGGCCGTGTCGCTTGGTTTGATGGGTGAGAGCGAATATCGAGAGGCGGCGGGAGAGAGAGAATGCATGGGCGAGCGAGTGCTGTTGTTCTGTGATTGAGTAATTGTCAAGGTGTTTCAAAAAATCAGCCACAAACATGTCAGTCAATCTGATGAAGCGAGTACGTCCCACACAAGCAGCCTTCGCGTTGAAAATGAACGCGATACTTTCAACATTTGCATGGTGACAATCAAGGGAAAAGCTGAAGTTGCTATGCGAATGCTCAGGTGAGAAACTCAGACTCACCTTGATCCTCGCACTGGGCCGACTTCGCCTCACCACCCTTCCTTTCGTACTACCGGGCGCTGCTGTCTCTTTCTCCGCCAGCTGCCTGAGCACTTCCGTCATTTCTTTGCCTTTACTACTCGAACCTAAGCCAAGCGAAGCGCCGACGCTCGGGTCTGCACCAGTGCCTGGGCCCGCAGGTAACGCCAGACTGCTCATCGAAGCGGCTTTCTCTAACCCTTCCCCAGACGATAAAATCGGTACTGGTGGTGCTGTCAGCTCCGATTGAGCGCGAGCAGTATTTGCGTTCGCTGGAGCAGAAGCATATCTCGCTATCTTATCTTTTGTTTCGGGATCGGCCAACGAGAGACCCGGGTCTGCAGAGTTGAGGAGCCGTTGAGTTTCGGCTTTAGGAGGCGACAATACGTTCTCACGCAAGATAGAAGTGGTTGTCGTCGTCCTGCTGCCTCCGCCTCCGCCTCCGATAGAACTGGTAGAGCCATCCCCGATATGCGTCGGAGACGGCTTCAGCATTCGAGATGGAGACACCGTGACGCCGAGCTGAGAAGCGTCGGGTTTGGGATGATTGGTCGTGGATGTGAACGATGAAGCGGCGGGTCGGCGAGCGTAATCTGCTGCGTCGGGCAGTTCGGACATTGTAGACATGTTGGCTGTCAAGTCGGCCGTCTGACCTAATCGTCTTGTCAAGCCGGCATGAGTGGGACCTGTAACATTCAGGTGCCAGGTTAGCACGACGTTCATTTCACGGAAATTTGAGATAGAAGAAGACGCTAAAGTGCTCACCAGTCGCAGCGAATCCAGGTAGCCATCGATGTCCGTCCTCTTGCTCGATCGCTCCCGATCTAGCCATAGCTATCAACCACGACTCCTTCATTACTTTCACGCCCCATTCTCTCGCTTTCTCGACTTTCTGACCAGAATTCAGCACTGATACCAGATGTGTCGTCTGCTTATTCAGTTTGATTGACAGCGTCCCGCCTAGATGGACAAACTACATGCATCAGTCTGGGGAAGGAGGAACCCGGTGGCGCTGTGGGCACACCAAAAGCAGCTCACCTATCGCTCGGAGCAACCGACGCATGTAGACGTTGTTCTCTGCTGAGAAGCCAGAGAGATGGACGATCAAGTTCGAAGCGCCTATTTAAGTTTGACATAGACCATGTCAGATGACCGTCTTCGAAGGACAAGCCTTAGCTGATGGGACGGGGTCGACATACCTGAGATAGGCATAGGGGCTGGCAGAGGCCTGAACACGATATGCTTGTCAGGCGACAGTAATCGTTCTTCAAAGCAGCATCCTTCGACCCAGCATTCTGTGATGACCACCGTTCCTTCGTCCTGAGCTGTCAGCGTCGGCCGTATATCCGAGCACCTATCATAGAATTCAACGTATCAGCTTTGTAACAGACGTGATACTCGTGCATCGCCAGGACACGCTGGAACTCACAACCTGACGATGATATAGTCCACTCTGTCGCCCTGTCGTCTCTCCTCATCGCTGACGACCGTCCCGCCATGTACTCTCAAGGCATCTTCGAGCGCATTGCACTGTTCAGCGATCACATGACTGAACTTTAGACCCTCGAAAAACTTCTTCGCTCCCACTTGCTCGCCCGGTATCACACCTGGCGGAGGCTGGGCTGTTCCAGGTATAGACGATGTGCGTTCCGTCGCTGACGGTATCGGCAGAGGCTTTGATGGTCCCCCATTACTCGCATTAGCGAAAGACGTCGACCTCGACACATGCAATAATGACGGTTTTCCGTTTGTCGTTGTGTCAGGTTTCTTCGAGGCTCTGTCTGATGATGTGGAACAATCTTCTTGCCGCCGATTTTCCGGTTTCGAGCCGGTACCAGTCGTGGATACTAGCTCGTTGACCAGATTATCGATCCCTTCTCGCTTCCTTTTGCGCATGACTGCAGGCTCGTTATTGTCCACTGCGTCTCCTCCCCCACTCAAAGCGTCCACAGGCGGCTTTTTTTCGGCGACCTGGTTGAATCCGAGGGTACCGTTTAGAACGTCGTCTGCAGCACAGGATCTGGGCTGTCAGTCCGAAGATGAGATGCCATATAGAAAGAGTGTTGTGTATGACTTACCCGCCTGTACCCTCCCACCTCTCCGAGCCTTTCTCGCATCGTAATAATCCTCCTTCCACCTGCCTTGATAAGCTACACAGTCCCATATCCATTCCTCATAAACAATCTTCATCTCCTCCTCGTCCGTTCTCACACCTCGCCTCTTCCTGGCTTCGAGATCCGCGATCTCTCTCAGTGCCCATTTGACCTTCTCGGAAGAACGGGGTTCGGAGGTGGGTTTCGCAGATATCAGGTGGGTGCAAGTTCGGTCGAGGTCTTTGTTGTATTGGCCGCCGTTTGCCGTTATGTACTTGATGAGCTGTTTTCGGCGCTCGACTACACCCAGATTCAGACATCGAAAATCAGCATAGTGTCGCTGCCCATATGCATGGCAAGTTCAAGGAGGTTTTCCTTGGAATCCAGGCAAGACGTACGGGGTTCAACACCTGACATGGCTATTCTGAGATCCGTGAAAGGTAACAATCGATGGTCCTCCACGTCGGCTGCATTATCCAGTTCGTCCCCATTCAGCCATTGGGCATGAGCATCCTCGATCCAGCTGGGCATCATAGTCGGTAGTCGATGTTCGACGGCGTACTGGGAGAAATCAAGGCGCCAAATGCCAGTTTTGACGGAGCTTTCGATTAGCAGAGACTTACAGGTTACAGGTTGCAGAACTTGCAAGAAGAACTCACGAGGTATTTGGCCGACCCAAAACCTGAAGCTACTACATGCGTGACGTTGACCGTCAGAGCACTCTCAACACCCGCCCCTAATTCTTTCGCTAAAGCGGTCAATTGAGGCTGTGAATAAAGGACGAATCAGCTTCTCTACTCATCGTCCCTGTCGAGAGAAATAAAATAGCTGACCTTATTCTCTACGCCTGTGAACGTTATGACAATCCCTTTCCAAGGTCTCGAGTTCCGTCTCAAGGCAGCTGTCGAGGTCTCCTCGTCTGCTCATGGGACCGACACCGGACAGCACGTATATCACAACCATTAATCACAGTGATCTCCGAATAACGATGTAAGCGCAGCGCGAAGCATTAACCCACCTTCAGCATCTGCTAGAGCCCTACGCATGATCTCTTCATCCATCATATTCAGCGGACTAGCCTCTCTGTTCTTTCCGCCCCTCGCTGATGATGAACCACCTCCAGCACCATTGTTGGGGGCGGGTGCTGGCCGTAACTTGACCTGAGGGATCTTGGTCGATAGATGGCCCCGGCGATTCATCTTGCGTGTACGCTGGGATTAAGTGATATGGTTCTTTTCGCTGTTAGTCGGTCAATTAGCTTCTGTCGATGGCATAGAGCCTCAAAAGAGATAGATAGATATATGTTTGTCGATGAGAAGATTATTGAGTGAGTCTAAGATGAGCGAAGCCGAAGACAAGACGAGACGCGAGATTGGGTTGTCATAATGTTTTCGGGAATGGTTGAGGTATTCGTACAGTCAGAACACACACCGAGACCAAGACGCGTCGAGGTTTTCCCTCTCCCTCTCCCTCTGCCTGTTTGCTCTCTCTTCCTTGATGGTGCCTGAAACCGAAACTTGATCCCGCTTTATGAACCGGCTGTTTTTGCGTCACCTGTCACTGGACCACAGTCACAGTCACCGACATTCCACATTCCACATTCCTCGGATTTGGTTTGATCTGCCTTTCTTCTCTCTCTTGTTTGACTCGGCCCCCCTCTTTGGACAGACTGCACCCAGTCTTCATCGATATTTACACGCACATCTCAGCCTCACGTCTCACGTCTCTGCGAAGATGTCACTACTCGCCTCAGCACTCTCGCGTCCGTGCTCATCACGTTTCGCAGCCTCCTTGACCCGCTTTCACCTCCACCTCCACCCTACCTCCTACTCCCCTATCACCCAACGACCGCTGTCGACTTCTCTCTCCCGGCTGGAACAGAAGGACGCTCAGCCCCAGACGGCCGCTACAGATTCTATTGAGCTTGACGCTGTGAGCTTGGTCTCAGCCTGGGTTATCCATGTACGGCACAAGCTTAACTTAACTGAATTGTCTTTGGGTCCCACCTTCGTAGCCTGTCACGTATATTTCCGAAAGTCATGACCCATGGTTCAACCTATCTTACGAAGACTGGTAAGCTGACTCAGTCCCGTTTGATCGAGGACTCTCAGCTGATGATACTCATGTCACGGCACTGTCGCCTATCAGGCTTATGCGAAACACGCCGAACAACCAACCAGTCCTCTTCCTGTATCGAAATTTCCCGTGCGTCGTGATAGGTAGAAATCAGGTAGGTTTTTAGCGACCCAACGAGCAGCCATAGTACACTCGCAGGTGAACTGATGATCATCATTGCAGAACCCTTGGAAGGAGACCACCCCTCACAAGCTGAGAGAAGCTTCAATACCGCTCGTGCGACGTCGATCAGGCGGGGGAACAGTGTATCATGTATGTCGGATCTGTCCTTCTTCCGGTCTGAAGTAAGACAAACACCGAAAGGCATAGCTCTCACAAGAACATGTTGCTCGACCAGACATGCACCAAGCTGACGCGAGAGTATATATGGTAGGACATGGGCAATACCAACTTCTCGATCATTCTCCCCCGGTTACTGTTCACAAGGTCGCATGGCGCGGAACTCGTAGCAGCTGCTATCAGAGATCGACTTGGAATAGAAGGGTGTACGGTCAACGATAGAAATGATGTGGTGATACGCGAGCACGGCAAGGAATACAAGATGAGTGTTGAACCCCACTTTGCTACATGGCTCCCACTTGTTTCCTGGTCGAAGTTCAAAGGAGACACACAATTGTTCGGAATTGTGATCACAAGAAGTGCAGGATCTCAGGCTAACATTGTATGTGGTTCTGGTGGTGTTGCCGATCATACGTCTCAGGCTCAGCATACAAGATCATCCAGCATAGAGCCTATCATCACGGTACGATGTTGATTTCGTCCTCCCTGACTGAGCTCGGCAAGTCTCTGAAATCAAGCTCGGTGGGTGTCTTGGTTGTTGGCTTCTGTCCTCGATACCTCGTCTGCCTCACCGAAATGATCTCGATTGATATGAGCTTGCAAATCGCTACGCTGTCTCTTCACGGCCAGCTGCTGACATGCTCTATCTCGTGCAGCCAAACATGGAGACCAAGGGAATTCCATCACATCGATCCGCCGTAACGACCCTGAACCACCACCTTCCATCTTCCGCCAAACAGATCCACCACGATCACTTCGTGAAAGCCGTAACAGCCCAGTTCGAGAAGATCTATTCCGATCCCTCGAAGGGTGCCGGAAGCGGTTCCGGTAAGAAGATGGAAACGAGGGAAGTGCACCCTGATTGGGTGAAAGATGAGAAAGTGTGGAAAAGTGTCAAGGAGCTCAAGAGTTGGGAATGGCAGTATGGTCAGACGCCGGAGTTTAGTAATCAGCTTCAAGGCGATTTCGCTTTTGGTTCAATTGTATGCGTCGTGTCTCTTTCACTGGGCCATCTCCAGCTCGCACTTGGTCGTATGAGACATAGCTGACATATTCCCATGATATTTTGCGCCACCTCTTGCACGAACGTACTGCATCCTGAAATTACAGTCCGCATCCCTTACAGCTCGTCATGCCCTCATAACATCCCTTACACTGCACCTCACACCCCCCGTTCACGGCAACACAGACGAAACAGCCTCGAAACAAGAATACCTCGACTGCTTGGCGCTGTCTCTGATAGGATGCCGGTACGAGACGCTCGACGGAGCCGAGGGGGCGCTGGGATCGCAATATGAGGATGAACATTGGCGAGAGCTCGGAAATGAGGTGTTGGGATGGTTGAGGAAGGTCATGTGATGAGAAGGGAAGTTATGTTTGTTCTCGCGGGCTCGTATGACGATGCCGAGCGCGAGAGCGAGCGCGAGCGCCTGTATTTCGCAGAACTTTGTGATATGATGGCCCAGGATATCCTACGCCCAGTCAGCTATGGTGGGATGCCTGAGACAGCTTTCCGTCTGCACGATCCTCCTGGCGATCCACGAATTGAGATTGGCTCAGCGCGAATTCGGTGTGTCAATTCATGTGTTCGCTCCTCGGAGTTGTGTGAGCGGTGGTGGTATGCCTTTCTGAGTGATGGCGGAGAATCCAGTCTCAACGCAATGATACGAATCACTTGCCG
Source organism: Kwoniella heveanensis BCC8398 (assembly GCA_000507405.3). NCBI lineage: Eukaryota > Fungi > Basidiomycota > Tremellomycetes > Tremellales > Cryptococcaceae > Kwoniella > Kwoniella heveanensis. The sequence continues at coordinate 502,923 of KI669499.1, forward strand.
TATGTACGAAACATGACAACCCATCCCATGCATAACAGATGAAGACGTCATAATCATAGCTGTATGTATGGCCTATATAGTATGTACGCCCCGTATCTGTCGCAGCGCGCACAGAGCTTTGCATCGCAGCGTCAATGAAGGGTATTTAGACGTGTGTCTGTCTACTTATTATAGGTCTGTGATAAATGAACAACACATAGACTGCCCATCCTCCTCCCATCGCTTTTTGTCCATCATCAGACAGATGCAGTCTGGACTTGTCCGCAACCACTACCACAAAACAACCGAATACGGAAGTGGAGGGCTGCGGAAAGCAATCAGACTTGCCTGATGGTGGACTGATTCGAGGAGGCGGAAGAAGGATGGATGTCTTGTGATGCTGTGAGGTGATGAAGCGGCGTTCAGGTGAAATAATCTGTATGACTGAACGCGCTTATCGTTTGACCATGACCTGTGTGGGAGGGAGAGATTCTTTATCTTTGATGCTGTACAGCAAAAGATACGAGGGGCGCTGTTACTGCTGCTGTACCGGAATCTTTGTTTCAAGACGCCATGGAGCGAGGCGATACAGGGTCGCACGTTATTGTACGAAGCGGGGCCAGCGGTATATTGACGATGCATGATGTAAGCAATCAGGTCGAGGTATGTGCATTAGGTGGTACAACCTGTAAATCTGTCTGATCAGCTTGTGAGTACGATCGTGTCTTTCTCCTACACGGCAAATCCTTACTTACACTTGTACTTACGATCCGAACCATGTCAACGGCATTCCAATCTATTATACAACCCTCCATCCTTTTCCTGCGCTCTCAATCGAGGTCGAACGAACGAGCGTCCTTGACGCAGAACTCAGATACTTCGACTGCCCTGCGACTTTTACCGCGCACCAGCACCAGCTCCAGCACCAGCACCAAGCATCTCGCCAATACGCCTGATACCCTCGTTGAACCTCCTACTATCCTTCAACCAATCAGCTCGAATCTCCTCGGGAGCACAAACGAACATCTTTGAGTCGTTGATCGACGTATTTCTGGTGCTGGTGGGATTATAATCGTTTTTCGTGTCGGTTTTAGCAGGATTGGAGTCACTTTCTCCTGTCGCCGTCGCTGTCGTTGTTGAGGGTTGCGCTTGCGCTGACTTGGCTTTGAACGATGAGGGTAGGGAGGTGAAGGGATTATGAGATGTCGTCAATAGGAGATTATGTACCGCTCTGAATATCTGCAAGGGACACGGCATTTCAGGGAGTTAGTTCCGTACAATACGAGGACGCCCCCGGACACTTCCTGATGCGGGCTCGATATCCTTATCCTTGGGATCAATTGAGCAGGCAAGACGAAGTAGGCCGATGTATGATCTAAATGAGATGATGTCGTGTTTCCCAGAAAACCCGTGGAAGGTAGATTGCGCAATGTGCCCCACTGTCCGAACTTTGAGACCCGATCGAAGCGGTCAGAGTATCGTGACTGCCCACTCACCGCAACGATGTCCGCATCCTTGATCATGGCATCTACAAGTGCTATTGAGAGCACCATCCGCAATTTGGTCATCGTTTGGAAACCGTAGCTGCAACGACGGGGGTCAGCGGGCGGACCGGATCCAGACCGCATTGTGGCGGCAGAAAAGCAGAAGAGAGACGGGATTATATGACGTCCTGTGCGGAATCCGTTTTATCAAGAGGAGGACTTGCCCGCGATTGTCATGAGTGATGTGTTAAAGATGCCACTCACAATGCCATATCTTCCATGCAGAACAGTAGGCCCAGGTACGACTCGGCAGGCTTCGTAGGCGTCGATGTCATGACGACTAGCACAGCACGAATGATCAGCCAGAGTTCAGTTCTCAAGTCCTGAGATCATCTCGAGATCGCGGCCACTATCACCGTCGCCATGATCATGATCATAATCATGTCTCGCTGCTCGCTCGACCAGCTACTTACTCCGCTCCTCGATGACATCCACAGCAGCATGACTGAGATGATAATGCCTCAATTCATCTTGTTCGCCCGTGAACGAATGTACGTACAACGGTGCATTGGACGGCGAGAGTATCGTGAGCGAGGTTAGCGTGAGCGGGTTCGGTATTCTTGTGTCCATCATGTCAAGTCGGGCGGGCCTAGAACGAGCACGACGATACGATGATGCTACTTCAGCAGGTATAGGTATTGCTTGTGGGTTGACTGAGTCAAAAGCAGACGGGTTTGATCTCTGTTTGGTATTTGCCACGAGTCGGGGTCCGGGCTGCGGGCTGCTGGATTTCGTGCGTATATGTTGGGAAATGCCGTGCTCGTGATAGGCAGCTCTCTCATGGGAGATTGTGTTGTCACTTGTCACTCGTTACCGATACTATTTATAAGGATGCCAATTGCCCCTCAGTTACTTTTGATCGTATAACTTACGTATCTCGAGCAATCAATGGACAGTCAGCTCTCAACGCGTCGGCTACGTCGAATTAGACTAGGCGCGTGAATGAGATCACAGGGCGCCTTATTGGTCAACCCAACGTCATCCGCTTGCAGCTACGAAATGATGAGCCAGCTAAGTCCCGAGTTCAACTACATTAGTTCGCTACGTTCGCTACCTCTCATCTTCCGGAAGAAATTACCACTAGACTCCAGTCGAGCGCTCAGAATACACCCGCATAGCCATGACGTCCCTCGATCCATCCCATATCCCATTCAGCAAGTCCGCCCAGGCGGTGCACCATGTGGAAACGTCAGCATCGGACGACAAGTCATCCAAGTTCCCCGATACTTTACCGACCGTTCGTCAACGACATGAAGGCGGGCGTGGACATAGAAAGGGGAAAGGGAGACACAGCGAGGGGGAAGGAAGACAGAGAGTCAGGCAGGCTATGCCGCCCATGCCTGATCTGAGGTTTGAGCAGGTGAGCTTGGTCCCATTTCTTTCTGGGTCAGAAGAGTTTGAGCAGCATCATCGATCCATGTGGATGTCCAAGTCGGTGCCTTGATCCACGCTGAGTTTGTTGAACGCTTATCATGAGTCGCTGGTCAGCATAACCCGGCGAGATGTCTGCTCCTCCGGTGTCCTGAAGTCCCGATGTCTCACGCCAAGTCAAGAACTCACACATACTGACGCATCATTGATTGATTCATGTTCACACAGTCATTCCTCCTCTCCATTCGTCCATACCTAACCCCCCGACCAACGATAAAGACGATAGAGGAAAAAGGCTCTATGCCCAGTGGTGCAAGTCACAACGAAAGCAAGAGCCTAGTCAGCGGCGCAGAGGACGATCAAGTCTTCCATTGGGGTAGACAGGTGGACGTGGATTGGAAACAGGTTGGGTGGGTGACTCTGAGGGATCAGGTGAGTGGCTGCGGCGTCTGCGCTTTTTTGGAGCATGTGAATGAGAAATCAATCGGTTTCATGGTGATAGAGTGATGGAACGAGGAATGAGAGTGCTACGAGGATATACTGAACCGATTTTGGCCAGAAGCCCTCCTTTAATAATGGGATTCTGTGTCACAATTGTCGACACGGGCAATCCTCTCGCTCTTTCTTTGTTCTGTTTCTTCCTCGACCGTGTTCCGGCATGCCATGATACGACCAGCTAGATAAAAGCGCGAGCTGATCTGATCGTGCGGCCTCTTTGCACCATTTGGCAATCCAGATCGTCTCCCCCTTGCTTCAGGGTATGATCTGGGGCTGGGCCACCCTCTTCCTCGCATCCACAGGCGCCGTTCTCCGTTCGTCCCTCTATCCCGCATCGCACATCCCGAAAGGAAGGATTGCAGGCGGAGGAGGAGCTGGTAGTAAGCCCGACGCTGGTGGTAAAGTCGTCGGGGAGGGCGGGTGGTGGAAGAATTGGGTGGGGAGCTGGTTCGGAGGTATTGAGACCGCTACTGTATAGTATAGGGTGGTACGGTATGGTATGGTATGGTATGGTATGGTATGGTATGGTATGGTATAGGACAGGTGTCGAGTGTGATTCGTGTCGTGTGATGCAGAGTCACTTGTAAGACAACTAAAAGCTTTTCAGCATGGTGCGTTTGAGACGTGGTGGCATCTCGTCCGTTCTGACGAGGGTATCCCAGGTGGTCCGGTGTCACCGCACAACACCGCAGAAGAGGCGTTTCGCGTTTCAGTTGACTGATTGATGCATTCCGAGCTTGGAGTAGGGGAGAATCTTGTAGCATGTCATACATGACATACGTTCACGCCACAGATACTAAACAGTCACAAAATATGCTAGTTACAACAATTCTCTTCTTGAACTATGGGAACTGGAAGAAAACGAATAGCCCTAATCTCATCCCATACCCCGCACGCTGCTCAGCGCGACAGCTTTTCTCGGATGGTCGGGCATGAGCAATGGGATTGTCGCTTCGGCTACGTGTTATCGTTATTTTCGCTCGCGAGACAGACCGTGAACGTGAGCGCGATTCGCATCCAGAGCTATCCCTCACACTCATGAGCACACCTGCGCTCGTACATTTCCATACTCATCCGGGCCATTTCCTTTCGGCTTCCGAGAGAGGTACATACTCTGCTCCGATGGCTCGGGCGAGCTCTTCGATGCTGATATGATCGGCTGTGTTCTGCATACGGTGCAAGAACGAGCATGAGCCGTCTGGGAGGTATCAACGAACAACGATCGACCAAAAAGCGCGCGAAGGAGTTAACATTAGCAGCAGCCATAACGGAGATATGTAGCATCCTCCAAAAAGCTAGGTTCAAGGTTCGTTGAGCTGGCGATTTGGAAACTCGATCTACAGTACTCACCAGCTTCGATGATCATCTCCCCTCCGTTCTGATCGTTCGGACCCCTGACACTTGTGGAATAATGTCCGAAATTCTTGAACGGTCCATTTTTGATCGACAGCCAGATCCTCTTGGTCTCGCTCCCTACGCCGTCCAGGTATCCTATCGTCGTTTCATTCGTCGTGGAACATGATCCGCCATGGCCGGCCCCGCAGGTACTGGATGTATCGGCACCCATAGCGTTCCCTTGGCTGGCCTTGGTGTTACTGTTATCGCTTTCGCTTTTGTTATCGCTCGTCTTGCTACTACTGGGACTAGGTTTGGGCGCCGTGTCGGCCGTTTGAAGCGTACGCACGAATTTGAATATCTTGTGAAGCTCAAGTGAAGGACAGCTGTATACAGGGTAAGGGGACGACGTGAATGCCGTGTAGGTCTTGATAGGTGCGCTGGACCCGCAGCCTATGATGGCGACTGTGTATTGACGGGAAAGTAACCCAGAACCCCAGTTCAGCGCAGAAGATGCATGTAGCCCATGTGGTCAGCTCCTCTATACAACTTGATCCGTTCTCGCTCCTGGTTAGTCGATCAAGAGAAAAAGCTCACCTTCGGTGCCTTCTGGTAGATTGCGAGGCGGTATCGACAATCCCAGTTGATGTGTGTATACCTGACAGTTTGTGCACCCTGAGGGCGTAAGGCGTCATGCGAAAAGTCTCATCCATCAGCTGTCCGCCGCTCGCTTTCTCTCTCGCATTCAGTGGAAGAGAGCGTGATGTGTAAATTCATGAGCTTTCCCTTATAACAAACCCCGCTCAAGGTTCGACCTGTCCAGACTCTACTCACAGAAATGCCTGATAAAAATCAACACGACTCTCTTCTTACGACTCCCTTTTGACAATTCCCCCAAAGTCAACTTCTCATTGTCTTGATTGACAATTTCAATGCTCATCGCTCGCTCCATCTCGTCGCGGGTAGGTAAGAAGTCCGCTTCGGCGGGGTTGTGAGTCCCCGATGGGTTTGGAGGTGGCCGTGAGGCCGTTGAAGATGATGGTGATGACATGTATGCTTGGTTGGGAGTCGTCTCCTTCGGAGTATTACAATGGCGTGCGGGGTCTGGTAGACTACACTTCACCATGCATGTCTTGACGACTCTCGTTGAGAATATGGAGGTGACGATCAGCCAATAATGACCAACTGAGCGCGCCTTGCTACGACTACGAGACAATTCATCTTACTTTTCGTGACACGTCGATCACTCGATGACGTAATTGGTGCCGTCGGTTCTATACTTGTCTCCTATCGATAAGACATAAAATGTAGACAATGTTGCACCAGGAACAAAGAAGACAAATGTTCTGTAGTCTGGGGTTTCAATCTGTATGTATCAAACAACATGCTGTACAACATCTTTCTATGAACATGCACTATTGTTATTGGTATTGCTATTGTTGTTGATTGCGACGTCGCCGAAAAAGGGAATTACAATAGTATCTCCCTCGTACCTCACTATGGCACGGCAGAGTCCATCCCGTCCATCCCTTCTGCCTCTCTCCCTCACTCAGCCGAATATCATTATTATACTAGCTCCAAGAGACGCAATGCTCAAACCAAGCCATCTGTCTCGTCTATCCTACACGGTACGGGATGAACATACAATGGAAACATGTCGTGTGAATAGGCGAAAACCTTATGACCCTTCTTGGAAATACCCCTCGAACATCGATTCGTGCCGCAGCATACTGTCCTTGACGACCCCATGAACATGCAAGAACAGGCGAGGATAACGTGAGGTGAAGTAGTGCAGGAACCCTGCCGGTAGGGAACCGAGGTGTCGTTTGACGGATGGCTCGAGATCTTGATAATGGTGTTTCTAAGTTGATGATCCGCGGTTTATGTCAAGTCAGTTGGCGATTTCAACGCATTCAAATCCTCGCAACAAAGAAAGGATCAAGAAGGCTGGAACTCACCTTATTACGCATAGCTCTCAATAGATCCCTCACACTAGCACCTTTGTATTTCCTATACTTCCCCAGGTTGTTCGTAAACACCTTATCTAGCCTCGAGTACCAGTCTTTCCCCACCACCAACGCCGCGTCTGTTTCTAGCATCTCCAGCGTAGGTTCAGGTGGCTCCGTCTCCATGATTTCGAAGCCTGTGAGATAAGGGTTATTTGTCAGCCATGAACTGTCCCCCTGAGGAGACTTGTCATAGGCGGAAAGGAAACGATAAAATGCAGGTGCAAGATGTAACGGTTGTTCGATGACCGACCCCGACTCACGATCTGAGGCGTCACACAAGAAAGCCAGCCGTTTTCCTGGCGTCCAGAAGAAGGGATGTATGAGACATTCCGAAGTATCAGGTCTGCACAAGGATGGAGTTGTCAGCGTAAATCCTTCCGACACACGACTAGAAACGGAACTACATAAAATGATATGGTTCACTCACCGAGCACCCGGCTCCATGGACAGTAACCTCCCTATCAGTTCCTTGGCCTCTTCCCCTTCTTCTCCTAGTACATCCAGCATCCCCATGTTCACCGCATCTCCCTTCACGATATTGCTCTCCCGGTTGTACGTCTCTCCGTACGGATGTTGCCCCGACATTAGTGTCCAGAAATACAGGCATCCCAGCGCGAAGAGATCGACAGCTTTTGTCAAGCGGTTGTTCTTGTCTACTAGAGCTGGCTCGTCAATTCCTGATTGAGATTGGGTTGAGGAGGACGAGGAGAACGTCGAGGTCGGATCGAAAATGACGCCTTCGTTCAGCTTGACTTGACCGCGAATGCACTCTGGAGCTCGCCAGCCAAGTGATCCGGCCAGATTGTTGGCGGTAGGAGCGAAGGAAGATTGGCCTTGGTCTAGGCGTCGCGCGAGACCGAAGTCGGATACTAGCATGCGCAATGCTCCGTCCTTGCCCTTCGATACGAGCACATTCCTGCAGACGTGTTTGTTTGTTAAGATGATGTCTCCTTCATGGATTAGAGAAGGCGCCGGACTCACTGAGGCTTGATATCCCGGTGGATGATCTTCATTCCGTGCAAGTGCTTCAGTCCTGCCGAGACTTGTGATAGGGCCTTACGTCTGTCCAGCGCTGAGGCTAGCTCAAGATGCTTGTCTGGCGTTTCTATCAGGTCCGCCAGGGATGCTTGGCAAAGGTCAAGGGCGATATAGAGGAAATTATCCCTTCTCTCCTGGCAGTAATCTGGATGAAAGAATGTCAGCGTTCCTACTTACGCCGATGATCAGGGTCATTGAGCTCACATCGGATGACATTGGGGTGGTCGTCGCTTGCTTGGAGGAGCTTGACCTCCTGGCTGGCTAAACGAGTGAAGTCGCTTAAGAGTCTCTTCACCGCGACCGGCCTACCTCCCCATGTGCCCTTCAGCACAACGGTGCCGTGCGATCCGAAGCCTGAGAATGACATCAAATGAGCTTTGTCGATCCCTGGGGAACAGAAACTTGGCAAACAGCTCACCGATGATTGTGTCGGATATCGCCAGCCTCTCTATATCCTCCACATCCAGTAAATCGGTCGAGGACATCTCCCTCGGCAGATCAGGTAACGGCTTGTCGTCTTTCTTAGGAGATGTTGAGCTTCCCTCGCCTTTATCATCTTCTTCCTCCTCGCCTTCTTCCAGCAGCGCAGCCGACGAGTCTCGTCTCTTCTTTTTGCCTCTAACTCTACGTCGTGTCGACTTCTTCTTGGGCGTGGGCGCATCATCGATCTCGGCGGCGAGTACAGGCGGCTCAGAAGCAGGTACAGTGGACGGTCCAGCTTCAACAGCCTTTTCTTGCACCTTGTCAGTCTCTGCAGGTGTGAGCAGGAGAGGCGTCTTCTCGTCAGACGGGGAGGAGGTCTGCTTGATTCTCGGCGCTCGAGTCAGGCCGACCACCGCCAGTCCACACAATATGAGGGCGCCGATCATGCTCAATAACCACCAAGGCCACCACTTCCTGCTCATCTCCCTTTGTCTGATACCAGACGTAGGTTGCGGTGAAGGTCTGCTCTCTGGGATGATCAGAGCTTTATCCTCTGCTGGTGGATCGATCAGGTAGGGCAACAGCTGATCCTTCTCCGGAAGATTATCCGTCAGGAGGAACGATCCATTGGTGAGGCTCCCCGGTCGAGGTGGAGGAGCGAAATTGATCAATGGATAGGAAGTGGACGAAAGAGCGTATAGGAGAGGCCGAGCTCCCTTCTTTACGACAGGCTGCGGTTCCTCACTCTCAGCCGAAGGAGCAGAACGAGATATATTCTCTGATTGGGCTGAAGGCGGTAGCAAGAGTTGAGGGGGTACAGAACCGATATAAGTAGAAGGCGGTTTGTTCATGAGCACTGTGTAGCCTCTGTTGGGAACAGGAGGCGTCGGGAACAAGGACGGTAGATGAGCAGGAGGCTGAGGTACAAGGATAGGGTTGGCCGATGGAGAGTCGAGAGGGACGAGGATATCGTAGACGGCGATGCTAACGAACGGACAAAGAACATCAGTTGTCTGTGTGTTCGCTCGCATGAACAGAACTCACCCAACACTGCCAAGCTTGGTGACCCATTTCACCCCTTCTCCTTGTTCGACTCCAACAGCATCTCCATCGAACGCCAATTCCACCCGCATTTTTTTCTCAGCATCGTCATTGCCCCACCCTTGTTCTGCCATACCATTCTTCACCCAATAATCAGCCAACGGGCGATCAAAGCTGTTTGGCGTATAGGTCGAATACGTGATTTCCTGTACGCCTGCAGCTTTCTTCGCCTCTGCTACATTCTGGTAAACTGTCGAAGTGGATGGCGAGAGTCCCACCGAAGCGAGTGGAGGTGAATGAATGGTAAGACGGTAATCTGTCCTTCCAACAAAAAGAGTGTCGCGGTTGGACCTAGTCTTCCCTTCGAGGTCATCGAGGACTTGCTCGCTCTCGCATACACAGTCGTCTTCCTCTGGATGCGACAGGTTTGTGCCGAATGAAGAGAAGCAGTCGAGTTGTTGGCCCGTTCGAAGATCGATAGTGAGCAAAGAGGTGTGCTTTGATCCAGTGAAGATACGGCTCGGAGAATGAGGGAACGTGAAGGGTGATAGCTCGATCCTGGAAGCACGAGGAGATAAGTCAGACGACCGAATAAACAAAGGCCGCGAACCAAAGGCATGATCGAGGATGCAAAGGACGGTGGACGGGGTATAGACTTACAGCTGCTCCACCGAGAGGGGGAGTTTTCTGATTCTGGGAGCTGATCCCTCCTTTGTGTAGCCGTCGCCTGATTCACCTTGATCATCATCGTTCTCGAAAACATACAGACTCCCGCTGAGCGGTTCGACGATATACTCCTCATCATTGCCTCGACCTCGCACACCGCCCCCCACAAGCGGTTCTACGCCTTCTCGCAAAGTCCATCTAATCTTCCCACCCTCTCTGTCTACGGCGTGCAGTGCTCCGTCGATGGTCGAGATGATGACGAAAGGCAGTACGTCATGGTCTATCTCTGGAGGAGGCGGTGGTTGAGGTGCAGCGAAGCGGTGTGCGGTCGATTGCGCTTGGGTGAACTGAGGTAGGGCAACGAGGGCAGCAGGCTCTGGTGTCGCATAGATCGGCGACAGCAGCAGCAGCGGTATCAACAGCGCTAGCAGATGGGATGCAATCAGAGCCGTTGAGACCATATTGGTCTCCCTCTCAAGTCGGTTTTCGTATCCGCCAAGCGCGAGTTTTGATAAGCAGGTCACAATTCGACAGATGACAGAAGTGATTCTTTTTTATGATAGACCAAGTGGAAGAAGGATAATCGATTGAACAGAAACCATTTGAATGAATTGGCACCGACTGCCAAACCAGGATCCGCTCGTGTGTCTGTCTATTATTCAGTTACCCCGTTACCCTTGATATGTGTGTGCTTTGCCTTTTTGTCCTGTGGAGGTGATTTAAGCTATGATGATGGTATCAAAAGACTGAGCTCGGCTCTGTCTTTCTGGAAGCTCCCAAGTGACTTGTTCGTTGGATGGTTGGGTTGGATCAGATGAAGTAGTTACGAGAGGATCGAGTTTAGCGCGTTGAAAGTGTGAATAGGTGACTGACTGCTAGGATGCAAGAGGCGAGAGAGCGAGCGAGGGAGAGAGTGGGAATTGGAAAGAAAGTTCAAAGGTGTAACTTAAGCTCTAAATGATGTGATGGGCGTGGTCTGGTGTCACAATGGGATCAATGGGATTTGATTCTGATCCTAATCATATGAGCACAAATCCTAATAGTCCTAATGAGCTGCGTATCACACTAATAACAAGGCGTAACAGCCGAACCGAACAATAGCCCGTTGAAGTCTGGATCACAGTCGTACCGCAGGGTGTTATTGTATGTATATCTAGTGATAATAGAAGTGCTAAGTAGACAAAGATATCAACACGTCAGATTCACCAGATTCACCTGTGACACGTGGCATAAGCTTTTGGAGGAGCCGAATAAAGTTTAAGGGAATGATAATCGGAGAGGAACGCCGAGAATGGTATCTTTAGCGATTGCAGCGAGAAAGATACCGCTTTCAACGTAATGGTAATGGTAATGGTTGTAGTAAAGTAATGGCTGAAAGTTAAAAGGAACCAAACGTTAGATCACAACGCGTACCGTACGGTTGGGTTTGATTTCGTCGATTGACTGGAGACAGAGAGATGGGTATCCAGATATAACCCCTCGAAAACAAAGAAACTTGACATTCCTCTTCTCACCCCATTCATATACATCTTCGTTACTCCACGTTCAAGCCTCTATAAAGTGTAACAAGACGAAGGGCTTTTGCCAACGAACAGCATGACAAGCAAAGGCGCAACACCACTCTTACCGTCGCACCACTCTTCGCCGTCAAGGGAGTCACCGAAGGATGGCAAGTCAGCTTATTTCCCGTATGTATCTGAGCCGCTACGAAGAAGTGGATCGGGATCTTCTCCTGGGAATGACAGGAGGGAGTATGTGAACGAGAAGTCGGAACAGGGCGAAGGGCTGGTGAGCTCATTCTTCTTCTCCGCGAATACAAGCCAGTGAGCGGTGCTGATGTCAAGGGATGGAGCGCAGCTTGAACGTGCTCGACATGACGTTCAAATCACGCCCAACCTGCCGGAGAAGGGTAGCAAGCCTGCTCTGAGTGCGACCGTGATCAGTGAGTGTCGAGCCGCTCACATCAACCCGATTTGCGACAAACTGATGTGCAAATCTCTGTGCAGTCCCGATATGGATCGCGCTTTCGTCCGCCGTCATCCTGTACAACAGTACGTATCTCGTTTGCGGGTTGCTCAAGGCTTCTGGGGACTGACAAGGAATTTTATCCGCAGAATACTTGTATAGCAACCTGAATTATCCATATGTAAGCTCTGACCTCGCAATGACCGTCTGCTACCCACAGCTGATATGCTATGTCTCCTCAGCCTATATTCATGTAAGTGGACAATGACCACTACCAATGCGTACTTGGGCCAAGGGCCGTTCCGGGTCAATGTTCCGATGCGGCGTGATAATGTATAGAGCTGACGGAGGTCTGATTGTATACAGTACCGCCTATCATCTCGGCTGCGCTGTAAGTCCAGCTGCATGATAGCTGTCACCGAGGGCTTTCAGCTGATGTTGTGGTCTTAGGCGTTGGGAACGAGGGTCCTTCGACTTACTACCAACCTCATGGATGGGCTAGATAAGATCGAGATGACTGTAAGCTCTACCCATCTTCTATCTGATTTGGGGTAGGTTTGAGGCTGATATCCGTTATCGCTCTCTATGGCAGAGAGAACTGTATATCAAATCTATTTTACCGATTGGCGTGTTATTCTCGGGATCACTCATTCTCAGCAATACTGCCTACCTCACGTATGTACCTGTTCTTCCACCTTTGGGTGGTAAGTGAACACTGGCTGATTAGCATGACACAGATTGAGCGTGTCGTTCATTCAGATGCTTAAGGTACGTTTCAGCCTACACAATAGATACTCCTCAGATTCTGCTTATGCTGATGACTTCGTCTTAGGCATTCACCCCGGTCGCTATTCTTCTCATTTCCGCCATTTTCAAGCTGCAAGTCTTGACTTCAAGACTGGTCATCATCGTTCTCCTTATTTCAGCGGGATGCTCCCTCGGTGAGCTTATCTCGGCCCATCAGTCTGTATCGGCGACTAGCTGACTTGAACCTTGTTCCAGCTGCCTATGGAGAAGTTCATTTTGAGATGTTTGGGTTCCTGTGCCAAGTCAGCGCGGTGGCAGTGAGTTGTTCGGCTGCTATCTCTCCGATGCACGCGTCATAGCTGACTCTCGTATCGTTCGTATCTAGTTCGAGTCGTCGTGAGTGACAATAATGAGAAATCGGTTGATGACGGTCAGAAAATGGTATGCTAATGTGTTATTGGTCATGTTCAGTCGGCTGGTTATGATCCAGATCTTACTGCAAGGCCTCAAGATGGATCCCCTCGTATCCCTACACTATTACGCGCCCGTATGCGCTATCATCAACGCCTGCTTTTTGCCCTTCACGGAAGGTCTCGCGCCATTTAGAGAATTCATGCGAATCGGACCGCTTATCATGTTCTCGAACGCCGCTGTGGCTTTTGGGCTGAATGTCGCTGCTGTCTTCTTGATTGGTGCTGCTGGTGGATTGGTTTTGACGCTAGCTGGTGTATTCAAGGTATGTCTCCAGAGCAGCTCCTTATCCGCGATGACGTATGAATGCTAGAGGGAAAAGGCTGATAATGATGTGCGCGGTACAGGACATCCTACTCATCAGCTCCAGCGTTCTTTTCTTTGGAAGCCCAATCACCTCCATTCAAATCTTCGGTATGTCTCCCCCTTTCAGCCCTCCAGACGCCCTCTCCCGTGCCCAACATCGTTTTTGTCGATAAAGCTCACGCTTCCATCTTGACAGGCTACTCGCTCGCCCTGGGCGGCATGGTCGCTTACAAGACCGCCAGCAAATAAATCAAAGTCTATGATTAGCTCATTCGTCATCAGCCACTCTCAGGGCGATCTGCATTACTGCACTAGAACATCAAGAATAGATAGTATTCTTCAGGCCACACGGTCGGACGGACACGGATACGGACATTGTACCATAGTTTCGGATTCTATACCCGGGAATGCACGGGTATCGTGCCCCTCTTACTGACTTTTGACGTTGGAAGCCCATCTTAGCTCTTGACAAGGGTGGCCTTATCGCTGACTAGCCTTCGGGACCACTACAGCCCTGCCATGGGACTAACCCGTTTCTTATCCTGGGGAAAGGACAGCTGGGTATCGTATGTGGTCCTGCTCCCGATCATCTCCGGTTCGAGCTCCCTTTGTCCTGACCCTAACGGGTTACATTTTAAGACAACAGCGACTCTGGCAAAGGAGTCCGACTCATAATGTCGTACAACCCTTTCTCCTGCTCAGAAGATATACTGACAACAACATCCTTTGGTCGACCCAATCAGCCCAAAGGGGTCAATTCTACAAACTCGATCCCGTCTGGCCTCTGTTCGACATTCCTTTGTTCCTCCTCCAAGCCAGGCGAGAGGCAGGCCCCAATTTTCGACTCTGCAGTAAAGGACGAGATGAGACGCACGTTGATGCTGCCTACGGACATTGTCCATACCTCGCCCTGTCCACTGACGCCGCTTGCGGTAGCGAAGCTGGGCTGAATCAATGTTATACAGAGTAGAGCTGTGTGAGCAATCAGGGGGCAGCCCATCCACTTGTATTGGATCCATCTGACACAATATGTACGCCTCGTTACACTATCGTGAGCTTTGACGACGCCGAAGCTGAAGGAGGGATGGTATGATTATTGTCAGATATACGAGCGATCATAGCTCATTCTCCTCAATCACCCACTCATCTAGTGAGATGGGACCAAGGGTGAGAGAGAGCCTCACCGTGTGTGGTACAATACTGTATGTATAGTATGTTTCGTGTCGACGGCTTGCTTCAGCGTACCTCGTTGGTCTTGACCTACGATATCGAGCTTGCTTTGTTCTTTGAGCCGACTGATGCCAGACCAAGGGGTGTAGTGTCGCTCTCACTCGATCACTCGCTCACTGCCTTTTCTCTGTTCTTTTCTTGGGTAAACTCTTACGCACCGTATTGGGACTTCCGAACGCCTATACCTTCCAGCTTCCACATCATCAGTCCGTCTTCTTCGTCACCAAACTCATTCCGACCGCCATCTAAGCTCAACGGTTCCATCAATTTAATCATCACTCACTCGTACATCTCGGCTACATAACACACGGGATTCCTTATTCCTACACAGAACACCTCACAGCTACCTCCCCATCCGGAATAAGTACACAACTCAGCCTGGGACTCATCGACTCATGAGTCAACCCCTCATCACAAGGCGTAATCCCCTCACCGCGACTGCTCGACCTAACATATACGACTTCCTGGTCCGACAGGCAATACATGAGGCGAGGGGAAGGGCTTAATCACCTTGTCAGAGTTGACCCGTGAATACTGCGTTTGTGTTGGGAGACTGGCAATAGTAGTTCAAGATGGCGGCGGAGTGTACACCGACGCCGATCTCAACCCTCTACTCCACTTCCACGTGAGTCATGTTGCGCATAGCATCCTGCGTAGTGGTGTGCTAATCTGCTTCACATGTACAGCTCTTTCATCGGGTCGGTCATCACTTCTTCTACACCGATAGTCCTCCCTGCCGAACCGAGTCTCTCGACTATCCTCGAGACGATATGTCCCACCTCTACTCCTGCGTCAGTCGTGGAGCCGATCCCATCTGTTTCCATGTCCTCCACGCCGACACCGCTTGATCCTACCGCTACGTCGTTCGAAACTCTTCCCGATGATCCTGCGACTACTTCAGCGTCGAGTTCAAGTTCGGTTGTGGCAGCCGAAGCGCCATCTCCTCTTTCTTCCTCCTCGACGATCACACCAGAGTCACCAGCAGCCATCACCCCCGTGTCTATACCATCCACCACTATCGGTGAACCACAGGCCTCGAGTCTTCCGTCATCCGCGGACTCGAGTATGGACGGCGGAACAAGTTCGAGTGAAACTGCGCTGGTGGACACTTCCGCAAGGTCGAGTGGCGATACCACTTTCCCTGCCGACAGCCAAGATTCGACATCCTTCTCCTCCTCAGTATCGTCGACGAGTGCAAGCGACGATACGGTTGTAGCTTCAGAAGAAGATGTATCTACTTCGACTTCTTCGGAAGGAGTGGATGTAGAACAAGCGTTGCAAGTCAGCGACCATGATCGCGGAGCATCAATCTTCGAAGCTACCATAGCCACGATCACCCGAACAATGTTCTACCCGCGGCACACGCCCAGACTAGCACACCGAGCTATGCCCTCGGGCCGCAGTCAAGATGAGAGGCGAAGAATGGAGATGGAGGCACGACAAGTGGAAGAAGAATGCAGTACGATCACTTCGATCTCGACTGTCCAAGGTGGCGTCATGGAAAGTACGAGTTGGTCAACGGTGTTTGTTACCCAAAGTATACCGACCATCATCTTGGTGCCGACGGAGACGATATTCAACGAGTGCACAGAGACTACCGCCGGTGTAGTGCCGACTACTAGTAGTGATACATCGCTTCCAACCACGACGAGCTCACGTGAGGATCTTTTTCCTCTATGGCGGAGTCGGAGTGATTAAGCTGACCGGCTCGTGTCCCATAGCATCGTCATCTGACCCCACTGATCCCTTGGGGGGGCTTTCACCTTTTCCATCAACCACATCAGCATCGTCCACTTCTTCTGACCCACTTCCGACAGAAACGATCTCTCCTAGCTTTGTGAACACGGCCATCATATTCATGTCCTCGATTGAACCGGATACCACTGACCTCGCTTCGTCCACGTCATCAGCCGGTTGGTCATCTGAGACTGGGCCACTAGCCGAGTCCGCTGATCCGACCGACCAAGCGGTCTCACAACCTGCCACTACGTCGCCCGCTTGGGACGATCAATCGGACAGTACCGACACGGCCGACGTAGCTGCAGCTCCCACACAAAGTGCTTCCGACGACGAGGATCCTGCCTCTCATTCCTCAGCAACCGACATGGCGTCTTCAACAACACGTGTCAAGATCCCCGGTTCCGGCGGGAAAGCTTCCGCCGAACACCAAGCTTCTTTGACGTACAAGCCTTACAGCACCTCACCGCCGGAAGCGACCGAATCGCAACCCACAACCAACAAAGCGCTCTCGGCTGGGGCCGCCATCGGAGGGTTCTTCGCGCTAGTGGCCGTCATAGCTGCTGTCTTGTTCATTGTGCGATGGTGGAAGCGACGAGAGAGGGAGGAGAAGACGCTGTTGCTCCGAAGCAGCTGGTTCTATGGCGGTAATATCGATGATGATGGCAATGAGGTGAGTGCGGGTGATGCCAACTAGCGCAGGATTCTCGAGCTGAGCATCAATCTGCTTGCCATCTCGTAGAAAGGGCCCGCTATACCACCCCATCATCGACACAACAACCCATCCCCTCAGCCATCCAACAGTGGCCCGATAAGCCGATTCAGTGCCCCCTCGTTACTTTCTAGACGGTCTCTGTTCTTGCCCAAGCTCCTCCCCAAACGATTGACGCAAACCCGGGCCAATTCGATCTCTGGCAAATCCGCAAGGTCAGGCAAGAACCCATACCACGATCCTCCTCCCCCTATGCCCGATCTGTCTACCATACCTGTCATGCTTCATATTCAGGGCCCTGGAGTCAACGCCCAATCAGCGCAGAATGACGAGCAGCAATCCAGGGGTTTCGCGCCGTTCAAAGCTTTGCCAACATTCGCCGGTATTTCGCAGGCGATCAAGAGTATCTCTCTTCCGTTTGGTGGAGCTGAATCTGGACCAAGAAAGATCAGTGATCCCGTGCCGTTACCACTCCCGTACGAAGGATCGCTAGACTCCGACACATCGCGTGGTAGGGCAAGAAGACGAGAAAAAGAGGCGGCGGGGGACCACTCACTTTTATTGCCCATCTTCTCGGCCTTCCGGTCCATCAGGCAATCTTTCATGCCCTCTAGGCGATCTTCGACCGCCGACCTGCGGTATACGAGACAGTCAGCCGTCCGAGGCTCGCCAGCTTGGGCGGAGAAATACCCCAACGCAGCGCCTTTCATCGTTGGTGAAGCTTGGAACGCAGGCGAGAAGCCCACGGCGGCTATGATGCAGCCCCCTGCCAACACCACGGCCCCTCCGCCTACAATCGGGTACAGCGCGGCCATGTTGGGCATGAACTCCGAGGGTCCTTACCCGCTCGCATCAGCGTTAAGTCCGCCTTTGGGAAGTGCGGGAATGACGAATCAGCTAAGCGAGTTCCCTTTCTTCCAGCAGACACAAGCGCAGAGTCAGCCACAATCGCATTCCCCGTCTCAACAGCCGAACGAAGTCTTGGCGCAAGAACAGCCTCGAAGAAGCTTGGTCCAGCTCCGCCACATGACATGGGGAAGCTCGTACGCGGCCCCTCCGTCCGGCGTACCGCTCAGTGCCGAAGCAGGCGGACCCAATGCTGATATAGGCCTTGGCCTAGGAGGCCCTGGCGCACGACGCTACTCTGGAGGCGTGGGACCGGGCATGTTCATGAATCTCACCGCTCCATCGGACGGAACCAACTCGATCTATTCGCGAACATCCATGAGTCACAGTCAGCCCATGTGCCGATCTCCTACTGGAACAGGCACCGCCGAAAGTGTTGGCGCTGGCGCTGGCGCCGGCACAACTGCTGGTATGGCCGGCTCAACGGGAATGTACCAACCTCAGCAGCATCAGCTGGACGGTTCCGATTTCCCACTCCCGCCCATTAACATGAACTTCGCCTTACCGTCTTCGTCGCCAACCATGTCCTCCTCGCAGAGCCACAGCCAGGGCCACGGTTACGGCTACGCCTACAATTTCAGCACGAGCCACACACCATCGCCTACTCCTTATGCGATGCAGCCGCACGGAGGCACCTTCCCTCGCTCCATCCTCTCGCCTCTATCAGCAGGCTCCAACGGATCAAGAGGCTCTTTGCAGCCTCCTCCGCCGATCAGGGAAGTGGGCGGCCAGATCATTCGGTCACCTATCGAAGGTAAACGAGTCACTCGATCCACAACTAGATCATCGGGGACATGGGAATATACCGCCTATGTCGATCCGGCAAGTATAAGCGGAGGTAGCGTGAGGAGCGGTAATGGTGGTACTAGCACTGCCACCACTACCCCCAACAAGCGTGGAAGCAACTCTTCGATCCCTAGAGTAGCTGTGCCTGCTTACCATCCAGAAATAGGAGAAGCGAGCGGCAGCAGCGAAGGATGCCACGGAAGCGGAAGCTCAAGCGGAGGAGTGGGCAGTGGGACGCCTTCATTTTCTGAGCAAGTAGGTGCGGAGGCCGATCGGGTGACCAAAAACTGGTACGACAAGCCGCTATGGGATAGCGGAGCAGTTGCCGGATCTTCGCCTGCACCTGGAAGTCAAAATAGCATGTACGGCGCTCCCCCAGCGCCAAAGACACACTCGAATTCGCATTTGGGCTCGCACTACCAGGATCGAAGTAGCATGCAGACTACCACTACGGCAGGCGGCGGCGGTGTCGGTGGAGGGAGGGTGATCAGCGGGAGTTCGATGGGAGGAGGGAATAGGAAGAGCATGAAGAGCGTAAAGAGCGTCAGATGGGAAGACTCACCGATCTCGCTGGGAGGCGCGGGGGCAGAGATCGGAAGGGGTTACTAAGTGGTTTGCTTGGCGTGCGTGGGAGCAATACGAAACTTTCAGACGAAATGAAATGATACGGCATCGCGATCCTTACGAGGAGTTTTTTTTACTATTCGTTTGCCTTTGTTTCCCTTTGGATCGTAGAGATAATCACAGATGCTTGTGCTGTGGTTCGGTATGAGTCAGTCTCTCTTCCGCAAAGGTTTATGGTAAAGCATGTATAATGAAAGATTCCGCTTGAATGCAGGACGTGCATGCATCTGGTCGCTTGGATACAAATGTAGAATCTAACATGAAGAGGCGCAGAGGATATGGTTGATATACCTATCTGCTGTATGGCAAGTATTGATTACAACGAACTACAGTACAGTGGTCGGTTCTCTACTAGCCGATCGGTTTGAGCACTCCTTGGCCAGAAGAGAGGCCAATCTGCTCTACCATGCTGCTCGCGTCACATAAATTTGTCCTGTCGTACTCTACAGTATCTCCCTCACTCATCCTCACCCTCCGAAACGACCTGACTGTCAGCCCCTCCGATCCCATAGACAGCTTCCATCCTTCGCCTCCTCATGAGCTCCGCCTCGCTCACGTTGCCCACACTTTGAGGGACGAGTCCCGCTGCCGCTAGAGCGGGTGAGGCCGCACGAGCACCAGCCACGGCAGCTGCTACGAGGCTGTTCTTTGGTTTGTCCGGTTGAGTAGGAGTTGGGGTTGCTCCTGAAGCTGAGGCTGCCCCTCCTCCTAGTCCTCCGACGGGGGTCGACGAGCCGACCGAAGCAGGTACAGTCATGCTTCCGCCTGGTCCGCCGGAAGGCACACCTCCATCTTTGGAACCTCGTCTACTACCACCGCGGATGCCGGAGATCGACCCATATATGCCCGCTCCCATACTTCCTGCTCCGTAAGCGGGTGTACCGGGAGGTCTACTGGGACCGGCCGAGGCTGATCTCTTGCTGGCTGGTCCACCGAAAAGAGCAAATGTCCCCGCTCCTCTCGGTTGCTGACTGTGATACCCTTGGCCAGGGAGACCCCTAGCTGTGAGAGGCGGCGTTTTAAGACAAAACGCTTCTCCCGAGGAACCAGTTTCGTCGATATCGAATTTTGGTGCGGATTCTGATCGATGTAGGTCCAATCGCTCTTTCGAAGCTCGACGCGGCACGGGCTGGAACTTGCTGGGTGGCAGGGATCGTTTGGGCTTGATCTTGGGCTTGGGTGTGAAAGTCACCAAATTATCGTTCTCGTCTTCACTGTCTCCGACGTAGCTCGTTCCACCTAGATCGGCACCGCCGAGTGTGGTGTGCGAAGGGGACTTCTTATAGCTTCGAGCGGCTTTGACGTGTGTCGATCCGGAAGGCATCAGATGATCGGTAGGGGATACAAGCGCCGCCTTCTCGTCTTCCTCGACAGATGCTTGAGCTGCCGCATGCGCGGCAGCGACTTCCTCGAGGTCTCTCTGACGTTCATCGGCGCGGGCGAACGACTCATCGATCCAATCCGCCATGTCAGCGAGGACAGGATCGACCTCCCGCATCAGACTCGACATCTGCATGAAGCCGTGTCCCCACCCTTCAATGATCCGCATCTGAACCCAATCATCATCTGACTCTCTCAAGATAGGATCAGGCAAATCATTGAGCTTGGTTCTCGACGAAGACGCCGACTTGTCTTTGGTTTTGCCGATCGACATTTGCAGGTATTCGCCGTGCCTCGCTGCCTCTCCTCGACTGTTATATTCGGCCTGAGCCCGCCGTGCACGCTTGGCTTCTCGGATCTTGCCGGCGAAGATGACGGTGTCGTCAACGAAAGGATCTCGTTCGCCGCAGATCAGGTAGACTGGCGGAAAATGAGCGAGAAGATGTGGAGGAGAAAGAATCGGAGAGATGTAATAGTCCGTCTCGAAGTCGGGATTGCGACGAGGTCCAACATACAAGATGGCCATGGCCCGCATCTACGTTTATTATCATCAGCGGACGTTGGTGTCCTGCGTAGGTCTCCGGGACACCGCTCTTCATGAGGAAAGTCGAAAAGTAGAACGTTTACTCACCATACTAGGAGAGATGATACGGTCTTGGAAATATCCCACTCGACTCGTCATGGTCAACCTCGTCCCTATGGGCAACTTCTTTCTTTTCTTCGCCACGATCTGATCCACTGACTCCTCCTTGCTCGCCACTTCCTCTTTCAGTTGACGTTCGATCTCTTTTGGAGATTCTACGGGAGTGAAGACAAATTTTCTCTCTTCCGCAGGCGTTTTGACCCGGTCTGCCAAGGATCGTTCATACTCGGGTCTGGGGTCTAGCTTCTTCTCTGAATTGACCTCTTCGTCCTCCGATTCTGAGGGCTCCGAAGCCTGCCCATCCTTGTCGTCTTCGCCTTCTGGAGATGCTTCTCTGGTGCCGTTTCCGTGCTCTCGACTCAGCCATCCTGTGAGCTTGGCCGACATACTTCGAGGCAATGACCTGACCCGAGAAGCAGGAGTCGCCGGACTACTTCTACTGCCCCCGGACAATTTGGTCTTCTCTTCAGCAGGACTCATAATGATGGGCAGTTTGTCGGAAATCTTCTCCGTCCAGCTTTTCTCCCGCCTCCGACCGCTGATAGCCCTTCGCCTCTTGATTTCCACATCGTCCACTACACTCAATGGCGACTTGTGTCGCATGTGGTCTTTTCCATGTATGAATCCGGGGATGTTGACTTCGGATTGCTCGGTACGGAGAACTCGAAGGTTCGTTGGTGACATCCAGGAAGTGTAATTGAAGTCGAGACAAGGATAAGCGAGGATCATGGAGACTGGTTTCGGAATACCGGTGGGATGTTCGAGGATACGCAGCATGATGGTCGCGCAGATGTTGCCGCCGCTGTAACCAACAAGCGAGATATGTCAGTCCTGCAAGTTTGATCTACCATGTGAGGGAAGCTATAGGCCGAGCGGCAAACGAGTTCACACTTACGCCGAATCGCCCGTCAAGACGATGCTCAACTTTCCACTCCCGATACCTATACATCGGCCTTTCGTCTCCATAAGTGTACGGTACGCGTCAAAGCCCTCCTCAATCGCCCAGGGGTATGGATCTTCAAGCGCAGATGTCAGCCGTTTCTCATCGCAATCCGCAGGGAGTCAGGCAGCTCACACTCTGGCGCTTTGCCGTAGTCCACTCCCAGAACAGGTTTACCAGTCCTCTTCGCCCACGATCTCAGTCGTTCCTCATGACATTCAGGACCCATTGCGATGAACCCTCCTCCGGGATAATCGACTACAAGCTCTGTAGCTTTCGCCAGTTCGGCTTCGGACCCATGGAAGAACAGCATCGCACTGACTGGTGGCAATGACGCGCGTGATGAGGTAGGAGGTCGGGGTATGGTGACGTTCCGAACTGTGGACAGTCGCGGTCGATGGAATGTGGTGATGAGCCGTACCTGGTAGCATAGAATATACTGTCAGCGGTACTACATTACGCTTTAGGTCTTGTAACCGTGCCAAAGCTCACATAGGGATTTTTGGTCTTTTCCCAAGTGACACGAAGCATCTCAACAGAACAGACCGCTCTAAATTTTCTCAGCTACATAGGGAGCGTGAGCCACGCCACCTTCCCAGTTACAGGAGATTCAGCCTACGTACCACTTCATCGCCTTCCGTTGCCCAAAGTAGGTAGTACCCCGTGAAGAGCATGCTGGCTATATCTTTCAGCCATTTGGGACGGATGTTCATCGCGGATGCGAAACCCGCGTCAAAAGCTGTATTTACGTAGGTTGCGCGATAGTATGATCGGGAGTACTGCGATGGGAGTGTAGTTCAGCAGCTGAGCATAGCCCAAGCATATTCGTGTGTCAAAACACTTACAAGCCTTGCTAACGGCTCGGGTGCTGTGATGGATTTGTTAGATCAGCTTGATCCCTTTGAGAGGATTGGACAGCTCACCGCCTAGTCCTAGCAAATCATCCAGATGCCGCAAAGCATAGACAAAGGTCAATGTACCGAGAATCAGTTGGTACGGTGTAAAGTATTCTACGTGGACCAGAAAAGGCAACAATCAGCTCAAAGTACGTGTGAGGACATGGCCGATGTCTGGATTGCACCGAGACTCGAGATAGTCCATCACTCACGCAGCTTATCATTGACTTTGCCCATCCACCCTGCTAATTTCCTCCCAAACCAACTCACCCACAACCGCCATATCCAACTGCCCCTCACTCTTCTCCTCAATTCCTGCCCTGACCTTCCCACACGGGTACTGCTTGCAGCGGCGAACGCTGTTCTCGTTGACGATGATGAAGGTGTGACAGGCCGTGGAGCACCATCTCCTTTGTATAGTCGCCATATCCAGAAACAGAGGAAGAAACAGATCTCCGTCCGGCGAAGAGCGGGGGATGGTCGCCCTAGGATATGGTCTATCATTGTGCGCGATGGTCACTCTGTGAAGCAGGGGCGGCAGAGATAGGGTGGTTAGCTGATGGTATCCGTTGGAGGGCTCAAAGGGAGACACTGAATGCACTGATCAAACATAGATGATTGGTATTGCTCACCAAGCTTGCGATATCTGCACAGTCATTCAATATCACTTCGCCACGAACGGAATATACGATATCTGCTCTTGTGCTTGTGCTTGAACTCTGCGATAAAGTTCGACTTGAAGGAAAGAACAAATGAGATAACCGGTGTCGGAGGACGAGCTATATTTGTTTCTTCTCTTTATTGAACTGCGGTGAGACGCGTCCGTTGGATCTTTACAGCCACATGTTGATCTTTCTTCGCTCGAAACGCGGGATGAAGCGGCGGTGTAGCGTCGAAGCAGAATGTGGGTCTTCGGGTACAACGAGATGTCTGGTCACCTATGATCAGCCTGGTTGCGACGCGATGTACTTTGCAAGCTAGCACTTGGATAGTGGAAGGCCAGGTCGAATCGATCCGAGCGGCGAGCGGCAACGAGGTGACAGAGATTAGATGAATTGACCGCGCTGCGATGGCCTGGTAGTGCTGTGCTAGTGGTGATGGCAGATGCTGATGATGTAGAGGGTCTGACTGCAAGGTCCGGAGGCTTCTTGCCTTCTCAATGTCGACGATAGCCCAGTCGATATGTTACAATCACTACAAGAGTAGACGAGAAGCCAGCACTCTAAGCTAAGCTGAATGGAATGCAACAGCAATGCTCAAAATCAATCAAATCCACATCCTTCCAGTCGTTATTGCTTGGCTTTCTTTACAAGCACCTAGGGCCTTGATTCATCACTCTTGGACACTGCTACTTCGTATCGCACACCTCACCGGTTATTGATACGCAGCTTATCGAGCGAGTTACCTGATAAGGTAATTCTGATGGCACTAGCACGGTACGATGACGAGAGATCTCAACCGGAAACAACATATCTCTCGAGCGGCACTGGCAACACTCCTCGCGAGTCAGAAATAGCCTTGGAAACGTGCATTCGCCTGTGTCATTGATACATCTGTCTGTCAACAGTACCCATGGTCGTTCCCTTCCTGGAGGACATCATCTGAGCCACGACTACAGTCACAGCTTTACTCTTCTGGTACGGACCGAATCGAGTCAATCACCCTCTCAACCTCTCTGTGAACGCCCGCCATACCCATACCCACACATCCACAAAAGGGCACGCAGGATACTAGACTCCTCGTTTCCTTGTCGTCAACATGACCCACCAGCGCAAAGACAAAGGCAAAGGTAAAGCCAAAGAGACCGCCTCTGAACCCAGACAAGTCGCCCTCTCGATCGTGTATTCGCCCTCGACGGGTAGGATATTGATGGTCACTAGTCGTGCACATCCTCACCTGTGGATCCGTGAGTCGTGGGCTGTCCCCTAAAGCGCCAGCTGTGTACCACTTTCTCGTCCTGGCAGCTCCCTGGAGCTAGCCAAGAGCTAAGAATCACGGTATTGCATCTGCACGAATACCTCTTCACCATACATACCGTTTACTGGTCTCCCTTGTATAGGATTGATTTGATTGCTAATAGTCGTACATGTATCTCATCCGCTGTATATGTACGGACAGTACCGAAAGGAGGTGTCGAAGAGGGTGAAACAGGGGGTGAAGCTGCTGTGAGAGAAGCATGGGAGGAGGGTGAGCGCGAGCATTCTTAGACTCGCAACCTGTTGGATGACGAGTCCGTCGAACAGTACACAAACTGACGGTCGCATGACGAAACTATCGTTTCATCCGAAATTCATTCGTAACCCTTTCGTTGACACTGACTAGCCGGATCACCGCCCACACTTCCTCCGCCAAGCGAAGCAGAACGGCTCTCACTTCTTGCTCTACCTTCGAAGAAGCGGCCAGCGACTTGGCATGTGTATATACTGGAAGTCGAGGAGGCGGTCGTACATGCTATCGAGGATTGGTGAGTGACGCAGGAGTAATATAGGTTCCGATATCATCTCTCACTATCAGGTCCGATGGTCCGTTGGATCTCTGCATCTGCGCCTACTCTGTTTCCCCTTCCCCTTCAGATTTCTCAGATTTCGACATGACATGTGCTGCCTACTTTAAGCTCGAACCACATGGCGACATATGCTAATCCTGGTGCTCTGTTTCTTCTTTTTATTTTCGCTTGATGTAGGCCCGAATCACATGAACGCAAAAGAGCGTGGTTTACCCCCTCCGAGACCTTGTCCAGGATAAAACAATGGTACACCGATCCTTCGGCGCTGGACGTGGATGAGAAACGGCCTGTCGAGGTTGAGGATGGGCTAGGTGCCGATGGACATGAGGATGTGGAGAGAGAGGGAGAGGGAGAAGGCCCGACGCCGACGACTGCGGGGTATGATCTTCAGCTTAGTGAGATCGGGCAGAATGTTAGTGCTGGAGCGGCTGACGGAGAGTTGGCAGAGGAACGGGAACAAGATAGCCGTATCAAGGATAAAGGGAAAAGCCAAAAGGACACAAGAAAGAAGAAAGAGAACAAGGGTCGAGCGATGGAAATGGCTATTTCCTTCTTTGCAGATCTGAAAAGATTGGAGCTGGATAAACGATAACCCGAAGAGCTAAGAGAGAAATAGTGCAGCAGCTATATTGTATCATACATGGTAAAGATTTTGGCACATGTACGCAGGGACTGCTACGACTAGACACTACTATATACTGAGGGAGTGTAATAACAAGTCTTTGCACCTAACGTCGGGCGTTGGCAAAAGTCGGAAAGGTACGATACATGAGATGGAAAAAGACGGGACTATGACAACGATGATCAGGGCTTTGTTTACAAGTGATGATTAAGGATAAGTTGTCGAACCGGATTGTTACAACTGGAGCTCGTAATCTATATCTGAGGACGCGATTCGTTCTAGGCGAGGATATACAAGAATATGGCGCAAGTAGGGGATTCCGGTGCCCTCCGCTAGAGGAGGCCAAGCAGTTTCGGCTCGCGAGAAGGGTCGAAGTGCCTCTTGCCGTCAACCTGCGCGTGCAGCGGAGGACTAGCTGAAACAGGGGGCGGTACGAACCCGCTCTGTTTTACCGGCAATTGACTCGTCGTTTTGCTCCTGTTCATCATACTGGGCAACAGACCATCTTCGGTGCCCCTTTCTTTGATCTGCTGTGAGATCGGTACATTCGGACTCGATTGGACTTGTGAATTGGGTTCGATAGCTGGTCTCGGACCAGCAAAGTCAACGCCGCTGGAGGTGGGTCCCGCTTTAGCCATGTGGTCCGCCACACCCATCGAAGAGGAAGAGGTAGAGGTCATATGCAGATTTGAGAGTTCTTTGTGGAATGCTTGGTGCGGGTTGTGATGAGATGTAGAGACGGGAGTTGAGGGGAAGGACGATGCTGGAGAAGCCGAGGCGGAGGAAGTGAATGAGAAAGGTCGCGAGAGTGATAAGGAAGAGAGGAACGAAGGGCGGCGAGAAGATGGAGGTGTGGGAAAGACTAGATAGGTAGTGAAATAGGGATAGGTAGTCAGCTATAGCCTCCGACTGCATGATATACGGCATAGCCCGCTCGACAATGAGCAGATTGTCAACAAAGATCGAGGCAACTCAAGGCAGCCTTATCTGCAACCAGCACTCACCATCACTCCCACTTCCAAAACTCATCCTCCTCTCTTCCGGTGTCTCCCTCTCCTCCCTGCAAAAGCTATGTGTCCCACTATCAAAGTTGGCGAGGAGCAACTTCAACCTCGCCTCAACAGCAGGATCGCAACCTCCAGCACCGTGCGATTGCGTTCGTCCATGAGGGATGCCGGCTGTATTGGGCGGTGGGGTGCCGCCGGGCGTTAAGAGCGCGGACTCGGATGTGGAGGCATCGGGACGCTGGAATTGGTGCGAGGCGAGGGAGAGGGAGCGGGGTTTCTTGTTGGTGGGGATCGGCTGGGACATCATTGAAAGTGGTTACTGCGTAGCGTGTATCGAACGAGTGAGCTGAGTTCCACTTGAGATTGCTCGATCGGATTAGTGCGGGACCAGAGTTACCTGGACGGCTAGCGAAGTTCTATATATCCTTCGTAGAAGCTGCGTAGGTATGATAAAGCTACAGTATCGCTACGATCTGCGAGATCGAGCAGAATCAGAGATCAGTCGATAAAATCCCAGCTGGACACTAAAGACCTGATGGGAGTGGCGTGGATGCAATTTAGTCGATGGAAGGATGATGAAGTTATGTCATCCGGTGCGGGACGATCTGGTGCAACAGTGCAGATCCGGCCGGATGGAGTGAGAAAAAGCGGCGGAATGAAAGGACAGTCCAAGCCAGCGACCCAACTAACGATGACAATGCAGTGAGGAACCTGCTATGGCGGAAGGCAGCGACGATTGGAGATAACGGGATCACAGTGATATTATGCGATATCGAGAGGCAGACATTGAGAGGCGAAAGCCCAGTACAGAGAAGAGGGTTGGTAACCGGATAAGGGCTGAACGACAATGTATGGACGCATATAGAGAGAGAGACGAAAGTGGGGGTATGCGAGAGAGTACTGAGGAGACAAAGGAGGGCGGTGATGGAGATGGGAGAGAGACTGGATGAGCAGGAAGAAGGGTTGGAGCAGTGCTGTGCAGCTGGAAAACAAGGCGCAATAACCCGCCCAGTCGAATCGCATGAAATGGGGCCGGGCACGCTTGATTGAAGTCCGATCCATCCGACTCGGAGCTCGCTCAAAGGTGGGGGTGGGTACCAAAGGCAGAGCCAAAGTCAAGCGGGTGGACGAGCGGGTGAGTGGGGGAAGGAAAGTGATCTTTGCGGTACTCGCACCGAACTCAAGCCCCTCGACGTCAAGATGATGATGATGTGCAATGTCCACTCACCCTTTCCTGATGAGTATACAAGCTTGGGGAATGAAGAACTCCTTAACTCTAAGATGTGGTAGCCCGAGTGTGTTGAGTGATCCGTGTTGAGCGGAATTAGCGGTCGATGTTTTGATGGGATTGTTGGATCTCAGAGACCAGATCGTCCGACCGTTTTGATCGAGGTATATCGTACTGTAGAACGGCAGTCCTTTCGTTTGATTTCGGTTGCTCGGTGTACAAGGTGCGTTTGTGTGAGCTCGATGGTGATAATGGATAATGTACAAGATGGCTGTCGTAGGTTGTGTGTTCGAACGAAGTGTCTTTCTGCTTCAACAATGTGACATGTTCTGTCTCTATCACTCATCACTCATACACCGGACTAAGACATCACAATCACTTCCTCGATCAATTCCCCTCGTTGTCGCACCGTACGAGTACCGCGAAACAATAACAATCTCGTACGGTGAAGTGGAGCCAAGCATTGCTGTAGGGCCGCCGGCACAATACCCCCGACTGACACGCACTAGCGCATCATATAACGTAAAAAACAAGAGTTCTGGGTCGAACGGGCCTCCGCGTCACGTGGTTCGATGGCGGGCAAGTGGATGTGGTTTCGGAGGTATCGGATTGGGCTGTGTTCTGTCTGTCGTACAGTGGCAGGTTGTAACACTGCTTCTCAATTGCGGTGTAGATATCTAACCTCGTAGTTTTGACATAAGGCTTAACAGATTGCATAGATGTTTTTAGACGATATTGCTTATGGCTGGTACATTCACATATCTTCCGCTGCTTCAACGCTGAGGATTTTTATGGGGTTTTCAATTTCTTTTGCTTTTTCTGTTTCGGGAAGTCGAGCACGTCGAGCACGCAGAAGGCGTGAAGCCTATTCAGCGATAATATAATGTTGGTCATCAAATTGTCCGTAGGCACATGACAAAACGCTGTACCTCATTCTGACATCTAAGCGGCCGTGTAGCAGGTGCCATTTGGCTAGACATATTGCCAAGATATAGGTGTGAGGCCAAGCAGCATGAGCATGACGATATCCTGTAGGCCCAGGACGGCCCAGACTAGTAGACCGCCTGCTTGAATGCCGTGAAGGTCTGATCCCAGGTCGCGACACCGGTGGCATCGGTCACGCAGTCAAAGGTCGAGTTGGATGTCCAATGAGGTCGCGTCGGGAACATGCACAGCTCTTGAGTCTCTCCTGAGTAATCGCCGGAAGATACGGTAGCGTTGAGACCAGTGGGCGCATCGCCATTCTCGATCCAATCGATGATCTGGTTCATCAAGCTTGAAGCCGAGGGGTAAGGTCCAGGCTGAAGGGAGTTGGTGCCACAGTGAGCGGCTCCGGGTACAAGGTAGAACTGGTACCATTCCTTCATCTGCTCTTCGGCTTCAGTCGCGGTCATGTTGGGGTACATCCAATCTCGCACAGAGTTCCAATAATGGACAGAAGATCCGGCTGGGATGGAAGGGTCTGATTCTCCGTGGTAATGGATGAGCTTGCCACCGTTGGATTGGAATTCGGTGAGATCAGGGAAGGTGGTCTGCAAAGTGTCGTAGAATCGCTCAAAGCCAGTCTGGATCCACTCAACCACAGTGTCATAGGTGACGCCGTCGACATTGTCGAGGTTGTCCAAGTCGAGGAGTTCGACGAACTTTCGGACGTAGAGTCCACCAGTGGAAGGAATGCTCACTCCCCAAGATTCAGTCTCGTTGTTGTATGTGGGGTCGGCGTCAGAGATATCGGCAGTGATCTGCCATGATAGGTAGGCTTGCTCCCCGGCGGAGTTGTAGATACCATCATAGATCTGCTGGACTACGGCGATGTCTTCAGCCGTGATGGTGCCGTTCTGCTCGGGAGTGGTGGACGCGGTGCTTCCCTCGGCTCGCTTGGAGAAGCCGAAGCCAAGTGAAGAGCCGCTGCTTGCGGCGCAGTAGTAAGACTCGCCGATGATGCTGCTTAGATCAAAGTTCAGCTGGCAAAGATCGGTACGAGATACCACACCGTCCGATCGGCCATCGAAGGAGTCACAGGCTTCGATCGTGGCGTTGACGATCTTTGCGATGGCGCAAGGCGGGGGGAAGTAGTTCTGGACGCTCTCGACTACGGCAGGGTAGACATGGAGTACCTGTTGATGGGCGAAGCGGAAAGCAGGGGCACCGGTAATGACACCGTCGTACTCTGATCCATATCGCTGGATCTGACTCATCCCTTCTCGGCCTCCATCGGAGCAACCCGAATAGTAGGTGTAGACTTTGGTAGTGTTATCGACGCCATAGAAATTGGGTGTGATGTACTTGCCTATCTGAGTCATCTCGCCCAGAGCTTGATAGCCGAACATGTGGGCAGCCTGCCAATCGACTGTACCATTGGCGAGAAGTGCCTTTTCGTCGTAACTGTAGTTGAATGCATCATAGCCACCATCCGTGACACCGGAAGCGGCGCCGTATGTGAGGCCCCCGGTGGCGTCGGCGTTGAGGGAATAGCCACCACCACCGCCGACGTAGAATCGGCTCTCATAATCGTCGGGAGAAGGGAAAGCA
Source organism: Kwoniella heveanensis BCC8398 (assembly GCA_000507405.3). Lineage (NCBI taxonomy): Eukaryota > Fungi > Basidiomycota > Tremellomycetes > Tremellales > Cryptococcaceae > Kwoniella > Kwoniella heveanensis. The sequence continues at coordinate 534,065 of KI669499.1, forward strand.
TACACAAGGTTGACGGTGTCCCCCCTTCCGCTGTGTGTGTAGGATAGGGTCACGTTGCAATAAGACGTGCCACTGGAAGTAGAGGAGTCGCTGGAAGTAGAGGAGTCACTGGTGGAAGAAGAAGTCGAATTGTCAGAGCCAGACGAAGGGGGAGCGTCAGCTCGCTTTGCCATGGCGCCGCCGCCCATACCGCTGGAAGCGGTAGTAACGGAGGCTGTGACCGAATCCGGGTAGATCTGGATGCCGAGGAAAGTGCCATTGGGAGGGAGGGCGGCCTGGACGTTGGCTACGGTACAGAGGCTGTCGAGGGAGGCTGACGAGTTGGTGCTCCGCGTGAGGACAGTTGCCATAGAGGCGACGGAAGCGGCTCTGGTGAATTGCTGGAAGGAGGGCATATTGAGGTGGAACAAGATTCAATATGCGTGTACAGTATGTGGGGACGAATGAGGGATCCAACATCTTCTATCGGCCATCCGCCGCCCATATATATATATACATGGGCCAAATGTCATCTCTCACAAACTCGCAATCAGATAAAGCGGACATGAAAGACATGCCGAGTTACTAACGCCGGAAGAGGGAGTGTGACTGGGGCGCTCGCAGTCTATTATCGGCTGCGTGCCACCGTGCCACGCGCATGTCAGTATCGTTCCTGTGCTAAGACACTCAGACAGCTTCGCAGCATTACCGTACTTCTGCTGTGTTTTGTTTAGTTAAGCGAAGTATCGAAGATGTATGCAGACCGTAGCCATATCAGATGAGATGCGATACGGTAAGATCCGATTCTGATTCCATGTGTCCCGTAGCAGCTGCAACTACGAAATGATCGCCTGCATCTTTTCGCGCGCAGTTCATTCGAGATCGCTTATTCGGCCGAGGGCAGCATAGCTAGCTGCATACTTACTGCATGCACTATTATGCGCAGGTTGATTCCGGGAAGAACGCGGCGTCTGACCCATACTGACACGTGTCGGCGCATCAGGCAATGACAAAAGCACAGTCAAAGTCATTCTTGATCCTGTTTCCCTCGGCTTGCATGCATTTAGTCTCTTCAATAGCAGGACGTGAACGCGCTCAAAAGGGTCGAAAGGATTGCAGGTCGAAGCATGACCAGACTGCCGCGAGATTTGCATACATACGCCAGACCGCTATCGCTGTAATGTCACGCAATACAACACTGAAGAGAACAGACATGCCACGTAGTAGAAGAGGTATATCTCACAACTTGCTCAGACCTCACACGAGCATGGGTGCAAGCTGATCGGGCGAAAAGATATGCAACACTGTCGGAACTTCTAGCGGACAGGACTGAAATCCGAAAACACATCATGTATGGCTCCCGATATCGCGCTCATGTCACATACCGACGGGCCCGAATTGCACAATGCTGTACCTTTGACTATCCCATGCATGCCAGCAGAATTCTCCCGCTTGAAGAATCGACTTCTGGAGACCTAGGTGATTATAGTAAATCACTCCGCCACATACGTCAACACCATTACAGGAAACATTACAGGAAACACCTGAAACCTCGGGCCAGAGATGACCGGATTGGGCAGATAACCCAAAAGGAGAGGTGATGATCTGCCTCGATCACTGATCAGGTGCTTAATAGTAAGGTTACTCGTGTTAGTCACCGAACATGCATATGGGGTATGTGGTGATGTTCTGATTCGATTTGATTCCAGTCCTCCTTTGTTTTGGTTATGGTTTCTGCTTCCTTTCCTTCAACGGCCCCAAAGATCTGTTAGAATCGATCAGAGCTGTATAACCAGATAAATACCTTCATTTCACACCCCTCGCCCGGCCAGTATCTGAGCGCGACGACCGAGACACGTATTCGTTATCATGTCATCCCAAGTCGATCAAGATGGCGACGAAGTATGGGACCTGCTCGACGCGCTCGAGCATTTCAATGCGAGAGCAAGCCAAGAAGAACTCAGTGACGGGGAGCTAGCCTCACTGGAAGAAGCGCTCGCTATCGAGCCAGTATCTCCTCCCGCCATCTCGGTGGCTTCCAGCGGTATCTTGGACCATGTAGAGGTCCCTCACTTCCCTGCGTTGTCGCAGACCGTGCTCAATGGGGATGGTGCAGGGCAGGTCAGGACCAGTGGTGAGTGTGTAAGCTCGCTTCGAGGAACGGTGCAAGTGCTTACCCCTAGCCATAGAACCAATCAGTGTAGGGATACATCAGAATCAAGAGGAGAACTTATTGGGCATGGCGAGTAAAGATCGGTTTAAGGACCTTCTGCAAAATCAAGTGGGCGATCCCTTCCTCCTATCGCCAGGTAGCAATGCTGACACTAATGGAACTCAGATGGGATTCACTCGGTTTGAGCAATGGATAGATGATGAAGGACTGCCTGGGTCTAAGCGACTATTGATGTATTACAAGGATCTGCGAGCATCGTCTGCACTGTTCGCCGAGGTTCAGGTGAGCATTTCCCAGCGTATCTTACATGACGTCCTCACGCTGACAAAGCATGCAGGCTCTAGGAAATGGACTACAGGAAGTATATTTCGGAAAAGAGGCAAGCCAGGAAGAACAGATTGCTTCGTAAGTCAAGGTTCAGGATCACTGAGTTGATGATGCCGAAGCTGATCTTTGCTTTCGTATTGCCAGCCTTTCCCATCGCCCTTCTACCTACATCCCTAGTTTATCGTCTGCCTCTTTAGGACTACATACCGCGCAGGAGGAGGCGACGGATAGACTGTACGCAACGGAATTCAAGCGGTTCATCACTGGCAATTTGGTGAGTCCTCTAGAGAAGTATACCACCGTTCTTTAGTGCCTCGTATTTCGTATGCTGAGACGAGCTCCAAAGACCGAACAAGCCAAAGCCCGTTTGCAGTTCATTCCAGATCACAAGAAGCGAGGTGATCTAGGGGAAGTGTTCTGTGAGTGTGTTCCACCATCTGATCAGGCTCGAAGTGGGGAAACAAGCTAAGACATTCCTGATAGGTATCGCCGATCCTCGTTTGCCCGATCAACCTGTAAGCTTATACATCACTTGTTCTCGCTTTCGAAATGCCGGTGCTGATATCCTGCCCGCGAGCAGCTCGTCTTCATATCGGACGCTTTCTGCAGGCTGTCAGAATACCCTCGAGACTTGTTGATAGGGCGAAATTGCCGATTCTTGCAAGGACCGGAGACTGATAGGGCGGCAGTAGGAGCTTTACGAGGTGAGTCAAGAGGTTGAAATCTGCAGTGTACATTCTACTGATATGGCAAAACCGTAGTGGCCATTGAAGCTGGTCAAGAACATTGTTGCTTGCTGCTGAATTATACGAGAACTGGCCGGCCGTTCTGGAACCGTGAGTCTTTCACCAGTCTCCAGCAATCCGTTGATCAGGCTCGCTGACTCCGCGACACAGTGCTCAACATGGTACGTCTAAAGTCAGATCTGTAGGTTCTTGGAGAATCGGAATTGATGTATGTCGGTCAGATTCCGCTCAAAGGCACGAATGGAGCGGTCGAGTACTTGCTTGGTGCTCAGATAGACGTGAGTGCCGTGGTGCACAGTATCGCAAATCATATCATGCTGACCTCGGGGGTAGGTAACATCCGCAATGTCTGCAAGCAAAGCCTTCAAGGATCTGAAAGATCTCGCGCAGCCTATTACCACCGATAAAGATGGGGCTTTGGGTTCCTTCGGCTTGAGCGAGGAAGTGATCAACAGAGTCAGTCCATCCTCGCCTGTTCGAGATCATACTCAATTTTCGTGCCCTCCTGACAGAATGTTCAGACCGAGAAGCAGCTGTCACGGCAATCAATTGTTCGACAAATACGCCAGCAGTCTCATGCGCAATCGGAAACAACTTCCCCGTCTCAAGCTGTATCTTATCCCGGCCCAAACACCGTCTCTCAACGAAAACAGTCGTTTGCCCCAGTTGCAAGTCTAAGCAGTCCTGTCTTCTCTTCATCGAGCAACAACAGTCCTAAGCTGTCATCAGATAAGAAGTCGACTTGGTTCTTGAAGTTGAAGAGCGGTGTAGACTCGCCGATTGCAATGACGTCGTGAGTCATAAATAGATGTCCTCATTGCGTGTAACTGGGCTGACTTGGCTCGTAGAAATACTGTACCGTCGTCCATCGACGATCCCTCTGCGGTACGGATACCTGCCGGAATGAGAGATAGGATGTCTGACTTTACCGCCGCTCATTCAAAGTTGATCGTCTTCGTGAGTTTCACGTCGGTATCCATCACGAGCGCGCTAATTGAGATGATAGGACGCGAAATGCGGGCGTATCCAATATGTGACGCCGCCGCTCCTTGCATATCTTCGTTAGTAGACTCAGCTATTTTGCAATGGATAGCTGCTTATCGCATCCTACACTCTAGGATATCCTATCCGGTCACATAAGGATCGACTTGCGTCCGGCCTGTTGCGTCTGGAGTGAGTCTTGACTGTCGAGATCGCGCTCGAGCTGTCACTAACGACAACATTCTATCTTTCTTTTCCCAGTATCTCCGAGATCTTGACTGGTGAAACCCCAACGCAGACAGCGTCGATCGTTAAATCCGTTCGAGATGTAGTCTCCGCCCAAAGCACCCATTCGGTATTTGCAGGATTGTTACTCTCACAATCAGGGCGTGGCGCTCCGGATTATATCGCAGACGCGCTTACGGATAACGGTAAAAAGTTTGTAAGGAGCCTTTTGCATCTGACACCTGTCAAAGATCGTAGAGTGAGTAGCAACCCTCCATATCTTTGTGTCGATCGGTCAAACGAGAGGAATACCAGCTGATCGTGGAATCAAATCATAATGTAGAACGCATCGCAGATGTACGTCGTGGTGGTGGGATAGAGAGTTGATAGACCGTGAAGACCTCATGTTGTAACTCTAGACTAGCATGTAGCGTGTGAGAGCGTTCAGTCACGTGACCCGGCAGAGATGTGGTTTCGGCGGTATCGGATTGGGTTGTGCCACTTACTGTATGGAGGGTAACGCGATTGGTTGGGATCGCTAGCTACGTCATACACCCGTACCACCTGACTTATAAGCGTTCCTCTGCAAGTGCAGCTCATACAATCGCATCCCATCGCGAATACTTGCAACACCACTCCTCTTCACAAACTTATATATACACTTGATACTTGATTCTACCGTCTACCCAATACATCAAGACTACAAGCGCAAGCATCCGCACCGTACCGTACCAAACCACTGAACTAACCACCACCACCACCACAACAACAACAACAACAACAACAACAATGTCCGTCCTCCGACTCCAAGCTGCCCGATTGTTCCGACCCAACTCCGCTCCCTCTGCTAGGGTGCTCTCACGAGGTCTCGCTTCTAGCGTGCATAACAACGATCCCGAGGTGAGTTGCGGAAAAGCCCTCTTCCCTCCTTTTTCGTCCTCTATCTTGGGAGCCTTGGCTGCTTGGCATGGCACCAAGTGCGGCAGCCCGTCTCCACTTTCACCTTGACGAGGCGTGCCGCGGGATTCACGGAAGGAAGGAAGGGTGATGGGAAGCATATCGTAAATTGTCTTAGGACATGGACCCGGATCGAGATGCTCCACGTGCAGTATGAGCAGAATTGAAGCGGATAGGCATACTTATCCATCATGGCAGCCCGAAGTTGGGAGTGAGCAAAGCGTGCGGGATGATCGAATCTAGACGAGATGCGTCTAGCTCTTACAAAAAGTGCCACCGAAGTACGAATGAGAATGTCAAGAGACCGCTCAAGCTGACGCATATCTCTTCCTGACTTCATCCGATTTGTAGGTTCTCGACAAGGAGAAGGCTAAGAACCTCCAGGGAAAACAGGATGACTCGGCTCCTCACAAGGAGCACGCCCCAGGATGGAACGAGAACCTCGCTGTGAGTAGTCGTGGTGCATACCGGGACGCATGTCTACCTTTTGAAAGAGAGTAGAAGGAGCGAGTCGCGCGGTACATAGTGGACCTTACTGATTCAAATATGACCTGGTTTGGCGATACGATGTGCAGTCCGACTCAGAGGCCAACGTAAAGGTCAGTATTACTTCCTTGTATCGTCCGTCAAAAAGCACAGTTTCTGAATAATGCACGAGAGACTGACATCTTTTTTGTGATCGTTTTTTTGTTGTTCCAGGCTGATCAGGCTGCGCCTACTGGCAAGCCTGGTAAGGACCTTCAAGACAAGACTGTCGAACGTGAGTCTGAATCCCCGATGTGGACGAGGTCTGGTATGCACAAAGTCGCCAGAAGTTGATGCAACAACCCAACTACTGCCTCTTCATCCCACTTGTAATGCCTAACGGAACCGCATTTAATGGTCTCGTCTGTCACCAATTCTGACTGGTCAACCGAAAAAATAAAACACACACGAATGATGAACAAAATACACGTTCTTCCCATAGACACCCACAAGAAGCACCGTGAGTCACCAACTGAAAGTGAGGAAGATGTACGTCGTGGCTTGGCATCGCGTAAACCTATACCGGTGTCGAATGGAAGTGGACTGACATCTTATTGTTCTGGCTACAGATTAAGGCCGATAGGGGACCGAACCCGTTCGCCTAAACCGGTCGACGACTCGGTCGATCAACGAACGACTTGGTCGTGTTCAATGACGGGTGGGAGGATCGGGCATGGGAAATGAAACTGAAATGGAGAAAGGCCGGATTGGAGCATTTCCTCTAACTCGAAGAAGACAAGAAGTCAATCAAGTAGTTATATAGCATAGTAAAATTGTCATAATCATGCAAACCTGCAGTGCGCAGACACATATGAGGCAGTACACCGTAGTCACGTTCTCTCCACTCATTCACTGACTGAGCTCGAGGCTATGTAAATGTTCTCAACGCGTGACTCGGGACGGGGAGCCTCGCCCGATAAGGTTTCGCTCAGCACAAACAAACTTGAATTCATTCTTGGAGATATCGAACTAGTCGAGCAGAGCTTATAGTGTGTCTGCCGAGAGGCAAAGGCGTGCATGGGATACGAGGGCTGGTACATGCTATATGCTATATGCTATATAGATGTTTCTGCGTGCACATGTGCACATGCACACGCGTTGTTTCCCTCCCAGCCTTGTGTTATGGCCTCCCGATTTCCGGTAATGACCCTACCAGCTGATAACCGGAGAGCGAAGAGCGAAACCACTCACTATCGCCAGCGAATCACGCTGTCCGCTATTCATAAAGTCGATACATCAGAGACTCTCACAGATATGCATCCTTTAGACGTAGCATACACATAGCAGGACCCTCATCAGCTTTAGCACCTATATCGCTCGACCAGAACAAGCAGCTCGGTACAAGTCGGCCTCAGCAGCATAGACACCGCTCGGAAGATCAGACAACATGGCGACAACGGAACAGACCCTCAAGCCGCTCACCAGGGATGAAGTCGCCAAGGTGAGCTGATCGAAGGCACCATGCTATGCGGGAATGGGCGGGGTATCTACTGCTATTGTGGTTCTCGTTGAATAGCGGGATAGACAGGTATGCTGATACCGTTGATCGACGGTTGACGGTCACAGCACAACAAGCAGGGAGACCTGTGGATCATCGTAGATTCGATCGTCTACGACCTGTCAAAGTTTGGGGCTATGCACCCCGGTGGTATCGGTGTATTGCTCGACGAGGAGGTCGGTGAGTGAATTCGTGTGATTTGCTGGAGATTGTTGTTCAGCCTTCTGCGTCTTCTGTACACACACACAAAAAGATGAATGTTCACCGTGCTCACGCTATGTCCCGCTTGTGCTCGTTGCTTTCAGCCGGACAAGATGCTACGACGGTTTTCTACGGCCTGTGAGTCTAGACGCCATCTCACAAGAGAACCAGCTATCACACAATGGGTGCTGACATTTCTCTCCAACACCCTTCAGACACCGCTCAGAAGTGCTCCTGCGACCGCAATATCAACGTCTCAAGATCGGTCAGATCGAGGGCGAGAAGCCGCTCATCAAGCACATGAAGCCTGGAGATATCTCGAGAGTTCCCTATGCCGAGCCTACGTGGTTGACCCCCGAGTTCAAATCGCCGTACTTCAAGGAGTCGCACAGGGCTCTGCAGAAAGGTTAGTCCTCACTCCCAGCTCATGCCACGGTGGGAAGTAAAAACGACCGATCATTGCTTACTCTGTCTCACTGTCTTCACTCTAGTCATGCGTAAATTCGTTGATGAGGTAATCTACCCTGACGCACAAGCTTGCGAAGAAAGCGGCAAACGAGCGAGCAAAGAGGTTCTCGAGGCGATGGCGTGAGTAGCGAAGTCCACATCAGGTCGGCGCCGATCAGCAGCAACCGACTTTTGCTTATGTCCTCTGTCTGTTCGCGGGCGTAGGGAGACCAACTTGAACGCCATGAGATTGGGTCCCGGGAAACATCTTCACGGAAGAGAGCTGTTCGGTGGCGTAGTCAAGGGAGAAGAATTCGATTACTTCCAGTGAGTCTCATACGGTCTTGAATTTTGAACACCGCCGCCATCAGGCACCACTGAATCTCGCTGACTTTCCTTGAATGCTCATAGCGAACTCGTGATCAACCAAGAAGTCGCAAGAATGGGAGCGAGAGGTTATGGTGATGGTTTGAATGCGGGAATGGTCATTGGTCTTCCGCCTGTCCTGAATTTCGGTCAAGAACCACTCCGATCCAAGGTGGTTGAAGAGGTCTTCTCGGGTCAGAAGGTGGGTGTGAGATCGACTTGCACGCAATTGGTGCTCATTTTGGTTGTCATTCCTTCCAAACAGGTTATCAGTCTCGCCATCTCCGAGGCGTTCGCTGGATCCGATGTAGCCAACCTCAAGACCACCGCTACCAAGTCCGAGGATGGCAAGTACTGGACCATTAATGGTACCAAGAAGTGGATCTCTGGTGGTATGCATTCTGACTACTTTGTGAGTCCGTTGAAGGTTTGGTATAGCTACAGACGTCTCGCGGATGTTGTTGACCAGACGAGACTCTCCCGCCTGCATCAGACTGTCGGTGCGAAGGTCAGTCATTATCTATTCTTTCTGCCCGAGAGGAACGGCTTGGTTGATGACTGTGTTCGGTAGACCGAAGGCGGTTTGACAGCTTTCCTTGTACCTCGAGGAGAAGGCGTCGAAACCAAACAAATCAAGACCTCCTACTCTACCGCCGCCGGCACAGCTTATATCACCTTCGACAACGTCAAGATCCCGGCTGAGAACATGCTTGGACCCGAGGATGGTGGACTTCTCGTCATCCTCTCCAACTTCAACGTAAGTCAAGACTAGACTCTCGCCCCACATGTTGATGCACGTCGGCTGATATGTCTGTGACCGCAGCACGAGCGATGGGTCATGTGCTGCGCCAGCGCCAGATCGTCCAGAATGGTAGTCGAAGAGTGCTTGAAGTGGGCGGCTCAGCGAGAAGTCTTCGGTCGACCCCTTCTCGCACAAGCTGTTATCCGAGCCAAGTACGTGCAGGCAGGCTTCCTAGGCGTGATGATGTTGGTATCTAGAAACTGACGGAAGACTGCTGTTCGCCAGATTCGCAAGTATGATTGCTAAGGTCGAAGCGATCCAAGCCTGGCTTGAGAGCGTCACGTACCAGATGAACAACATGACCTACAAGGAGCAGTCGAGGAACCTTGCGGGGTGAGTGGGCATTTTCTTAGCCGCACTGGTTGTTTCAGCGTGCGCTCAATCAGATTATCTTTGCGAGGATGCTGATCAATTCGGTGACGGAACGTAAGCCAAATCGCTTTCCTCAAGATGCAGTCCACCCGATTCGCGGGCGAGATCGCCGATGACGCTGTCAACATTTTCGGTGGTCGAGGTCTGACGAAGACGGGTATGGGCAAGTTCATTGAGCAGTTCCAAAGGACTCAGAAGTTTGATGCCATTCTCGGTGGAGCTGAAGAAGTTTTAGGAGACCTCGGTGTCAGGCAGGCGTGAGTGTTCACCCCTTGCTAGGCTTGCTAAGAGGAACACTGCGTTAGTAGCAAAGCTGATCGATCGAGACTGGTCCTTTCAGCATGAGGAAGATGCCAAACGATGTGAGGCTCTGAGGCTCTAGTGATACCTTGTTTGAATGCGAGACACGGAGAACCTGCGCCAGAAGAAGTAGGAGAAGGGTTGGTGGCCTGGGAGGAAGAGCGCGTCTTCCTTTCGATATTCTTGTCGTGAGCGACATTGCCATTGTATCCCCAACAACGTAGCGTGATGTCAAATATGTGAGATGTTGTGATGTATTCATCTGTATTCATAGTTCGCAATGGGTGATGCTGCCTTGAAATGCACGCGATAAAGCCGATATCACGCGGAAACGGCGAGACTTTCGGCCCATCGGATCGTATATGACATCCAGGTCTTATCTTCTGAGCGCAAAATGGTATGTAGAATGCTATCAGTGCGATTCCGCCAGATGATTTTAGGTAGTGTAATATATTCCCTACTGGACTACCTGATTATCCCAGGGTCACCGTAGCGAATCTCTCGCATATTGAGGGTGTGCGTGCGGGGTGGGTGTGGCGGCCATGGCCACCAACCCTGTGGTCAATGCCACCAGACATCCTGTCGTCGTCACGTTCTAACCATATCTTTCTTCAAACACCCCTTAACAGCCTCGCTTCGACAACCCTTTCAGCCCTGCGTCTGCAGGGGCTGTCCGAGTGCTCCACGTGGGTGAAGGACCGTTCGCGCCATCAGGGCTGCCTTTGGCGCCATCAAACCTCGCTTCGCCGCCATCGGACCCTTCCTTCCCTTCTTCCGTCCCTAGCTCCTTCATTTCTTGGTCTTTTGTTTATATTTTTGCATTTTTGGCCTCAGAGAGTCTGCCCTCATCGATTAGTTGCAAAAGGATGTCAGACTGTAGTACTGTATCCGAAGGCTCAGTCGTTTGGTTGTTCATTGTATTATGACGTGACATGACATGTTGACGTATGACCGAATCTACTCGCGATGACCCAGAGACATGTGACGGTGCGGTACGATGATTACAACAGTTACAACGCTAACTCCAGTGCTGTGGATTCAAACTATGCTGAGAAGCCATGATATGCCGTTACCTAGAAAGTCCATTACTACGATTGAGAATGTCCATCCGTTCCTTCTCCTATTCCGAATCGAGCAATAAATTCCACATCAGCTCCAGGGCCTTGATGGCCACAATCCATTTTTGCAAGTCATTCAAACATCTGGGTCTCGCCTTGACCGTGTCCATGGATGCAGCATCGAGCGTGACAATCTTGGTCATCCTTCCGACCTCGTTCTCGCTCCAGCCAAGTAAAGTGCATCGGTAAGGATCGAATACTAGGCCTGGGTTGATCAGCCACCAGCGAAGCTGCGTCGTCGCGGGCATGGTGTGCTTCAGACATCGTAGGAAGATTCGCACGCCGCTAGAGGGAATGAGATTGGAAGGAACACCAGGAAATTCAATCTTCTGGATCGCGTTGACGATGGTTTTCGACTCGGTGATCTTGAGTCCCTCCTTGTTGTAGTACGCGCTCTGAAATCACGTCAGCCACAGGTCCTCACAGCTACTGACCCTTCAATTTGCCTGTACATGGCTACAACCCCAAGGGGTTGTCCGCGTGACGTCTGATCAAGTTCCCCGCCCCCCCCCCCTCCCTCCTCAGATCGGGCCCGCTTCTCCGCAAGCATTCTGCGTTTGGCACATTCGAAGCATGCACCCACCCAGGTGACGGATCAAGCAACTTACCTTCCACCCGTTTCCATTCAGTCCGTCGAACATAATCCTCACATCTCTTAGATACTTCTTGTCGCCCATCATCTTGTGTTTCAACGCCATATACTAAATATCAGCCATGCTCTTCAGACACGTGAGCTCACTTCATCTCCTTTCATCCAGCGCTCCCATGCACCAAGACCCATCTTTTCTCCGGGACGGCCCGCTAGTGCGCCCCATCTCAACATGTTCGCAGAAATAGCCTTTATGCCCCCGTTTCTGCCCCCCTTTATGCCCCCGTTTCTGCCCATCTCCTTAGCGTTCGCCTTTGTGATTCGATCCCCGCCATGCTCCAAACCGCTCGCTCTATTATAGGCGGGATGCTGTAATCGAATAGGTCGGTATCCTGCATCGAGGCACATGAGGTCTAGAAGTGCATGGTGATACACATCGAGTATCTTGATTAGGATCGCTTCCATTGAGACGATCAGGGCTTCTCTCAGTTCCTTGGCTACAGATCTCTGGATGTCATCAGTGCTGTAGATGGATTTGACACCATATCCCAAGTAGCTCGAGATGTCTGACTCGGATAATGCCCAGAGACACTGGTAGCGATGTGGCTCGGAATCGATACCGTAGCCCTTCTGATAATGTGCGCAGCTCGGATGCGATTGTCGGTACGAAGGATTGTTGTGCTGATTGTGACATCTATGAGCCAAGCCTTGTCGGCCTCCCGTCCAGTTGGTCTTTAGAGAACATCCTGAGCCGACGTAAATGCCAGTACTTGCGGTCAAGGGGGAACTCGCCGGTCCTAGATCTACGTAGACGCCTCCGAGATTCCATTCTAAGCTCCCAGTAATCCTGTCTGGATGGCATGCTTCGATCGTGCTCTGTTTTACAGTGCCAGTTCGTCGAATCTCATCGAAGATAGCTTTTGATCGTAGACCGTCAAAGAAAATCCTCGTCAACTTATCTTTTCCCAAGCTTCGATGTAGCTCTTGCATGTTCGATATGAGAGCGGACTTCTGACCGGGAAGTTCAGCTTGATACTGTGCGAATACCGTGAGGAGTATCTTTATCTGTTCCTCCAGGAATGGACGAGCAGCCATATCTCGAGCTGGCATGGTACTGTATCGAGGTATTAGTAAGGGCGGGCTGTGATGGGTGTGTCAGATTTGATGAACGTGCTGACGTGACAGGGGTCTGATCGTGGCGACGAGGGAAGGTATTGGTGGTGGTGACGACGAGGCAGGGGTCTGACTGTGATCGAGACCGAGGCTGAGGCTGATGATGCGAACGATGGTGATAGTGATAGTGATGATGGAGATGGTGATGGTTATGGTGATGGTGATGGTGATGGTGAGAGTGGTGACGGTGGTGATGAGCTGGGGGTGATGCTGGTGATCGAGGTAGTAACAATGATGTATGGATGGGGGCGAGACTCAAGCTCAGGCTAAGACCCAGGCTGGAGGTGATGCTGATGGTAATGACTACGGAGGTGATGCGAACGGCGAGATATCTGTTGCAGGCGCTCGAACGATTGATCTGAGCGATGGCGATAACAGATGAAGAAGACGTATGGATCAGAAATGAGCAAAGGATGAGAATCAATCTGCATGTTAAATACTGATCACTGAGGACTCTTTCAGTCGAGCTCTTCGGTCGGCTGAGTCAACTGCTAATGGGTTATAGTGCTGCATATGGCTGTGATCTCTTGGGTGACTGGACTAATGATTACTGTCTCAAATTTCATTACATTAGCTTAGCCTGGGACGATGTAACATGAGCGGTATAGTGAAAGGACATCTTGTATCAAGATGCACACACACACACACACACACACACACACACACACACACACACACATAACACCGCTGATCAGTTTGTCTTAGATTGTTAGCGCATTTCGCTCGGTACATCAATTGGGAGGAGGATTACGACAACCTCATCGAAGCGGTCCTCATCGACCTCCATCTGGCCGAGCGTAAAAAACTGACACGCAGTGAATAGCGTGTGGGATGTCCAAGTATAGGCATCAGTAGTTTCTTATTGCTTGTCCGCATCGTGCATGGTCATCAGGATGATACATCAAGTGATAGAGAGACCTTGCCGGATTTTATCAGTGTGCGTTTCATCGAATCACTCAGGAGGGTGGACATGCCAAGTGGAGGTCGACAGACACTATTCTCACGTGGAGAGCACCCGTTAACAATAATGGCCGGACACGTGCACACGGCCTGTGACCTTCAATATCCGACCTGCAGAATCCCTCCCTCATTCGCTATAGCTCATTGGTCCATGTCAAGGGTCCCGGTATATTCGTACCCTCGTCGTTGTGATCACGAGCCCTCTGCGCGCCGTGAACCCTAGGTTTTGGACCATCGATCCCTTTTCGCTCCCTTGACCTAGATCTTTATATACAAACACAATTTGCCAGAATCCGCCCACAATATGCCCTCATCGATTAGTTTAGGTCAAATCAATCGTCTCATATAACACGTATGCGATCGGTAGCCAGCAGTTCGAATCTGCTTGAGGGCAGTAGTCGTCCAAGATCCGTCAACAAGACGTCTTCTTTTGGACTTTCCCTCCTTTTTCCATCGAGTAAGCAGGCAGGGCTTACTCATGGCTCCTACGGGGTCAGGAGATACACTTCAATACCGGATGTTGGGTGAGTGAATGATATAATGGATGTCGAGTGAGACCGGAGTGGGCGGATGAAGTCAATGAGATGGGGGCGGTTGATCGCGCATTTCACTCACACTATTATGGCATGCCGAGTGATAGAGCTGCCATTGTGTATTGCTTGGGCCTTGAATCTGAATATGAGCTTGCTCGCGACCCAGTTCATGTCAACCAAATTGGAGGATTTGAAGATGTTGATATCCCTCCGGCGAGTCCGAGCGGATTCACCGCCCTGCCTGTGTCCTTGACTGGTCTCTTACCCGCCCCGCTCACAAAGCTCCACGCATCGCTCTCCGTCACGCTACCAGTCTCTCTCGGTCCCACTCTCAAACTTCAGCCGATTTGTGGGGTACATATGTTGCGCTATCACATAGCCTGGTGATAGCAGCGGTCTTCTATATGAGCACGAGAACTGTGCGATAAGCACGTTCGATCGTACACAGGTGAGGAGTATGCACCTGTTGCCACTTGCACATGTCTGTCCCTTGCCGTCGGTGCGAGAATGGCATGAGGCGCCAGCAACTCCCCGATCTGTTTCTTGCCGTCGCGAGGGACTATTTTACGGGAGTCACAGTACGATCGAGCGGATGCATTATTTTGAGCAGTTTCACTTGAGCAAGTGTAATCCCGTTAACGGGTCGCTAATTGATTTATAACTTATCAGTCGACCAGGAGGTGAGAGATCGTTCTTATCATGTTCTTTCCCCATTCTCGTAACTTATATATATATACACTCATGTCGTCGTTCCCTAGCTAGCTAACGTCCCGGCTCCGGGATTCGAGTTAATGCCTCGCACGTGGGCAAGGCGAGATACGGAGAAAGAGCCGTCTCCCGATCAGATTCGGATGGACGGGCAAACGGGCAAGCGGGCATCGATGGACGAGACCGCGCGAACTGCATGTCCGATATCCATCATCCATTACCCAAGGAGGGATCTTGATAGCTTCTTCACACATCACATAGTACCGTACCGTGCCGTACCGTGGGAACTAGCCGGTCATTGTGGCTTGGTCCGTTCGGCTTTTATGATTTCTGATACCGTCCTCCAGTGAACGGGTAGGACGAACGGAGGTTCGGCGGCGCCTCTTTTCATGACTATTTTTGGCATACCATTTGACGACCTCCCTTTTTGCGCCTGATCGAGTTCGCACGCACCTATAGCTAGCTTTGAAACATTCTCAAATTGTGTGTGGACTCCTTCGGGGCGCGCGTCCGTATGTGCCTTGAAGCCGAAAAGAAAAGATCAGATCGGAAGTCCGGCCCTCCAGCTGTACTCGAGTACCTCGAGTACTGTTTGTATAGCGCTGATACGATACGCAGGGTAACATGTCTAGATCGTTTAGAGTTATCCTTTGCAATACAACGATCGCGCGCTCTTTACTACTCTTAGCCGTGTTTCCCTGATCATCGGTAGTGTCCGCGCTGCTCTCTTCCTCTCTGCCTTTTCTCTGTGCCCATTCTTCTTATATAGCAGATCCACCCCTCGGGCATGACGCTGATTGAGAGATGGCCGAGGTAAAAAGTTGGGAGCATATGCTGCAAGGAGTATGTAAAGGTACTCAATTCCTCGTTTCGTACCTTAGATTACGTGTAAGAGACGCTTTACACTCGTAACTCACGCCTGTTGCTGCTATCGCTATCGCCTAGACGCTAGACTAGCCAGGCCATGCTGTGCTGTATGCATCGATGTACGCTATGTTGTGCGATGCCCAATTGCAGCTGCAGCTCTGCCCTCTGCCGCATTCCTTGCACAACGCCTTACTTAGAAAGCCTTGGGCCTGACGGAGTTGGGAATGACTGCCGCGTGATCGAACGGACTATCCGCTAGTAATATATACTAGTGCGGATCATTGCCATAATAGCAGCCGAGTTAGCCAGAGCGACTCGAAAGCGTCTTTGCCGATCACATTCAAGTTATCTTTCACCGTAACAACAACCCTATCCTGTACCTTTGACGACTTCCACCTTGTAGAACAACTCTCCATCTATTCTTCCCTTTAACGTATCTTCCGTAAGCACGCACGCTGCAGCTTGAATCACGGCGCCTTTGGCCTACAAGAGACACAGACGAACCGTCCCCCCACCCATTCTGGCATCCATCCAGTAATCGAGTCGTGCACATATCATAGTGATACCGAAGCATATCTACCATACTGCCTTGTGGGGACATGCCATGACCGCAACTGGATAAGCGAGCGCGGGCCACGAAGTGAAACAACTCCATTCATCTCGAACCACAGCGATCACAAATCTCCAGCGACCTTGACAATCCTTTCGTTCTGGTCTGAGCCAAGGATCGATAGGATTATTGTCATTCGATATCTTGCTCGTCATATCAGACTTTATCATACTTTTAACACACCATCGATATGACGTCCACGTCCACATCCACCTCACCGCTCAAGATCAATGCGCACCTTCCGCCCCTGCCCGCGGGGGTCCCATTCAATGAGCGCACAGTACATATCGATACCGCCCCTGCTGCTGCCGACGCTGGGCCATCGTCTCAAGCACAGCATGCCGACGTCGCGGGCGTGTTGAGGAGAAATCAAGCTTGTCTGCAGTGCAGGAAGAGAAAATTGGTGCGTGCGGACCTTGCTTTGCTCAGACATGAACAAGAATGAACACTAACCGCACTGTTATGGTGCGACGATGCTGTCAACAGAAATGCGATGCAGTACGTCATATCGATCATCGCTATCGACTTGATCAAGAACCGTCACTGATAGCTGCAATTTACAGGCTCGACCACACTGTGCAACCTGTGTCCGATCATATAAACACCTCCTCCGAACCTCCCCGAAGAGCAACCCCGTTCTATGCTGTGATTACGACGATGGGAACTCACACAGCGCTGAACCCGAGAAGGGGCCAATTAGTGCAACAACTGGACCGGAGGAAGATGATGGAGGTGGGAAGAAGAAGCGAAAGGCGAGTGGTGAAGGGAAAAGAAAGAAGAAGGACGAGGAATTTGAGGAGGAACGAGATAGGTTAACCAAGAAGATTGGTATGTCAAGAATCCAATCCAACATGTCCTATGTCCCATACTAATCTCTTCGTTGGAGCAGAGGAACTCCAAGCACAATTGACGAACCAGCTACAACCGCCCACCGAACACGCTACTCAGCCCACAAACATCCCGCCCAATCGTTCCTGGTCAAGCGCAGCGCAACCCTACCAAGAACCTTCGGATGCCGTCCCATCGCCGACTGCCTTTCTCGAGATGCTATCTTCCACTGCTAGCAAGCAAACACAGGACGCTGCTGCAGAGACGGGCCCGATCTGGGGAGGGGGACCTTTGGATCAGCTTCAGGAAGACAACCCTTTGGGGTTCAAGCCGATGTTCATGTTCAACAATGCGCAGCAACAAGCGTCAAGAAATACCTTTGACTCCAACGTTTCTCCAGGTATCACCTCAGAGGACTCGAGAAGATCAAGTCTACAAAACCCCAATTCTTCCAGTATGACGGAGGGGGATAGTAGTTCAGGACCACCAAACATGCTATCGCCAAATGGTATCTTCAACTTCTCGCCTGGTCCCACTGGACCCATCGACACCTCTCAACATACCCTCGGATCTCAGTGGCCTCCGGTTCAAATAGGTCCGGATGGACTTCAGCCTAGTACGAAAACGGATGGACCTTGGCGGGCTGTCGAGACTATCGAAACTGTATTTCAAGCGAGCATGTCAAGCTTCACCGCGCCAGGCGTGGACCCGTTACCCACTCAGGAGGGATCAGGCATGGACACGGATATCAATCTTGACGGTCTACAAGCGGGTCTAGACGCAGCGATGCAACAACAGCTTCTCATGGACCTCTTCTGGCCGGGATGGCCAGTAAATCTACCTGAACCGAACGTAGTCAACGATCTGTGAGTGAAGTCTCCATTCTCAGTTGCTTCTTGCGTCTTTTGCTGATCACACATATCACCTTGCCAGCATCGAGGCATTCTTCAAGTCGATCCCCAATTTGCAGCGGCTCCTTCATCGACCACGTTTCTTAGCCCGAATGGCCCTACCACCAACACATTCCAACTTCCCACATCCTGCTCTCATTCACGCCATCTGCGCTGCTGCCGCCGCTTGGTGTCCGCCCGAGGTCTATGAGAAATCTTCCCGAGTCAAGCAATGGGAATGGCAAGAGTACAGCACATCGGGCGCGTACGCGCCGCCCGGAATGGAGACGAAGGGCCAGAAAACGGCCTACTCATTCGGACTGGCGCAAGCTGCTTTCGCCAAGGATGCTGTGCAGGACGGCTTGAACACCGGAAACAGGTTGTTCGACGTTGTAAGGGCCATGATCATCCTTTGTCGAGTCTTTATCGATGACACTCGGATGCTCGAGTGCTGGGCATACGGAGGATTGGTGGCGCGAATGATTTTGCCCCTCGGCCTGAACGTAAGAAGCGCCGAGCTCTCGCTTAAATCGGTTATGCTGCCACCGGCCGTAGACGCCCTGGAACGAGAAGAGCGGCGAGCAGCTGTATGGATGGCTTTCTACCACGACACCGTACGTGATATAGCTCTGCCTAAGAATCTGCGCTTTCTACTGACGTTTTGTGGGATAGATCGCGAGTGCCGCTTCTGGTTGGGGAACGTCCATGTCCATCGATGAGCTTGTAAGTACGACATATCGTCTCCAGACAAACGCGTCCCGCTGATGGTGTCCTCTTTGCAGAGTGTCCCACTGCCTGTGTCTGCAAAAGATTTCGATGAAGGGAATGTGAGTGATATTCATAACAGAGAAGGAAGAACGAGCTGACGTCGTGCATATAGGAATCGATGGAGCCCAATCCGCAAGATCTGGAGTCACCGGATCTCTGGGTCAAGTGAGTCTTTTGTCTGGAGACTCTTGATGTCTTGCTAACGATCACCTTTATCGTGTTAGGCACCCCGTCGCCGATTCTTTCGTCATGACATTGAAAGGTGAGCTACCCGTTGCTCGTCTCAAGAGCGACGCCAGCTAACGTACCATACGCCCCGTCGTAGCGACCATTCTGATGAATCGAGTAAATCGATTCGCTCGAAAGTGGAAGAACCGTCATCTGCGAGAGAACGACGATTACGATGGAATGAACAAGCCAGAGTTCCGGGAGTTGGCCAATGCTATCTCTTGTTTCCAGTGAGCTTCAACGGTCTTGTCCGGTCGAAGACGTACTGATAACCTACCTCTGTCACAGAATGAGTTTCCCGCCTACCATGAGGGACGTTACCAAGCTTACGCCGAGGAGGTCATTTGATATCGACCTGATCGTAAGTCGTCCTATTTTATCGATGTCTCGGCTTATGCTGATTGGAAACCTACAGGCCGCTCGTATGCTTCCCCATGCTGCTGTAATATGTCTGTACGAACCTTTCGCCGATATCACGGACGCGGACGACCCCTCCACACGGAGGATTCTGGCTGCCACTCAAGCTATTGTGTCGATAGTACAACAGCTCGCTAGCGTGGTCAGCGACGGTGGTGCTCAGTCGGCGCAAAGGAACTTCACCTCTGCCATGCATTCCTCCGCTTCGATGTAGGTGACGCTATCGACTGTATTTATGAGGATTTGGCAGCTAACGGGAAATTCGTGTAACCAGCTGCCTTGTCACATCTGCCAGGACGTCTTTGCTCTTCCTCCGACATGCTCTCAACACCGGCGATCTGGCGGCTGCTCAAACCCATCGAACTGACTGTGAGATGATCAGGTAAGTTCGCAGCTTTCTTATCGGTCACCTGGGCGATTTTACTGATTGAATTACTTCGCAGAATGGCTCTCGCTCAATTCGGTCTTCGGTTCAAGATTGGACATCATCATGCTCAGCTCATTGAGTACTTTATGGACCGTGTCTCCAACCCTTCGTACGAGAAACTCATGGTGCACTACCCAGAGCATCCAAGACCGGGAGCGTAAGTAGTGATTCCTTGGCTCGCTGGTTGACGACATGAATGGATGATGGATCCCGCTGACATCAGACCACATAGTCCTGAGCTCACCCCTACATCGGACCTCGGTATCTGCATTCTCAACGCCCTTAACGTCAAGCGGGGTTTCTGGCGAATCGGCCCAAAAACGCAATCCACATCTATCGGTGCGTCTCCGCTCGGCTCAACTCCTGAGAGTATGACGGGCGGTGGCAGTGGTGGTCGGGGCAACTACGCTTCCGCCAGTACGAGCTCGAGCGTCAGTAACCATCTCGATGGGAAGTCGCCGAACGACTCACGCTCGCCGGATGGGGCAAGGGGGAAATGGAACGGAGCGGGATGGGAGAACAATCACCCGCATGGTCCAGTGCATCAAGATAGCATGGATAGTAACGCCTCGATGTCGAGCACTGCGGGCCCTAGTCTCGCGAACTACGGCGGACAGACTCAGAATTACAACCCTTGCTGGGATCCTGCCAATAGGCCTGACATGTATGGCGCCGCGGGCGATTCGTTTGGATCGACGGGATCGGGTCACGATATCACCAACAACAAAGGTATGACGGATTTCAATCCTTCGACCGACAAGATCGGTGCCAAGTATGGACCTGACGCTATCCATAACCCTATTCATATAGCGGGCGGGTTCGGTCTGACAACGGCCTTTGGCGGTAATCAAGGTTCCGCGGCGCCTTCGAAGATGACACAAGGCAATGGCCAACCGAGTGTCCCTGCTCAGCCATTATCATATCAATATCTGAGTCCCGAGATGGAAGCGCGAATCGATGCGACGAAATCTGTGAGGCCCGACGGACATTACACAATCTTCTCGAGTTTCACACAAGAAGAATTGGCGCGGCCCGAAGCGCGATCACCGATCGATACGGCAGCGACAGCCAATAAGAGCAATAATAGTGCTAATATCAGCACGGGTCGCGTGGGACATGACAACGGCGCGAGGATGAATCTGAGACAAGCGGGAGTAGGAGTGGGAGTGGGGATTGGCATCGACTCTGAAACGGCTGGGAACGGCATCGGGGCTGAGAACGGGGCGCAAGTGTCTACCGGCACGAGTGCAGGGGCGGGTGAAAGGGAGGGACAACGAGATCCGGGACCTGGTAGGGAGCAATTTTCGACTCCTGAGATTGGTTTGACGGAACTGCTTAAGCGGGGCTATGGTATCTCATAGGGGAAAGGACCGCTGGCGGAATCTAGAGTCCGGGTTTGAATCCAAGTACGTGCTCGGTCTCAATGCTAGCGAAGGTAGGGAGGAAGACCGTACGGGGATCGTATAGGATAAGGTGTACAGTCAATCGTGGTCTCGTGTATATATATGTTTGTTATGTTGCAATAAGTATTTAATCTCTCTAGCATACATATTCAGTATAGTATCCTGCCTGGCCGGTGGAACCATACATAGACGACTTGTTTTGATTAGTATGAACCAACTCTGACCACTCTGTTGTCCCCGGTCCCGTTTACAGACAGACAGACAGACCGTGAGCACCTTCGCAGTTGCGCTGCTATGCCGGGCACGCACGACTCTCAATTTCTCACTGATTAGATTGGTCAAAGGGATGCTGGCGCGCGTCTACGGACGGACCATGGGTAAGGCTCGTGCGTGAAGATGAAACAGGTACCATCAAAACCCACGCAACCACACAACTTTTTGATCGGAACTTTTGTCCGCATTCCATCCTTTATCTAATCTCGTACACGTACACATGCATCCTTTCGATCGAGAAAAAAAAAATGCAACTGCGAATTCGAGCGGTGAAAGAAAGATCTTTCTTACATCAATCGTTTCTCCTCTGGTAAAGAAGCAAAAACGTCAGCACCCGGGATTCCCAGGTGGTCCCCCACCCTGGTACTAACCGAGCGATACACATGTTAAAACTGCGCAGAGCGGACGGGATGCGGTGCTTTATGTGTTCTATGGCCGACGATGAAAATCATTAGGTTTGTACGCACATGAAACCCACTCTTTGTTTGACCTGTTTGCCTAGAACAAGGACTGCATCCCGTCCGCTCCGCGCGCATCCTTGTGTATTTTGGTATATAGTTTGGGGAGAGGCTGGCGGGGAAGCGATGGTCAGTCGAGCTCGAGAGAAGCTGTGCGATGAGCCGTCGCGGCGCACCTTTATGTCCGCTCGATGAATAGTTCGCAACTGCACTGCCTAATAGGTCGTTCTTTTCACCAGTGGCACCTTTGATGTCTCGTGTGTTCGTGACGTCGACAACGTGTCATCGAGTCGTTGGTGTTTGTCTGGACGATGTGACATTCGCCACTTTGGTGTACGAGTACTGTATATACGAGTACCAGGTGCAGTCACCTCTTCTGGGTGCACATCCTGCCGGAACAAGCCTCCGCCTCCTTCTACCAACTTTTCTCTGCACCACCCCCCAGGACCACCAAGACCATCTGCTCCTAACACCAAGACCGCCACTACCGTACCATCGCATCGCATCGCAATCAAAGCGACATTTTGCCGCCAATCAACCATTCAGCTCTCGCCCCACCCTGCTCTCATCTTCTGCTGCTTGCTCATTCTACGGACCGTATCACTGCAGCTTGCAGTCTAGTCAAGAGAGCCGTGGAGAAACGCACACCTACTTACACCCACGTACGTTCCTTCGGGCATTCCACATTTCCAATAGACCGATCGATTGATCGGCTCGACCCTCTACTGTCCAATATGACTACGACAGGCAGTCCTGATTTCGTCGAGCCAACCATCCCCTCGATCCCCCGACCCGTTCCGGGAGACTTGCCACTCGGTCCTCCAGAGTGAACGGGAGACCCCGATTGCACTTGCCACCAAACACCGACTACGACTTAGCATCTCACAGATCTCATTGCCCTTCCCAGGAGTGTGAGCTGGAAGGGAATCGCGGAGGGCTAGGGCGTGTAAGATACCGTATGTACAGGGGATCAAGCATGATGTCTATGGAGCAAAGCGATGGCTTCACAAAGCTGAATCGATGGGGTTGGATCAATGGGAACACCATACGCTTCCATATACTGTAGGCAGTTCCCGTCCACCCGTGATCTGATGTGGACTGTTGAGGTATTTCCGGAAGTGAGGCATGCGTACCACTCTTAAGCCATCTCGTAGCAGTCCACAAGATCGATGGCAGTGACACGCAGCCTGAGCGATGTGTTAACGAACGCCCGACGCAGATCACACGATAGTAGAGCAGAGCAGCACTTGCCCAACTCTCTAGATATTGCTCACGCGATATCCATATATCAGTGTGTGCGAGCCCACTAAGTGCCTTGAACACCTTTCTCCGCCGCTTCTGGTCCCTTCTCAGACCCAAATACTCGCCTCTCTTCTCTGGTACCCCCTTCCAACCCCTCCTCACTCTTTGTTTCCTCTTTCCCCACTCTGCCCAGCCCATGCAACGCCAGTACAGCGACGATCATCCCCGCGAAGCAAGTGGCCGAACCAAGCCAGAAAGCAGCTTTCAACCCTTGCAGCTTGCTTTCCTCCAGCCCATACCCTCTGGCTAGGTACTTGTTTTGTTGGACGTCGGCTAAAACTGAGGTTATGGATATACCGAATGAACCTCCCAGCTGGATGATGGTTTGTAATAGGGCGCTAGCGACAGATTGTTCGTCGGGCAGTGACAAATAAGCTACGAAGATTAAGGCTGGTGCGAAAAAGCTGCCAAGAGCGTTCATCAGCTCAGCTTCTCTATTGTGCACGGTGAGTCATGCTGGCGCGTGGAAGAAGGACACGGATGCAGATAAGGGAACTTACAAGTCCGCACCCATGACGGATAGCCACATGGCGTGGAATGGCTTAACCCAATAGTTTGTATCCTGCTGCGAAAGGGCGAGACACATGTTTGCCAAGCTGTCCGTGAGGAAGCAGCACAACATAAGACAAGAACGAAAGTCAGCGTGGTGAAATTGGTGCAGACAGAAAAGGTGGAGAAAAGCAAAGATAGGTCGAAAAATCCCAAGGCTCTTCGACAGGGGGCACACAGAACAGGTACCACCGAAGAGCGGAGACGCCGACTCACCCTGTCGCCAAAAGACCGGTACTGAGCAGCCAGACAGTCGATATCCGGTGTATGATAAGCGCGACTATGATATTACAAATGATGCCTGATATCTCCGTAGGCAAGAACCTGACCATGGCACCCACGGGACCGGTGTTTTGTATCTCTTGGAAAAAGAGGGTCGCATGGTAAAAGAGGGACTATGAAACTCCAGGTCAGCAAGCGGACCGGATGGCTCGTTCGAATCGTATCACTCGGTTCGCAAGGTATTTATTGATGGGTAGAGAAGATCCAAAATCCATGTATAAGTAAAGAACGGGGGAGGTCATGACTCACGTGGAAACCTAACCATGATAAGAAGCCAACAAGATACACCGAGGCGAGCCGACCTCGTGCTCTAGTCCAAAGTTGGAGCCGCATGAGCGGCGGTCGGGTAGTCTTATCGATAATGTGTTTCTCCCAGAAGAAGAATGCTACGATCAGAAATGGTCCCAGTATAAGGAGCACTATGATGTCTGGAACCCCCCCCCGAAACAAATAGACGCAATCACAGCCATCCCATTTCGAGGTCAGCAGCAATCGAGGGACGATCATGTACTGCTGGTGGTACCATAAGGTGAGTGTACGGTACCCACAGCTCGTTTTCCATCCTTGAGGCGCGATCTGCCCATCGCTGATAGCGAATTGGAGCAGCACCAAGCCGATAGTGACCAGTCCGGCTCCAATCCAGTCTACCCTTCGATCTTCGGTATAGCTGACATCGGCTGGAACAAGGAAATACACAGCTATCAAGCCCAGGGCGCCCAACCCTGCTAGGAAGAACAGCGCGCTTCGCCACGAGTATCTGCGTGTAGAAACACCAATGTGATCAGTCAGTCTCTTGCTGCTGCGGCGACCGTACACTTCGAAGGACAACGATGAGTGAAGCACACCCCGGGTGGGAAGCACCACATGTACGATCCAAGCCTAGCTAGCTCACTCGACATATGCTACAAAGAGACCACCTATAATCAGACCCAAAGCGCCTCCAAGCGGTGCGCCGGCAGAGAAAAGCGCATAGGCGTTTGCTCTTGCTTTGCCTGTGTAGTTGTGTGCTATGATGCCTGTCGCGCTGGGTATGCTGGGAGTTTCCAGGTTCACGGTGCCGTCAGCATCCTTGCGATCGCACTGTCTCTACGGTAGTAGGCACCATGCGGTGTTTACTGCTGATACTGGCATATCGCCGAGCGAAGGCGTGCGCTTACTCACCTCATCGCAGCGCCACACCCCGCCATAGCTCTGCAGGTGACCAGCCCTGCTCCGTTCTGCATGAACCCGCCTATAAGCGACCACAAAGCCCACCATCCCATCCCAGCCATCAACACCTTTTTCCTCCCGTAGATATCCGCAATCCGTCCGCTCAAAAGCAGCAAACACCCGTTTGTTAACGAATAGGCAGATACGATCCACTGAAGGTCGGTATCTTGCATGTGTAGGTCACGCTGGATGGTCGGCAGGCCAATGTTGAGTGCTTGCATGCCTGATACGCACATCAGCATTGTAAAAGTGAGCGTTATGGCTAGTGTGATTTGGCGAGTCTTCGACAACGTGGGGATGGATATGGATAAAAGTAAGGGCGTGGGGGGTGCCGGTCCAGGATGCGGTGACTGTGGCTGCGCAGGGGACGCAGGCCATTCATCATTGCTGTGAGATTGTCTCTGGACCGAAGCTCGGGCTCCGCCATGAGCGGGTTCTGAGTGCGCGAAGGTAATATTGCCCTTTTCGCCCGATTCGTTATGGTGTCTGTTATCCTCCACACGAGCAGTCTTTAAAGCGAGCGCCATGGGAGGCGGGTCCAGTCCGCGAGTAGTGGGGGGTTGATCGTCGTCTGTTATCCGCTCTCGGTGGGCGGTATCAAGGGATGACGATCCTTCTGGACCATGAGCTGGATTGTGACAAGTAGACGCGCCAGACATGCTGCTCGTCCGCTATGTTCGCGCCGATTGGAGGCAGCGTGCGAGGATCGATCGGTCTTTGGTGCGTCTGCAAGACCCGAGGGAGTGGACTCAGCCCTAAGATAGTATGAGAGAGAGGATCCTCAGCCTCAGCCGGCTGTAGACATCAGTTCCTCTGCTCGGTATCTGTAGCCGACCCTATTTCAAGAGTACAGTCTCTGTCGATCTCAAGTGAAGTGTGATGAGTAAGAAAGCGCGTCCAGGGCACTTGAATTGGTGGGTTCGACAGGAATACGGTATGTACGACTATATGATTACATGACGTCCCCTGCAAGGATATAACACAAATGCTGAGAAAGATCTTGCTCACTCAGTGTCTATGTCGAAGTTTGAATTCCGCACCGTCTCCGACTCGAAAATCACATGAACCGCGATCCAGACCATCCATGGCAAACGGTAGCCGCTATAGACGTTGCGCTTAAGGAAACGGGCGATCAATTCAGGTTTACTCGCTTAGCTCGCCTATCACGCAACCCTGACCCTGTACCAGTCCACTGGTGCTGGAGCTGGCTCATCGCTCATCGCTCATCTCCGGCCACTGGCCAGGCATGATTCTGGTTTGGTTCCAGCGCTCAGCTCAGCGCTCCGGCGGGTCCCCGCTATCCCCGCTTGGCCGCCTCGCGTTAAGTTAGATCCACTCAATCAGTCAGTCATTGCGTGTGCAGTCTTGTTGCTCACACTCCGCAGACTTTGCAAATGCCGTTCTCGCACGAGTATGTGTATCGCGATCGCTATCGATTGGGCATGCATGCAAGCTCTAAAATAGCAAAAAAAAGAGAAAAAAAAGAGGGTTGGCAGGCACTGATCGTGCCTTCTATATTATAGAAATCCTGGGTACTAGCTAGATGTCATTCCAATGGATGAATCCTATCTCATACGGCTGCTCTCGACCCTTCTTGCCCATCCTCTTTACCAGCCTTCTTCTCGGCATCTGCTTTCGTTGGAGAGGAGGATTTTGGCTCGGCATCTGAATCTCCTTTCTTCACACCTTTTCCAATCGTACCCATCCCTCTCAGAGCGACGAGAGCGATCAAGAGCGCCAGGAAGCTCGTGGCGGCTCCAAGCCAGAAGGCAGCATGCATCCCCTTGAGCATTGCATCGATAGCTTGTACCCCTTGTTCGAGGGCTTTCTGTTGCTGAGAGTTGGAAAGGACGGAAGTGACTGCCAAGCCGAATGAACCGCCTAATTGGATCAGTGTCTGAAAGAGAGCGCCTGCAACGCTGTGCTCGTCGGGAAGGGAGAGAGCGGCGACGAAGATGAGACCGGTCGCCATCAAGCTGTCAAGGAGAACATTGACAGGCCACAGGTCAGCGTTTCATACATCTCGAGACACGACTGTTTCACTGGATCCTCTTCTTCACTCACAAGTCCGCACCCATGACCGAAAGCCACATGCCGTTGAAGGGCAATCGCCAGTAGTTGGTATCCTTATACGAAATAGCGAAACACACATTTCCGAGACTGCAGACGAGCCGATCAAGTCAGCTACTATTGGTGTCGAACAGCGGCCAATATCCAGCTTACTCACCCTGTAGCCACCAGGCCGACGCAGACAAGCCATTGAGTCGGGACTTTGCTGACCAAAAAAGCGACGATAACGTTGCACAGTACACCAGAGACGGAAGTAGGCAAGAACCGAAGCATAGCGCCGATAGGGCCTGTATTCTGGACTTGCTGGTAGAAGAGAGTGGCGTGATAGAAGAGGCTCTGAGATAGGACAATAAACGCCATATCAGCACTTGAGAACAGGTACGTTTCTATGGGATTGTGATGCCCACGTACAACGAAACCCATCCAGGCTACAAAGCCGATAAAGTAGACCGCTGCGAGTCGACCTTTGGCTCTGGTCCATAATTGCAATCGCATAAGAGGGGGTCGAGTCGTCTTGTCGATCACGTATTTCTCCCAGAAGAAGAATCCGACAATCAACAAGAAACCGATGATGAGCAAAGCGATAATATCTGTCAACGCACATCAGCTGAAATATCTTTGCGAGTGAGATGGGAGTATGGACCCGCTCATACTGACAGCCAGTCTTCCAACCTTGAGGCGCGGTCTCACCGGCACTGATCACGAACTGAAGCAGAATCAGACCGACAGTCACAAGGGCTGCCCCGAGCCAGTCGACTCGCTTGTCCTCGGAGTGTGCTACGTCTGAGGGGATGACGAAGAACGCCGCTACGATGATGGCGAATGCCAAGCCGGCCAGCATGAAAAGAGCGCCTCGCCATGTATTGCTGTGAGACGTTGCATGTCAGATCAGCATGGAACACCAGCATATGGCTTGGTTTGGCTTGACGAATTATAAGCGCTGTGCAGCAAATTATTAGAGCTGTGCAGCGGATCACTCACTCGACATAAGAAACGAATAATCCTCCAACGAGCAGACCAAGAGCGCCGCCGACCGGTGCTCCAGCCGAGAAACAGGCAAAGGCCGTTGATCTCGCCTTACCGGTGAAATTGCCTGCGATGATCCCCACTGCACTTGGAGTACTAAAAATCCCATAGCACGACGTGGGTATATTGTTCAGTTTCTACCCCTAGAAGATCAAGACGGAAGATCGTGTCCAGGTAGGATTGACTCACCTCATTGCCGCGCCGCAACCTGCCAATGCTCGAGCGACTACAAGGCCCGCTCCGTTCTTCATGAATCCACCGATCAGAGTCCAAAGCGCATACCAGAACACGCCAGTGATGAACACCAGCTTTCGTCCATGGACATCGGCCAGTCTTCCAGACAACAGCAAGAAACTGCACGCGAAGGGACGAAAAGGCCAGCAAGGTGACTTTTCAGCTTCGCGCCTTGTAATCTCCCTGATACTAATGCGGTGTGAAGGCCAGAGAGTAGGAAATAAGAGAACACCTACCATCCGTTCGTGAGTGAATACGCCGATGCGATCCACTGTAGATCCGACTCGATCATTTGCAAGTCCTCCTGGATCGTGGGCAGCGCAATATTCAAAGCCTGACTTCCCGCAGCCGACATGCACATCGTGAACGTCACGACAGCGGCAACGAGGAACAGCCTCGCTCGCGTCAAGGGCTGCGCAGCGAGAGGAGGTAGGTCATCATCATCTATCGGTACGGTCGACTGAGCTCGAGAAAGCTCGGGATGAAGGTGAAGTTGCTCCTGTGATTGCGGCTGCTGCTGGGCAGACGACTCGATGGCATATTTCCCTTCCTCTTGAGAAACGAGCGAAGATCGTCTTTCGCGCGTCTGTGATGCTGGGCCGGGCCCGGTGCCGACCTCCGATGCATCATCGTTGTTGTTATGCATGTATCGAGTTTGGGCGGTCGTCTCAACGTCAGGCTCTGATAACAAGCCATTGGTATCCGATGTGGGCGGAAGGGTCGATAGCCCCGCTGCGAGAGCTTCGGCGGGGTGAGGAATTGAGTTGGACTCGGTCCGAGGTCCGCTTTGGTCGGAGGATATTGTCATTTTGCCTGTTGACCTTTGAAGTTTTCTCGATATACAGGATGCAGAGCAGGTATTGATAGTATTGATACGCACAATGCCAAGTATCGACAGGTCGAGACAATGGGATCAAGCACGAAGATTCGATGGGAGTTCGGGAAGAGCTATAAATACATGAGAGGACGCGAAGAAGTCTACGGTGAGAGAGAGATCAGTCGAGTCAGCTGCTGGTGATGTCGAAATCAGATTGATGAGATCAACCACACCGTCCAAAGTACCTGTTTTTTCAGCTGCCCCGCAGTGCAGCGCGTCGAATTAAGTCCAAGTCTATTATTGCCGCACCAAGCCGAATCACACTGTACGAAGAATATACAGTCACCCAGCTTACCGTACGGTCAGTTTATCCGAGTATTGAGAACATGGGAAGAACCTCGAGCGAACGGTCGGCCGGGCGGAGCTTAACCGCCTATGTCCGGCTCGGAACTCGCACCAAAAGTACGATGTAAGGTCAGCATGATATATACGGGGCAAAGCTGAAAGCTGAGCCTGATTTTACGAAGGGTATCTGCAGATCGTTCACGTCCGTTCTTCTTGTTTGGTCCGGAATATCGCACGCAGTCTATCAATGCCAGTCCTCTTCTATGACCCATAATAGAACCCGAATGATAGACATCCCACGCAAGGCCAGATACATAAGAAGGGATATAATGTAGCCAGAGAGGACAAAGGCAGCATATCATCGCGGTGTCCTTGAGGTATATATATACTTCCAAAAAAACAAAGGCTGTCCAGGACACGAGGGCTCAAAGGACGGTACCGGGCGAAGTGAGACGCGTTGATTGCGTGGTGATGGTGACGGTGATGGTGATGGTGATGGTGTCGGACGTGATGGTGTTGATGGTGGCGGTGGTGATGTGATGGTGAGCCTGACCTAGACCAGACTTTACCGCAACCTTATCCTAATCCTACTCAAACTGACCGACGCGTCCGTGCATCGTCTAGCTTGTACTCCAACACATACAACATACACATTCTACTGACACTATGTTATGCCTTTTACTGCAACGAGAAACGAGAATATATTGAGATACCCTCCTTTGACTATCTGTCTACCTTCTGACCCTCAAACAACGCACCGAAGTATCCCCTCAATTCTTGTTTTCTTTTTCTCATACTGTACCATTGGCTATACTGTGTGTGACATACTGATGCCGAGTACCGCTTTGACATCAGATAGCTGATTGCGGATCGGGATGAAACAGCTAAAGGGATATGATGAATGATATAGCTGGCTTTATAGCCTGGACGGGACCGACTGACTTCCTTTGTTTGTGTTGATTTCGTTTCGATCCCACCATCATCGATTGCTAAAACTTGAGCAATGCACGACTTTGATGCATCCATAGTAGTGTCGCTGATGGTGATAGTCCCGGTTTGTAATTCATGTATTATATCAAATCATTCTCACATAACATACTCTTAAATTATCATCTGAACCACACTCCTCGACATCTTCTTCTTCCCTGTTCGCCATCAACTCGCTATCGCATGAATTGACAGACGGTATCGCAAAGTTCTCGCACCCAGGAGAGAAGACCTATCATCCATGCTCATACGCCTACATGCCTCGCTTATCTACGACACGTTGATCACCTTGTCCGGCTTGCCCGATACCATTAGCTGGATCGTCTAGCAGACTTCACACATTCTCCGTTCTTCATTGCTCCGTGTCAGCTACTGCCCGTTTGACCGACGATCGCGATCTTCAGCGGTGTCTACAGCGATCCCGAATTCGTTATCACGATCACCCAACAACGATGAAACCATCCACCATACTGCCTCCTTTAGCCCGTAGCCTATCCCAGCGCCGCACTCTGGTGATATACATCATCGTGTTCTTTCTCATCCTCTTCTCTTTGGGTCTCTTACACCCGGACGTACGATCAGAATCGGCAGAGCACCTGAGTCGATTCAAGGATTGGGGCCATGATCAAGCCTTGAATCTCTTTGATGGGTTGGAAGACGAACGGTGGGCGTCGAAGGTAAAAGGCTGGCTGGAGCTGGAGGACGGAGGGTATGTCAAGGAGAAAAAGGAGTGTAGAGGCTGGGACCCGCAGGTCGACGAGGCGATGGATCCTGAGGGGTGCTTGAAGGCGAAACAGTATAGGCAGACTATGAGGGTACTGGCTCGAGAAGAGCTAGGCAAGCAGTGAGTCCGCATTCGATGCCATTACAAGCAGTTCATCTTCTCTCGCTCGTCATGCTCTGAAAGTGGCATAGCTGACGAAATAGCCATCATGTCGTTCTTTTGAATGCACGCCATTAGTGACCGTTGGTGGTTCACGAGAGACCATAACCTCGACACCCTCCGCAATATGACGCGATGCTTCCTCCCGGTGATCGATCCAGAATTTATGCCTTGTCCCGAGAAGCCGCTGATCATCAGCGGATGGTGGTACACCGCTGAGACAATTACAGGAGCTACGACCGGCGAAGTCATCTGGCAAAGTTCCGTTGTGAGTGTGCGGTGTCTTTTCGGCCTTGAGGTTTTGATGAAACGGAAAATTGTATATCCTGGCGATATTGACATGAGCTGACGCTGCTTTTGTCTGGTCGGACGATGCATGCAGGTCAAGCAGCTCAAACAGCTTGGATACTACTATCTCGCTGTCGGTCCATACGTCAACTGGGTCACGGTGGCAGAGATGATGCCAGACGTATAGTCAGTCGCCATAGTCCTAGCCTGATCGGATCCAAAAGCCACCGGCGATCGTATCTGGCCCTCCGACTCTGGAGTTGAGCTGACCATGACGATTCCTCGGTCGACCGATGAGCAGCCACCTGCTTTGGAACAGCGACCTCGATACCGTGACGTGCGTGACCGATCCTCGATGCGTCGCCAAAGAACACTACATGCCACCTGAGGGCGCGGAAGATCTCTCCATCGGTGTTTCAGACGAGGAGAGGGGCGTGATACCTATCTGGGCGCTCAATATAGTTGACTATGTGAGTGCTTTTTCCGATTGCGATGGGGCATAAGGTATCGACCTTTTGTAGGTCATAGGGCGCAAGGCGCAAGCGAGGGGAGCAACGCGACAGGGAAGAAGATTCGCTCGCTGATATCTGTATCTGTTTCCGGGACGGGATATCGTAGTGGGGTTCAAGACCGCTGGATATCGCAAATGTCAATTATTGGTGGAATCACACCGAGCGAGGGGAATGGAGCTACCATCCGCTCGGTCAAGAATGGATCGCGACGTGAGTGGCGCAGACTTTCCACGCACTTCACGTTCACCAGGTCAAAGTAGTATTGGTCGAAGCAAGAGAAGATTTCACTCCGCTCCCTATCTTATGAGCAAGGCAGGGGGCTGATCGGTGATCCAAACGGCTGTAAAATGCAGACCATGGCCACTGCCAGGTGGTCACTATCATCTTCCGTACTCGATCGAAGACGAGTGCTTGAAAGCACCGCTGATACCGCACGACGAGCGGAAGAACGCTGCTTTGCTTTTCGCCAAGAAGTCTTGTGAGTGAAACCTCTCCAGATTCATAGTCTGAGTAACCCAACGTACCCTTGCGCAATGTTCATAGGCGTCGGGCTGACCCGGACTGCCTGAACTATATATCTGTGTTAGCTTACTTTCACTACAAGAACCCTTACTTCCCCCCATCGGCATTCTGGACCCGCCTCTCCCACAACCCATCATACGATCTACTTTGTACCGCCAAAGAAGAGGAGGGCAAACCCCTACCTGACGGCTTGGAGAGCATGGGATATCAGACTAAAGAGGAATATACGACTTTGGTCGGGAGCGTTAGAGCACTCGTTGGGATGGGGGCGCCACCGATCAGCCCCAGTGTGTATACTGCCCTGTAAGTGTAATCCGTTCCGCATTAAGGCCCCTCTGAGGCTCATCAGCCATGGAATCGCCCTGCGCAAGCGATGAGTTGTCGCTTCAGATAATGTCCATAGAGTATGGCGACTGACGTATGAACCTATACCTTTAGCTGCCAAGGTACTCCTGTCGTCTTGCCTATTTTCACAGAAGATGCCCGGATGGACGGATGGCATCTGTACGGCAGGTGAGCCCTCTTTTTTTTGGTGACGTCTGTCCATGCGTTTCGCAGCTTCGACTTAGAACTGATTTCATTTGCGTTCCTGTCCTGTTCGCGTACCCGCAGTTCCTCTCAACATGGCCCAGCAGTCGCGTTGGGTGAGCCGTACGTCTACAAGTACTATTCCAAGAACTACACTCAGCTGGAAGAGGCCGTTGAAAGGGCAATGTCGTCTGATATCGGCAGGTTGTGAGTGTGATGACGTGTCTCGCCTTACGGACCTGCGGGAAGGTCGAGCGCGACTCCAAGGGTTCCTTCCCATCCTATTTGACGCGGTACCAGTGCACGCTGGCAGTGTGATTGAGCGCCAAGCGCAGGAAGAAAGATTCGGGGCTTCCCAGCAAGGCAAGAGGCTGATGTGACGTATCTGTTTACCCGATACCAATCGCTCTTGTCACACACACAGCATCCCAGACGATATGAAAATCACCTACGCCATCTCCCAACTCTCCAAATACCTCTCGCGAGACCTCAAGAAGATGTTTGAAGGTGTCCTGATATCCAACGGCGGTCGAGTTCCTCGTCTGGCGAAAGAGACGAGGGAACGATGCTATGAGCTTAGAAGGTGTTCTGCGCCGCTTGGACCTGGTCGGAGACCTGCTATGAGTCGATTGAGGGACGCTTCAACAGATGGGTAAGAGCAAGAAACATCCACAGCGACGATGAGAGCTCGGTCAGAGCTCGCCAGGGACGAGAAAGGGGACGAGCGTCCAGCCAAGCAGTTCGAGTACCGACCATCGAGGCGAAGACATCACGCGAACAGTACCGGTAGCAACTTATCTGAGATTAGGAGACGAAAACACGACGCGGTAGCGTACGGCTGAGGTCAAACCTGGGGCTAGCTAGCTACAGGATGGCTATAGGCTACTGTACAGTGCGTGCTACTGTAGCGCGTTGTGGTCCAAGAAGTGAAGCAAGGCTTGATTGACATCACGCTGAGAAGTCACTCATAGAAACATTGCAGCATATTTAGCGTAGATTACAGACATGCACACAAAAATAGTGCATGCAAGCGAGGTGTGGTTGCAACGACGATCCCGCACAGCTGTTTCACCGGCAGTCAATGTACGGACTGTACGTATTGCATCTTACTGTACAGTCAGAGCAGTGCAGTAAGTGGACAGCTCGAGAGATCCACAAATAAGTGGACCGGAGCAGGTTCTACTGTACACGCATACTGTATATAGCACTCTTCACTTGACTATATAATGTATACTGTGTACTGATGTATGTGGTTCTTATTGTTCGCAATGCATTGCTTGTGTCTTGCGTCAACTGCTAGCAACTGGTGCGAAGCCAAGCCTCAACTGCCTACCCCGTCCATGTCCTTGCCACCTGCCACCCTGTTTCGAGACAGTGCGAACCGTCTGCTTACACCGCGTATCGTCCGCTCGCTGCTGGTCCTCTGTCGGCAGTCTATGATATGAGATACCCAAGCCAAAAACAGTGTCAGCACACTTCTGCGTTTTCGTGTGGTAGGACTGTACGCCAAGCAAAATATGTTCGAAAAAGACCGGTCAGTGATTATAGAAAGCGTTACTACTCACGTTAAGCGCCGCCACACTAGCCTCGACGAGATTCCTCCTGATCTCATCCACGGCCGCCCTTACCCTATGCTCATCGTTACTCTCGATCAACAGGCTCAACTTCGGTTCTTGACCGGGACCAGGTTCTTCACCTGGTGGGTAATAGATACCCTTCATCGTGATACTCGCTCCCGAAATTTCCTGCAACAACGTCATCTGCTCCTTATTGGTTGCCTTCCATCGTGCCTTTTGAGGATAATCGTTAATCGGGAAGACAGCGTGCCAATCCGTAGCGTCCGGGTCCTTGGTACGCACACCGCCGACAGAAGGTGTTCTGCTGTTTTGATGGTGTTGATCCTGTTTGTGACCGAATTTCTCGGCCTTGGTATTCTCAATAGATTGCGTGAGTCGAGCGACGACTTTGGCAAGGTTCGCCGCGTCAACCGTCCGACCCTCTTTCTTGGCCTTCTCCAGAGCAGCAATCGTCTGCGCAGGCAGTGCAGCGACAGGAGGAGGGGCTTTCGGAGCTGGAGCACTGGTAGCATTGTTGGCGTTACCGATGACGCGATCGGGTGCGGGTCCGTGTACGATCTCGACGTGGATCTCAGAGAAAGTGTAATCGGCGTCTCCCTTGTTGTGCGCAGCGTTTTCGGGCGGCTTGAATTCGGTCGTCTTGGCTTTGTAAGGGATGACGGCACCTTCTCGAGATGCCAGCGAAAGCGCTTCGGAAGTATCGCCGTAGGTCGTCTTCTCGGCTTGGTCACGCTCGACTCGCTTCTTCTCCAGCTTTTCGAGACCCTTTCCAGCAAATCCACTTCCAGCAGCTCGTGCCTTACCACTTTTGATCTTGCCCAAGAAGTCTGCATACACCAAACGTCTGTCAGCATTCTCCTCTTGCGGAGTGGAAGACAGTTCGATAAAAGGTCTAAAACGAAACAAATTGACCAGTGACTCACTGTCAGACATCTTCCTGAGATCATCAGGTACAAACGCCTTGCTCGCCTCCAATGCTCGAACAATATCGACCGAGAATTTCTCCTGTTCCGGTGTGACAAAGGTGATACAGGTACCCTTGTTACCCGCTCGTCCTGTTCGTCCTGCTCGATGGACGTAATCTTCCATATGATTAGGACAGTCGTAGTTCTGCAAACGCGAGTTCGAATCACCGCTCGTTAGTATATATTTATTTCGTGCAAGTGCCAGATATCAAGCCAAATGGTAGAAAAGCACTCACGACGACCAGCTTCAGCTCCTTAACGTCGAGACCTCGGGCAGCGACCGAAGTAGCGACAACGGTAGGCACATCACCATTCTTGAAGTTCTTGATGGCTTCATCTCGGTCCACTTGCTCCTTGCCACCATGCAGCGAAGCACAGACGTACCCTCTCTGTAAGAGATCTCTGAACAAGTCGTCGGCCGATTCTTGTCGATCGACAAAGATGAGCGTCCTGAAATCTTCCTCGTCCTTGTGCTCTTCTCCCATCTCACCCAAGATCTCCAACAACCTGTTGAACTTGCTTGCATTATCTCGCACTTCGACTCGCTGGTCGATCTCAGGAGCAACCACTGAACGACCACCGACGGTGATTTCGAGCGGTCGCACCAGGATCTTTCGAGCCAGAGATTCCATAGTTTTGGGGAAAGTAGCGGAGAACAAGACCTTTTGCGCGTCTGGTCGAACGTTGTTGACAATCTTCATAACCTGGGGTTCGAAACCCATGTCGAACATTCGATCGGCCTCGTCCATGACAAGATACGTCGTTCGTCGTACGTTGGTCACTCGTCCGCTATTGGCGGTGAGCAAGTCGATCATTCGGCCTGGGGTGCAAACTACCACTTCGGCGCCTTTCTTCATCACTGCAATATCCTCACTAATCGACGAGCCGCCAACGCAACACGCGACCTGTGACAAGACAAAGACACAATGTGATCAGTGATATACTCAACGACAAATGACAAATGAGCGAGACAGCAAGACACGACTTACCCTGATATTCAACATTTTCATGAACGGCAGACTCTCCTTGTGAATCTGGGAAGCGAGCTCTCGAGTTGGCGACATGACAATGGCAATCGGCCCTTCACTGCCGGTGACGGGCCTTTGATCTCTCACATGCCTGAGAAGAGGTAGCAGGAATGCGATCGTTTTACCTGATCCCGTTTTGGCGATACCGATAACGTCTCGGCCCGACATGATAGCAGGGATAGCTTGAGCCTGAATTGAGGTCGGTGCAGCCCATCCTTTGTGGCGAATAACCTCAAGACTAGCGTAGGTGCCATGGTCAGCTATGGTCTTATAAGTATCTCAAAGGACATGATACTGAACTCACCATCCACTGGGTAGACCAAAGGCACCCCAATTCTTGACGG
This sequence comes from Kwoniella heveanensis BCC8398, assembly GCA_000507405.3. Taxonomy (NCBI): domain Eukaryota; kingdom Fungi; phylum Basidiomycota; class Tremellomycetes; order Tremellales; family Cryptococcaceae; genus Kwoniella; species Kwoniella heveanensis. The sequence goes on from KI669499.1 coordinate 571,682, forward strand.
GTTTGGGTGCATCTTGACCTCGAATCTTGATACCATCCATCTCCAATCTCAAAAGCTCAGCATCCTCCTCATCCATCTCTTGGACCTCGATAGGTGGATTGTAGAATGCCTTTCGGAAGGGCTCATAGTCGATCTTGGAATGGTCAGGCGTCGGAAGATCCTTCTTCCGTGTCTTGGCGGCAGCTTGTCTGCGAAAGATCTCTTTCAGCTCATAGTCCATCCCGAGGATTTAGTCAATGTCAGGCAGATAATATAGGAGTCAGACTACTCACTGTAGCAGAGCCTCCGCTTGCGCCAATTTATCCTCCTCAGCAGCCTTGTTTTGCTCCTCATCTTCTCCGTCACTCTCATCGCCGGATGCTCTGAGACCCGTCCTCTTGGCATCTGCTTGATCCACGCTCGCAACTTCCTGCCCATTCTGCCGCATGAATGCATCTAGTGGATCCTCCTCTTCCTCGTCCTCCTCTGCAGCCGCATCGGGCTTTTTATCCACTTCCATGTGGTCAGAGTCGCCATTCCCGTTAACATTCGGCTTGATATCGTCTTCCTCGTTCTCGTCTCCCTCAGCAACAGCCATATCGTCTCCTATCGCCCCTATTTGAGCGGCATCTCCACTCTGCACTTCTGGATTGACCTCAGGCAGGTCGGTCAGCTTTGTCAATTTTCGATCTTCGGTTTCTTCGTCATCGAGCGCTGTAATTGATCGCTTAAGAGGTGTGGGTCCTGTTTTGAGGGGCAAGCCGATTCGTGAGAGTGAGAAAGCGGTGGGCTTATTCGGTAGACCAGCTGCAAATCCAACAACCATAAGCGACTTCCAGACTTATCTTGCAGGTTTAAGAGGGGTCACTCACCTTTGCCTGCTGGTGGTGCTGGTGCAGGAGCCGGTACTGTCGCTTTGGGCGGTTCAGGCGTTGCTGACTTGCCCTCTTTCAATGCACGTTGTCTCTTCCAGGCTTCCAGACGTTCCTTCGCTTTTCTCTTCTTATCCTCCTCCGTCTCCGGTCCAGGTGACCCAGAGGGCGTACCAGAATCTGCGAGAGGTGTCCGAATAGCGGAGGCTGGCGCTCTGGAAGGCGATACAGACCTCCCGGGCAGAGGCGATGCCCTACGTGGACTATCCCGTACATCATCTCTTCGTCTGCCGTAGTCACGGTCTCGATCTCGATCTCTTTCCCGATCCCTGTCGTCAGGACGTCTTCTGTCATCCCGCTCATCCCTCCGTCGTCTGTCATGATCACGGACGTCTTCACGATATCTATCCCTGCTCCTGTCCCTATCCCGGTACCTATCTCTCGAAGAAGAATAATGGTCATCGTCGTATCGAGAGATCTTCCGATCATCAGATCTTCTGGATGAGCCAGTGTACGAGCGATCTCTGTCTCTGTCGTATCGCGACGAGCTGGAGGGCGAAGGGCTCCTGTGACCTCTATGGCTGTTCCTCCTACCTTCGGGCGACCTGGAGCGACGTGGTGAACGGGGCATGGTCAGTTGAGTCAATACTATCTGACTCTTTTTGTTGTTGGTATTGATATTGATGTCGGCTTCTCCTTTTAAGATAGTCGATCAATCGAGGGAATGTCAGACATCATCTATTATAGTGAAGAGGGGGAGAATGAGAATAGGTGGCAATTGTAAGTTAGCGAATGAGAGAAGCAACGGGATCAAATACGCTATGAAACACACAGCAATCGGCGACCTCCGCTGTCACTGTTAACTACCCTACGCAGCAAGCAAGAATGCTTCTGCTTCTGTCCGACGCGTCTTTCCATGCTCATGTTGGCATGCAATGCCCTCTTCAATACAGTCAGCCCATCTACCCTCATCCTTCACGTTCTTACGAGCATAATTTCAAGTCTCAGTGGTCTTCGGTCACTCCAGCCAATATGCAGTCCCAGTCCCCCAACTCCTCCTCACGCTTCACCCTGCTCCCGACAGGCTATCTAGCATCGCAACCACCTTCATCAGAAATAACTCTTCAATCGTTGATCGATGCCTCGGACCGCATGGCCGAAGAAGCGAGGGAAGCATTACCTTATAGTTTCGATGAGTGCACGTATGGTAAAGGGTATCTGAGACAAGCTGTCTGGTCATGCTTAGGTGTGTCTGCCCTCCCCCCCCCCCCCTTGTCTCTCTTCTGAGTCTGTGACCGAAGAGGGAAACAGCTGACACTATACTGTTATGTGCTGTGTCATTCCCATAGACTGTGGAGAGAAGGGAGTCTGCTATGGCTGCTCGATCTCATGTCATGCAGGTCAGCCGGCCTGTCTTGACTCCGCAGATAGTTGAACGATATCCAAGCTGACAGAGCCCGTACTTGGTCTAGAACACCGCCTGGTGGAACTCTGGACTCGCCGCCACTTCCGATGCGACTGTCCAACGACCTCGACGCAGCCCGAGCCCGCCTCTACCTCTACGTCCACCTCTGCGCCTATATCGGATGCATCCACCTCAAGCTCCTCCGCTACTCCTCCGCGGACTAAGAGAAGGAAATGCACGCTCTATCCACCCGAGAAACAACCCCAAGAACCCAACGAGGAAAACACCTACACGCAAAATTTCAAGGGGAAGTTTTGTCGGTGTGGGAGAGAATATGATGCTGAGACCGAGACGGAGGCTATGATCTGTTGTATGGCTTGTGAGGTTAGTGTGATGGCCTCGCTGGGATCAGTCCCATCATATCTATTCGCATCGACTGCATGGACGTGAAGCGTGACAATCGACGCAACGGGGAGAGCGTGAGCTTAAGTGCATTCCGTTCTTTGCGACGATAGGACTGGTTCCACGAGTCATGCCTCAATCTCCATGCCGCGACATCATCTAGTAATTCATCTATTCCAGTATTACCAGCAGAAAAAGACCACCAGGCCAACGGGGTTTCTGCTTCCGTTGCAGCGGAAGCAGTCGACGAGGAAGACGAGGAATCAACAGTACTTATACGCTCAGACAGCTACGACGGGCTGATCTGCGGAGCGTGTGTGAAGGGAAACGATTACCTTCGATCTAAAGCTGGAGAAGCAGGATGGATGATCATTGAGCCCGCTTCGACCTCCTTATCATCAGCTTCCGAAGGGCAATGGGAGATTATCGGCAGAATCAACGATGGCGGCGTTCTGGAGGCGAAACAGATGGAAGATGCCGGCCAGGCAGGAAGCCCTAGCGAGCCTTCAGAGGCTACCTCAAACGGGAAGAGAGCACTTGACGAGGCTGTTGATGGAGAAGAAGGACCAGGGGCGAAGAAGAAGCTGAAAGTGGATGGGAACGAGCAAATATCAAGCGCGACTACCACTTCACTAGAAGCCAGTCATCAACCGGCGGAGGTTGCGACGCCAAGAAGTCTAGCTCCGGACGATGGTGTGACTCATGACGCCAAACCGGATGGTAAACTTGGGTCCACCGAAGACCGAGAGGTGGACACGGCGGCAGGCTGGAAATGGAAAGGGAAGGGTGATGTATTCCTGGCGAATGGCATCCGGGATCAGCTCAAATCCACTCTTGACGTGAGCATCCCAACTCGTGCCGTGTGTATGCCCTGCTCTTCCTTTCCGCCTGGGATCACACCACGGCAAAGCTTCCTGCAATCTGGAGTATCATGCAAGGAGGACGGGAGCTGATCGAGCGATTGAAATCGAATCGTATGCGCAGGCAAGCGAAATCTCAAAATTACCTTTTCCTTTGGAGGACGAAGAGATATACGAACCACCTCAGGACGACGAGGAAGGTGAATACATCTCGCCGTATATGATCTTTTTCTGCGTTAGACCGCGTTCCTGACATAATTCCTTTTTTTCTTGTGATGCTGAGCAGAAGAAACGATGGACGAAGTCACTACGAGAGTTATGGACCAATTGCCCAGAGTCCAAGCTATCGAGGCTGTTCATGGATATCAGCGACTCAAGTGGGTTTGACGTGTCTTCGAAACGATCTTGTCCACCCTTCAATACTGCACAATGTAGTATGATACATGCGTCCTCACCACATGGCTGGGGTGTGTGGCCAGGGTTGTACAACAACTGCCCGCCCCCCTCCTGTCGCTTCGATAGCTATACTTCGTATGATTCTGAATCTGACATCCTTTTGTTGGTCTTGTGCGACCGCAGGGACAGGCTCAACGATATGCTCAGATCGCACGTCGAGTCAGGAACGAGTGTGACCAAGGAGGATATCGAGGGGCTGTTTGAGCGACTCAAGGGTCAGCGCTCGTGAATGCAATACCGAGCTCAGCTTGGATCCAATCAAGGTAAAGGTGTATCAAAGCCAAAGATCTGCAGTAGAAGGAATTCAGTGTATGTCATATCTATGTGGAATCAATCGAGTTGTAATACAAGAAATATCGTTTCAATGGATGATGTGTATACAAACAAATACGGTTAAGATACCTCTCACGCAGACCCAGAAGATTTGGACATCGATCTTTCATTGACGTTGTCCGCTCGAACTGAATTCGTGCCAACTGGGAGGACGACCGAAAACAAAGGATGAATAATGAGCCGAGGTTCACGCATGCAGCTTTGTACCACTTGGGTTCTTAGGAACTCTCTCTTTACTTGATTCGCCAGTATCACATTGCGATGCGGTGCTGCATGCAATCATTATGCAAGATCATGCAGTGCTAATTTTTCACTGCGTCAGTCTGCGTGTAAGCCTCTAGATCAATCTATACGGTGTCATGCATAATCACAATCTATATATTGCGAAAATAGGACTGGTCGGTCTCGACGCCTTAGAACTTCTTTCGACCTTCCCGCTCGTGTTACACTACAAGAGCGACTTGAATCGCTCGATCGCCAATCGGAGAGTCTCAATCTCGACTTCGATGTTCTCCATCTAGGCGAATAACAAGACAAAGCCAGCCGAGCCAAGTACAATATGTCAGCTCATGCCCTTTTTGTAGCGACAGTACTGGTATATTCTCCCTCTCCATTTCTTTCGGTTGATCCCCCATGGCCGGAGATGCAATTTGAGACAAGCCAGAAAAGGATTGTACGTTACGGAAGTGCGATGAACGAAGAAAGGTCGTCTGTGTCATGTGGAATTACGGTCTCACCTTATCCTTGTTCTGAGCCCTAATCTCCTCTCGGATAGTCGTCTCGTAGTTGGGCTGCTGGATGACTTTCTCGAGCTTGCTCTTGTTACCTTGTACGATAGCCTGCTTCTTCTCAAGCTTGTCGACCTCTGAGGCGACGTTGACCTTGCCCTGACAAGTTGGAACACATAGAATGAGGGTCAATACGTGTTCTCTAAAGCGTCTCTGCTCTCTCTCTACCAGTGACGGCGAACGGAATCGTGAATGTTCGATTTCACCCGTTCTGGGTTGTGACAAGATAACGAGAGAAGACAACACTCACAGCGACGGGAATATGCACATTGATGTCGGCATTGACGAACTCGGTACCACAACCCTTGGGGACTTCCGAATCATCGACAATAAGCTTGAGCGTTCCGCACCCCTTGGTCAGACCGACGATGATAGCTCGTTGAGACTCGAGGATCTCTCGCTGTTTGTCGTTCTTGACCTGGATGATGACGGTGATCTTGTCCTCTACGGTCTTGCCGTTTGTTGGTAAGTTGTACAAGCCAATGACGGATCGGGCAGACTTGATACACTCTACAACCAAGTCGAACTCGTTGGCAGCCTCGGCGAATTCTTGCTCGGGGATGTACTCGGGGAAGGGCGCAAGCATGATACTCTCGCATTCGTCACCTTCTCTTCGGGGCAATCGCTGCCACAAGTCCTCAGTGACGTAAGGCATGAAAGGGTGGAGAAGTTTCAGACCGCCCTCAAGACACGTGTAGAGGGTGTTCTGGGCAGATAGCTTGACTTCGGCGGCGGTGTCAGCCTCGAACAAAGGCTTGGTCGCTTCGATGAAGACGTCGCAGAAATCATTAAGGAAGAATTGGTAGGCTGCGTTGGTGGCGTCAGCGAAATCTCGGTTCTCGAGAGCGTTGGACACGGCAGCTGAAGCGATGTTGAGCTTGTGGAAAAGCCACTTTTCGTGGATTCCCTCTTTACCGGTGGGCTGCCATCGCAAGAATTGTCACACGAATCAGCCTGATAGACACCTGAATAGTTAGCCACGATGTAAGAAGAACCTACCAAGGAAGAGGCGTTGGGCTTGAAATCGCTCTGTTGTCGAACACCGTTGAGGTCGACGAGATCCAGTCGGAAGAGACAAAACTTTGTGGCATTCCAAAGCTTGTTACAGAACTTTCGGTAACCCTCAACTCGGCCGATATCCATGTTGATGTCTCGACCTGACGAGAAGAGTATGAGTCAGTTGAGGTATTTGCAACGATTATTGCCCATAACAATCACAACTCACCTCCTGAAGTGTAGTTACAAAGAGCGAATCTCAGAGCATCGGTACCACACTGAGGGATACCCTTGGGGAACAGCTTCTTCTGGCCGTCCTCAGCCTTGATGATCTCCTTCTGGGGCAGGTTACCCATTCGCAGGTCGTTGTGGAGTTTCTGCAAGTTCTGGCCGGTGATGACGTCGAGAGGGTCAATGACGTTTCCGAGAGACTTCGACATTTTTCTTCCGTATGCGTCTCGAACCATGGGGTGGCAGTAGACTTCTTTGAACGGCATCTTGTCGGTGATGGTGTTACCGAAGAAAACCATTCGCGCGACCCAGAAGAACAAGATGTCCCAACCAGTCTCGAGGATAGTGTTGGGGTAGAAGTGCTCCATATCGGCGGTCTGAGCCAGAGATTGACACGGGGCATCAGCTTGGCGCGCAGTGTCTAGTTTGACTCTACTGACCTTTTCAGGCCAACCCATGGTAGAGAAGGGCCAGAGACCAGACGAGAACCAGGTGTCCAATACATCCTCATCCTGCTCGAGAGTGTACTTCTTGCCCTGAGCCTTCTCCTTGGCCTTGGCGTCAGCTTCCTCGAAGTTTCGAGCGACGATCCAGTTGCTGTCGTCGGCGGTCTGTCGTACAACGCATCGTACGTCAACAATGTCCATCGGAAGAAAAGTAGCCGATTTGGATCTGACTCACATCGGGAGAACCCTCGCCTTCGATCTTGAGAATGTACGCGGGGATTCGGTGACCCCACCAAAGCTGTCGAGAGACACACCAATCCTGCATGTTCTCCATCCATCGAACCCAATCACCGGCAGAAGTCTTAGGCTTGATCTCAAGCTCGCCAGCTCGGGTTCGCTAGAAGGATTATCAGCTTACGGACCCCAATGAGATTCTCCCAAGTGAGGGATTCTACTCACAGCAAGAGCATCTTCAGCCATAGGCTTGCAGCTGACCCACCACTGAGGCTTCATGATTTGCTCGACAACGTCACCAGATCGCCTGTACCTCGTTGTCAGCTTTGTGCGATTGGAAGATTGATCCGTGCAACTCACGAGCATACGGGAATCTGCATCTCGTTATCCTTCTCCTCAACGTAGAGACCCTTCTCCTTAAGATCCCTGATGACCGCGTTTCTGATGTGGAATCGTTTCATTCCCTACAATGCCTCAGATCAGCAAAGGTGGCTGTACTGAGAAGCAACGCTAAGACTCACCTTGTAAGGACCGGCGTTTTCATTATAAGTACCATCATCATTCATCAAGTTGATGAACTCGAGGTTGTTCCTCATACCACACTCGAAATCGTTGGGGTCATGGGCTGGGGTGATCTTAACGGCACCGGTACCGAACTCCATGTCAACGGTGATAGCGTCCGTGATGATGGGGATTTTTCGGTCGAGGAAGGGGTGAACAGCGAATTTGCCGTGGAGATGCTGTCACGACAACTCGGTTAGCATCACATTTCCTAGACGATCGACAGAAATTTATCCACCTTGTATCGAGGGTCATCGGGGTGAACGGCAATAGCGGTATCACCAAGCATTGTCTCGGGTCGGGTGGTGGCAATAATGATCTTCTCGTCTATGGATAAACAATCAGGTCAGGAACCCCGATGAGACAGGACAGTAAGAAGACCCGACGCACCAGAATTTTCGATAGGGTAAGCGAACGAGGTGATGACACCGAATGTGAACTTCTCCTTCTCGTCGTATCCCTTGACGTTCATCTCCGTCTTTCCGGTCAATGATTTTTGGTCGACCTACGCAACGTCTTCCCAGTCAGCTATTGCCAAGATTGTCTCATGAGCTGAAGCGAGTGCTCACCTCAATGTTGGACAAACTGGTATTCAGGTAAACACACCAGTTGACGAGTCGGTTCGAACGGTACAAAAGCCCCTTCTCATGCATTTGACAGAAAGCTTCGGTAACCGCCTTGCTGAGACTCTGTATCAAGGTTTTAGCTGCTTCTTCTGACTTGTCTTCTTTATGGTTCGCAGCTTGAGGTGGAAGCTTAGCTTTCAATGCTTCACTTACGTCGTTCATGGTAAAGGCGACTCGGTCCCAGTCGAACGAACCACCCAATCGCTGCATTTGCAGAGTGATCTTCTTCTGATATTCGTCCTTCCAGTTCCAGACCTTCTCCAGGAACTTCTCTCGACCATAGTGATGTCTTGAGTGGCCCTCGGTCTTCATCAGTCTTTGCTCAACGACAGCTTGGGTGGCGATACCGGCGTGGTCATAACCGGGCAGATACAGCACAGTGTAGCCCTGCATTCGCTTCCTGAAGAATCACAACGGACCTCAACATCAGCACGGCAAGGCATTTCATGGTGATGAGCATCCGGAATGAGGCTTACCATCGGATCAGGGCATCCTGAATAGAGACAGTCAAGGCATGACCGATGTGGAGGTTACCGGTAACGTTGGGAGGGGGGAAAGTGATACAGAAAGTGCCCTTGTCGACAGGCTTTCCGTCAGGTCCATAACGAGGTTTGAAGAAACCCTTCTTGGTCCACCAGTCATAATGAGCAGCCTCAACTTGAATGGGGTCGTAACCGGAAGGAAGATTTCCGGAAACGTCTAAGCCGCAACACCATTAGCCCCATTTGGCTGGCCTGGTGACATGCCAGCGTATAGCAACAGTGCGGGCGGTTGAGCTCACCTTTCTTCTCTCCAGCGGGTGTGGTGTTAACCCACTCCTCAGCTGGGGCCTCGGCCTTCTTCTCCTTCTTCTCGGCTTTGTCCTTCTTAGGTCCCTGAGGTACGGCAGGACCCTTCGCAGCCTGTCTCGCGAGCTTCTCCAATCGCTTAGCCTCCTTCTTGGCTATAATTGGCACGTATGAAAACAGATGATTAGTCGTCTCTTGTCGCCTTTAGCAATCTTGTACGAGACCATCTGCCCACCTGCACTCTTGGTCATTCCTCCTGGAGCACCTTCGGCGCCACCTTCAGCAGAGGCCGCTGAGCCAGGTGCTACAGTAGCAGCGGCTCCTTCGGCGGGGTTAGCCTGCTCGGCCGGTAAGAGTTGAGAGGCAGAGGCGGTCTTGTCTTCAGCCATATTGCTTATCCTCTTAATTCCTAGTGAGTTCTCAGACTTGAGGCCCGTAGAAATCTTTGTTGAGTTTACGGTCGGACGATCGAGTGCAAGTGAGATTAAAGGTGTTTCGTTTTGGTTGAAAGTCCTTCGAATAAGGCGAGAGCGGCTCGAGATGAAAATTGATCTGAGCATGCACTGTCGCTTTACTTTTTCGCTATCTGAACGTCAAGTCGAGTCGTAGATCGAGTCGACTCTGTTTCTGGGGAGTTTTTTCAGGCCAACGAGTAGATGGGTCAAAGGAATGGCGTTATCAACCTCTTGATTCAATCAATGTGTGGACGAAGCCGAGTCAAAAAAGTCGGTCGTCGAGCATATATAGTACCGGAAATGTTCACGAGTGACCATATATCATAAATGGGTGGATAAAATAATACCTCAACAAAGAGCGAGCCTGTCGCGTAACTTAGACCTTCGGCGATCCTGGCGTCACTTTCACCGTCACCGTCACCGTGACCACCCGCAACGCAACGCACCAGGCCAAAACATAACATAGCATGCGTATTGTTCTCAGTTACGACTTGTCAATTCGCATCTTGCTTCGTTTCTTCATCCGCCGACTGAATCGCTCCACGAACAAGATGATATCGGTGAGCCGGTAAGAGCGAGCATGCAGCAGTCCTTCTGAGAGCTGACACCTACTTTCTAGGCATTCTTCATATTCAACCAAAAGGGCGAGGTATGTGGCCCAATGACAATAACAGTGACGTCGGTCATTCTTTGCGTGTCTTTGCTGACTGGTCGCTCTTGGCCACCTTTTATAGGTCTTGATCTCCCGACTATTCCGTCAGGATCTCAAGTGAGCTTCAGCTCCGTCCCACGCACGCGTCATCGATGCAAGCTCACGGAAGTACTGCTTTTATCTTGCGCATCATATAGACGCTCAATATCAGATGTCTTTCGAATTCAAGTGATATCAAACCCCGATGTCAGATCACCTATCATCACCCTCGGCTCGACGTCTTTCTTCCATGTGAGAATAAACAACGTCTACGTCGTGGGAGTAACGAAGTGAGCCCGGACCTTGTCTTCCTCCTCACTTCTTGTAGTGAAAAGGCGTCTTGCGAAGTAAATTGACGCCAACCATGTAAATAGATGTAATGCCTCTGCCGCACTGGTGTTCGAATTCCTGTATCGGTTCATCACGATATCTCGGAGCTATTTCAGCAAGCTCGACGAAGAGAGTGTGAAGAACAACTTTGTACTCATTTACGAGCTGTTGGACGGTGAGCTAGCTAGTCGATGTCCTCTTGACTATCAGTGATCGCGTGATATCTGACCAAGCCCGAGCTTTGTCTTCATCCGTCTCAGAAATCATCGATTTTGGATTCCCTCAGAACTCAGAGATTGACACGCTAAAAATGTATATTACGACGGAGAGCATCAAGTCTGAAATGGCAGTGGTGAGTCCAGTCAGCTCAGCGCCGATTCGGGAACGACACGTCAGCTGATTGATGAGCGATCGCTTCACATTCTCAGCGCGAGGATAGCTCGAAGATCACTATCCAAGCAACGGGCGCAACATCGTGGAGACGGTCAGATGTCAAATACAGGAAGAACGAGGCGTTTGTGGATGTCATCGAGACTGTCAACTTGCTGATGAGCAAGGAGGGTGAGTCCGCAATTCGATCGGACAGCTTTCTCCAACGTGGCTTCGAATTCGCGAGGGAAAGCTGTTGCTAACGATGCACTGTACTATCTTGACGATTCCAGGCGCGGTATTGAGAGCGGATGTGGATGGACAGATCCTGATGCGGGCTTATCTGAGTGGAACGCCAGAATGCAAATTCGGATTAAACGACAAATTGGTCCTGCAAAAACGGTTAGTCGCAGATTTGATCATCCCTTTGAGCGTGACGTATGACCGGAATGCAATGGTAACCCGACTCATTTTTGACTGCTCGCAGTGGCGACCAGGTGGCCAAATCTGATGGAGCGGTCGAGTTGGACGACTGTCAATTCCATCAATGTGTAAGGCTGGGGAAGTTCGATTCGGATCGATCGATCAGCTTTATCCCTCCCGACGGCGAGTTCGAACTTATGCGGTGAGTATCACATCGTGCTCAAAAGGCCGCTGCCTAAGCAGCTGTGAGGGAAATCATGTCTGACGTTGTGGGCACGTGATGCTCCCGCAGATACCGATCGACATCCAACATCAACCTCCCCTTTCGACTCCAAACGCACGTGACCGAGCCATCGAAATCAAAAGTAGAATACACAATCCACTTAAAAGCTTCGTTCGACCCCAAATTGAACGCCAACAACGTCGTGCTGCGCATTCCCACACCGCTGAATACCACGGGCGTCCAAGCTAAAGTCGGGGTAGGGAAAGCAAAATATGTTCCGGGCGACAACGTGATTGTGTGGAAGTGAGTCTTGCTTCTTCAATGCATGCGCAATACTGGCTGGCTATCTAGCAGAGCTGAAAGTATGCGCTTTGTCCGTCTCTAGGATTCCCCGACTACAAGGAGCTCAGGAATGTACTCTTACCGCCGAAGCAGATCTGGCGGCCACAACACATCGACAAGCATGGTCCAGACCACCTATCCAAGTGGACTTCTCTGGTAAGTCGGGAACATGTTCCGTCATCACAGGACCTCCTATCGTTTGCGCACGGTCCATCAAACGTGCATACGCCACTCGTCGCCTCAGTCGCGATGGCTCCTCGATTCCACAGTATTGCGTGATCTGATCACCGTTGTGTCGTCACAGTGGTCATGTTCACCGCATCCGGACTACTGGTCAGATTCCTCAAGGTGTTCGAGAAGAGCGGGTACAATTCTGTCAAATGGGTACGATATCTGTCCAAGGCGAACGGGTCATATCAGATCAGGGTAAGCACCTATTTCGTGCGCCGCCTCGTACGGTCAAAAAGCTGACGAGTGTATTTTTCTGCGCCACCTAGTTCTGATCTGCCTCCTTGAATGAGGATGATGCTCGAGAATTCGGATGCCGATACATGGGAATCACTCCGCGAAAAACGTCTACGGTTCAGAACTGAGAGGCATGAGGGAGTTGAGGGATATTTACTAGTTTTCAGACAGCCGGACGCGGACATTTGAGTCCTCTTTGTAATTGTGATCAATACTGAATTCCGATGTGTAACCCCAATGGATACGACCTTGATACGAGCATATGGACCTGTTCCTCCCTCCGCAGAGACCATTACCCATCGTCCATTCACCACGCGACATAGTGGTCTCATGGGATCACACGCTGGCGACTATATCCATGCTGAGGCACTTGTAGCACTGGGACCATGCCATTGCAGTCGCAGAATTACCTCGGTCTGAACCGATGCACCAACACGGATGGGCATCTGAGCTATAACGATCACTCACACTGTACGAGGGATGTGGAGGTCGTGACTATCCGTCGCAACGTGATTTCGGATCCGAACCAGATGATGATGATTTCGATCACCGGTTAGGTTGAGTATAGACACCACACGTCCCAAGCTCTACGCTGATTTCACAATTTCCTTCTCTTGCTCGCTCCGTTCCCATCATCAGTTACAGCTGTAGCTGCGGCACAATCAAAAACGAGAAGAAGAACGAAAGCATTCGGAATCAACATCGGCGAGCATCATGGCGCCGGCTAACGTCAATCGACCCGCCTGGGTCGTGAAAGATCTGGCATCTGTTCTGGGACTAGGTGAGCTATTCGCTGACTAGCCTATCAATGCTGCTTGACCTCACCGCATTTCATTACATACCACTCGAAGAGACCAGGAGCTGTGTCTCCTGAGAGAGATGATGAGATCCTGAAGTGGGGGTTGTATGGTGTACATTGCTGACGAAGAATACGATCTACCTCTTCCGTATCTATCTATCAATCTCGCGGAACTCGCCTGTAACACCCCTCTCCTGCCTGGACTCCTGGCTGCGTGCGCTTACACGTCCATACTGTGGATCCCTACGGACCACCCACAGACGACGAAACGATCAAGGAGATGATCGTACCCGATCTCGAGAGCTACACCCATGAAGCGAGGTTGAGGGTTCATCTTCAGGTGAGCTATCGACTGTACCGCTATCCTCTGTGCTATCGTCATCTATTGGTCCAGATCTTAGGCCTCCACGAGCTGCTGGTGATCGAGGCCTGCGTCCCTCGATCATGTGAATAGTGGGAAGCTCTTGCTTCTCGTCAGATGGCCTACAGCTTGAACTCCACTAATCACCTCTCCGATCTTGCCTATGCATGGTAAAATCCTTTCAAAATCAGATGCTGACGCGACGCTGACATCTATGTACACACGTGTATCATATACAGGACTTCCTCGGCTCGTCACCGCAAGCCAAATCATTCACAGCCAAATACCTCTCCCTTCGCTTCCCGTCTCTTACCAACACAGCTTCCGTTCCTGCCCCTGCTCCAGCTTCGATCGGCGACGACTTACTCAAGCCCACCTCCAATTACAATACCAAATCCAAAGCTGGCAAATCACAGTCTGGTTCTCGTGGTGGATCTGCGTCAGGCTCGGCACTCCTGACTCCTACTGCTACCTACAATCACGGTCATGGTCAGGGCGATAATATACCTGATGCGCTGAACGCTGCGTTCGGCCCTGGTGGCAAAGTATATCAGAAGAACAGGGACGTCGATATCTCTTGGGGGCGATCCACGTCCAGCGGTCCAGCTTCGAGAGGAGGCGGCGGTGGCTCTACGCCTGGCTCAGGCTCGCATACTCCTTTGCAACAGACCTCATCGCAGCAGCCCAAACTCCGACAAGCGGGAGCGGTGAGCGTTCAGGTGCAAGAACCGAAACCCGTCCGAATAGATAACCTTCACCCTTCCTCTGCAATCGCTTCTGCTTCTGCCATCCCGCAGTACGGTGGAAGTACGAGCAGTAGTAATAGCGGGAGCCGCACGAACAGCGGGAAAGGGAAACAACGAGGTAGCGGGGAGGATAAGATCTGGGACCAGCCAAAGTCGCGCGAAGTCAAGAAGTTGGAGAGTATCAAAGAGAAGCTGAGGATGGTGAAAGAGGGTGAAGGGCAAGGGAAGGTGAATCTCGACGAAGGGGTGAAATGCTTTTGCCAGGGTGAGTGAGAGTGTAGAACGAGGATGAGTGGACGCGTCACATTGTGATTGCTCAAGCCCACCACAAGCCTTTGTGAACGCAATGCAATCACGAGCGTTGCCTCAAGTCTTACTGACGTTGTTCCTCTTTTCTCTCTGCCATTCCTCGGCTATAGCCCGAATACACACCCTCTCCTCATACACGCCACTGTGCCAATCCTGCGGATTGGTCATCTGCTCCCTCCACCCAGCCCATCTTCCTTGTCCGTCATGCGCTCACGCACTATCGACCCCGGCACAACTCGCCAGACTCATCCTCCGCCTAGAAGTGGAGATTGAGAACCAGTTGGCGAAGGAAGAACGTCAACGGCAAGAAGCAGAGCGTGAGAGGCTTGCTAGACTCGCTGCTGAAGCTGGGGGCGGCGCATTCCCTACCCTCAACGGGAGGGTACCTACACCCGTCTCTCGCTCGAATACACCTGGAGCCGGAGCGGGTGGTGGCAGGAGAGTGATCACTATCGGTGGCTCAGGAGGAGGCGCGGGCAAAGGCAAAGGTAAGGGTAAAAGCACAATCACAACAACGACATACAGACCCTCTCCGTCCCCTTCAAACGCTACGGGTTCCGGTACCCCCGCATCCAAGTCACGGGCCAACACTCCTTCGCCGAGCGACGTAATGCCTAGACTGCGGTACAACCCCATCAACCCCGAAAAGGTTGAGAAAGAAGTGCGTAAACTGCTCAGCTGGAGAGAAGAGACCGATCGGCCGTTCGGAGATATCCGCGCGGAGAAGCCCAAGGAGAGCGGAGATCTTACCTCCTCCTCAACGGGCTGCTGGAAGTACAAGGACATGGAGGTAGTTCATGTGAGGTCGGAAGGGGAAGGCGATGGGAGACGGAGGAGAGCAAAAGCGAGACGAGGAGAAGGAGGTAGGGAAGTGCCTGGCGCTGGCGCGTAGTGTCGGTCGTGGCATCGCGTGGGATGGCGTTGTAGGGACATACGATAGGAGCATATCAATGCGAGATGTGGGAGAGATTGCACCTTCCACGCCGAACACAGAGGAGTAGAAGGTGTATCCCACGTGAACTCTATATCACGATCGCTAGACGAGAACGGGGTCTGTCGAGCGCGGAGCGCAACGGCTTCAAGCACATGGCATCGTACAGTGGATTGCCCCTTGTATACATGTCTATATACTATATATCTCGCGCGCGGCATCATATGCAATGGCCCGTCTTGCTAGACACGCCCATCACGCCACATGATGTAGATCCAGGTGGCATTTCTTTTGAGCATGCACACAGCTGGCGCGAATGCTATCGGACGATGTCATGCGAAGTGTGATGATATATATATATAGATATATATGTACGTATATATAGACCCTTGAATATGTCGTCAGGCCGTGGGCATCTGTTTGCATGATCATTACTGATCTGATCGGACACTGCTGAAATCCGGCCATCGATGTTGATTGATCCATGAAGATAGATACGTGGTCGCAAGATCGTAGACAGATCGTATACGATGGAGTTGAGACTATGCGATATGCGATGCGAACGTACCCAGGTCTTACACGAGGTCATCCGTTACTGCTACTCCTATTCCTACTCCACTCCTACCGCTAGCAGTACCAGTACCAGTCAACCGTCTCCTGCCTCCCGTACCCTCTAGGCGTAGTGGCAATGCATGTGTCTGTGTCTGTTCATATTCCCGTTCCCATTCCCGTTCCCGTCGACATCGGCGTCACTCGCCCACATCGCTCCTATCGTCCAACAACACTTCATCCTCTACATCCCCTCTCTCCCTTCGCGCAAACTCCCGCTCCCAAGCCGCTCTGGATAGTTGACCGCACAGCGCCGTACGGCCTTCTTTGTATTTCATCTTGATCAGAGTGAGGGTGATGATTAGCCAGTAGGCCATGTAGGTTGAGCTGCGAGCGAGTCATAACATTAGCACTGATTGAGTTTATGTGAGGACATTCATATGTTGAAGCTGAAGTGACGCGCTCGCCGCCCTGTCTCGCATTGGCAGACGTCAGAGGAGAAGATGCGAGAATGACAAGATAGGTGTGGGGAACAGCGTCACGAGTAATCGGTTGGTTCATTCATCCAAACCCATTTTCCAGTCTCACATGAACCAAACGGACACCCATCACTCACATGGTCCACCACGTCCCGGTATTATTCCACCCCACCAGCGCCTGCGCCAGCTGTGACATATTATCTCCCGATCCAGGCTCGGGATCCCACCAGGTCAAGTGCCATATGTTGCCCTTGACACGGTAACTTCCGGGACCGTTCCCAGCTTCGGCGGCAGCTGTGCCAACGTAAGATATGAAGTATTGTCGCTCAAAGGCGTAAGCTGCTCGTGAGGCGAGGCCGGCACCGATGAGGAATAATAAGAGGGACGAGAGGGTCGTGAATCTCTTCATGGATAAAGGGGTGGTAGATGAGAACAAGACCCAAGCTGCGGACAGCAGAAAGAAGCGAATATTACAAACGTAAGCCTTAGTATTCCAGGGCATTAAGGGTTAAGGGATGTATCCAGGAGCTGTCTGATCGCGATCCGAGGATTCAGATGGGACATGCGAGCTTCTAACTCACCTAATAAGCCACCAATAATCAATCCGCCAATACCGCCTCCAGCGACCGCACTCCCCTTTTCGCTCAGCCCAATCCCGCCCAAGAACACGACACCCTCGAGTCCCTCACGAAGCACAGTAATGAACGGCAAGCCAAACAAGATAGCAGTAGCTTTGTTCGCTCGTCGATGTTTGAGTGAAGCGTCGTGAGCGTGAGAGTGCGCATGATGGGGGTTCTCAGGGTCGTTGGAGGACTGCGAGTGGTATGCTGAGAGAAGCTTGAGACGCCATTTCGTCTGAGCGTGAGGCAGTCGCAGGAAAGCAAGGCCCATGACAAGGATCCTGCGCCGCCAAAAATTTACACCATGAAGATATCAATATTTGCTCAGTCAGCCGAGCGAGTCCAAGATGGAAGTGAATTGTGGGCAGGATGGCCGTTGGTGATAACCATGATGATGAGTAGCAGGCGCCACTTACAAGACCGAAGCAAGGGCGCAGAAGCCGCCTTCCCAGAGATTCTCGGCATCTTGCCACAGATCATGCGTATACGTGTAGAACTAATCGGTGAAGGTGTATTCGTCAGCCGCAATGCCCCGCCATGACATGATCTAGTGAGTGCAGCGAGATAGATGGGTAGTTGCCACCTTGATAGTAGTCTCGATAGTAGTCTTGTCTGAACGTTCGCCAGGTAAGAATCGCACTCACGACGTAGAGGAAGATAGCTCCGATTGCCATAGCAACTGACCCGCCTAACACAGCGCCCGACCAGATTTGCAACCTCATCTTCCTGATCACCTGATCCTTCTCGTCCCTCAGTTCTCTGATATCCTCAACTTCCTCCACCAGGTCCTCCTGATCGGGTCGCAGGAGGCTCCTCCCTTCTAGGTTGTTTGGCGATGACGACCGGGGGGAAGTACCGTACCCTCCCGGTAAGGATGTGAGGAGCTCTTGGGATGACCGCGCCGAGTCGCCCGATGGTCGGCCATGACCGTAACCATTGCTGTGGCCATTTTGATATGTGTGCGAGTGGGAGGGGGGTCGCTTAGGTGGTGAGACGACTGAGGGGACTATCTGAGAGATGAACCCTAGAAGAACGGCGACTGCGACGACGTCAAAAGTAACAGCGGAAGAAAACATGATGGGATACCACACAGTTCATTACATCAGTTTCGAGGTTTACTATGTTTTTTGTCTTTGGGAGTGCGTTCACAGGCAACGGACCGAGCATCTGCACTCGAATTGCACATAGACCGGGGTAGAAGAACGGGATAAGCGTAGACCTCTCACTCACTGATGATGCCGGCCTCAATCGACTCCCGCAGGAGAATGAAGAACGCCACGGGCTATTTGCGAGGACATTGAGATCGAAACGTCAGCTGGACCTGAAAAAGGGCTGATAGGCGCTCGCGCTCTCACATTGCCGCAAGAGAAGAGAAGATTTATTGGATCGACGATCGCAATGAACTCCAACTCACCGAGAAGTAATCCGTCAATGCCATCTTGACTATATATGCTATGTACGTATGTGCGAGGTTACCTCATATCAGGATGAATGAATATGACACAATTCTTCCTGCGCTGAAGATATCCCCTTTGCCTTCAAGTCTATCGGTTCGTTCCACCCGAGAGCAATGATAATGGGCAAGGCGATACGAGCTACGCCGAGAGAGAGAGGCGACCGATAATTCTTGATTCTGCTCTGCTGACAACGATGATGAAGGCGTGCCAAGAGAAGTCGGGCTGATGTCAAGGAATGTCAGAATTCTTCGATACGATTTTGTCGATGTCGATGTCAGGTTATCAGAGTATCAAATCTATAAAAGTCAAAGAAGCTGGAATGATCATTGAGGCATTTTACTTTAGAGCGGCGCCAAGATCGAACCAGAGTGATGAAACCGGCCGATAAATAAATAATCGGGCGTCTTGCGTCTTGCGTCTAGCGCCTGCGCCTATAAGGTAGCTAGTGACAAGAGCTCCGCTCAGCTCCGAAAGAGATACGTCACGTGACTTCTCTCGGGGAATCGGAGGATCCTCTATAATATGCTTGCATACTGCGGTCCTCGGTCTCAGCATGAAAGCCAGTCCCAATGCGGAATAGGGATGGTATCATACTGATCTTCGCGTCGCATCCTCTAGTGGTATTTTATGAATGTTAGCTAACTGTCGCAAACCTTCCGTGACATATCTGCTCGCTCACTCACTGTTGTGCTCAACCAGATAATCTTCGTGTACTGAGGTGCCGGAGCGGACTGTGTATCGTTTGGATTGATGGGATTGCCTTTGTGGGGTGTCCGAATGCAAACGTGATGGCAGAATGCTATTGACCTCGAACTAGGATGAGGGTCATTAAGATTATATTATTCAGAAATCGTCATCATTGATGCGATAATTCTGGTCACACACACCCCACCATGTCTAAGTATGTCTGCGCTCATGACTCTAAAGTTGGAATCAGGAAGGATCAGCAAGACTCGTCCCGCCAGTGGTTGTCGAGTTGCCCCTTCGTCTTAGATCAAAACCGATGTCGACCCTTCTCTGTGTGCAAGGATCTGTGGCTTCTGCATCCTGAGCAACACGATATGCTAAAGGTGAGCCAGACGGGAGGGATGAGGAATGTGAAGTTGCAATTGGCTGTTTTTCGCTAACGGTCGTCTGTCGTCCTGGAGGATTGTATATGTGTGCGCCTGCTTTGCATCGCTTACTCACTCCACTCGTATGCATGGGCTTCCATCTCGTTACATCTACTCAAGATGTCCTTTCACTGAGCAGAATTCCAGACCGCACGAGACTTCCCCTCCCGAGAGGTGATCGTACTAAGCCTAGATTTCGAACCGCCATTCGCCCCATTCTTATTCTATGGTATCCCCCCTCCTCAATCGAGGTAGGATCACTTTCCTCCAGACGTCATGAACCTCTGTCAGGATGACAAGAAGGCAACCGTGAAGACGAAAGGATTGAACGACGGGTATAGGGGCAAAGCGAGAAATGACACGTTGCGAATAGAAGGATTAGTCAGCTCTACCCTCCTCGTCATTCCCAATGTGGCTCTATCGATCTACGATATGTCACCACATCAATGGTACCGGGTTCACGACTCACGGGTCTTAGTCTTGCCCGGGAACGAGCCTGCGATAGCCTCCCAGTCTGGATTGGTTGACTGAAAGGAAAGCACCCTCTCGTAAGCCAAAACACTTGTGGTGTATCATTGTCTCGTCACTCATGCTATGGACTACACGTCCAGTAGTGCGTGCCCGTGCCCGACTCACCTCGAAAACCGTACGAAGAGTCTCAAGCTTCATCTCGCTCGTCCACCCCTTCCCGGATCCTGTCCAAGGCTGATTGTTGATAAGAGCGGGCTGGATGACCTTGCGCCAAACGTCTTTGCACTCTGCTTGACCGCGCCATCCGTTCTGAGATCAGCTGAGGGTGGAACCGGTACTTGTATTGGCGCGTGGTGCTTGATACGAAGGACTCTGACCGATGTTTCATTTCATTGGACTTACGTGTTGGAGTCTTGTCAATCTTGCTGGCCAAAGCATCCCACTCGGTGTTGTTGGCACTCTACCGTCCTCGAACGAAAACACGAGCGACGGACATCTCGTCAGCACGGCTTCTAAACAAGCAAGTGTCACCCGCGGGGTGATCAATGATGGACAGTGTGGTAAGTACAGTAGCATGTGTGGGTTGTCAGATGCGGGCTGCGGTAGAAGCTTACCTTGAGGACGAGAACCACAAGCATGAGCTTATCATACCCTCCTGCCTTGGTCTTTGAGGATGATGCCATTGCCGAGGCTCTGACAGAGGGTAGATTAAGTTTTGTCTGGGACTGAAGTTTGGTCTGATGGTTTTTTGCGGTCGATTTCTTGGGACTAACAGCTTTGTCTGGGCTGGATGCGTGGTCGGTTGCTGGCATGTTGCCGACGTTTGAGATGTTGACCGAGATCGACTCAGATATGTTGGATGAGGGGAACACAAGTCGATAAGAGAGAAGCAGAAGAAGAATTAAGAAATGAGTGGGAAAGCTATAGACGGCACGTTTGGACGCTGGACGAACCTATGAGACATGCTCGATGGACTGTGCAGGCAACAATGAGAAGATGACGAGAGGTATACTCAGCGTGCTGTGGGGTTAGCCTGCCTTAAGGCATATCGCAGGAAGGCAGGAAGACGCACCGGTGGTGCCTGCAGCTTGAGCTACTGGATACACATTACTGTATGGTACAGTACGATCACTGTTTTGTTTGATCGCTTGATTGCTTGAGTGATCTCGCGCTTCCCCATTCTACCCCACCTACAGTACTCACTTGCTTGTTCGCCTGATGGCCTGGCCGCTGAAGGCCTTCAGACATTATCCGAGGTGAGTCAACCTCACGTCAGCTTTGTTTGATGGGCGTGTACAGTACGATATTCGGCTTATCCCCTTTCCTTTCCTTTCCTTCCTTGCACTCCTCTTCAACATCTCATAGCTCTCTATCTCACTTCCCCTTTCCTCGCTTCGCAATCGAAAACGATCTTCTCGATCCCTTCTCTGCTCCAAGCATCTCATCTCTCTGCACATCCCGCACTGATCGTTGGAGTATAGAAAGCAAATCGACTGTCCAGTAGGTGCTGTATTGCTTTCCAATACGCCCCTCACCTATGGCACAGCATTGCTAGCAATAACCCGCGCTGACTGACTGACTGCAATTTCTTCCACCAGATATGCCTCCCAAGTTCTCTCAGATATCAAGCAAAAAAGCCGCAGTCCCAAGCGAAGTGAGGCGAGCCACCGCCGCGCAGAAGAAGACCCCCAAAGGCACGACCAAGGCAAAGAAGGACAAAGCCACAACCTGTAGCGCTGGCACCAGCACGAACTCCGATAAGAAAGGTGGCAAGCGAGCCCGATCGCCTTCCCCTACTGCAGCTTCCGCTTCTGAGTGTGGCCCGACCACTTCCAAGGAGCAATCGCTCCTCGACAAGCAGCTGGTCCTGTCAGTCATTCTGGCTAAGCTCGAAGCGTCGAAAGAATGCGATTGGCACGCTCTCTCCGAGAAAATCAATGCTCATGCTAAGCCCGTAGCTAAAGCCAGTGCTGGTGCGAAGAAGGGTAAGAGCACGAAATCGAATGACGAGAGTGAGGGAAGGTTAAATGGAAGTGAGCTCTACGAACTGTACCACAGTGTAGGTCATCCAGCATTGTTGCTCTCATGTCTGCATTCCTCCGCTAGTCCAATTGCGACAGAGCTATATCAATAGCGGCTGATACTGGTCGATTCAGTCGTGTGCTGCCCATCTAACGGACCCAGCTGACGTGAGACAACTGTTTCGCAAACGCAGAAAATTCTTCCTGCCCTCAAAGCAGGCAGAGCACTGTGGATCGAGGATACGCAGCCCGAAGAAAAGTTCAATCTTCCTCAGACGCCTGTTTCTGTCAAAGACGAAGCTTCAATTTCCAGACTGAGCTCGGAGAAGAACAACCAGCAAAACCGGGAAGGTTCAAGATACGGTCCAGACCAGAAGGTGGAGATCAAGTTGGGTGAAGTGGAAATGGGAGAAATGGAGGAAGAAGGATACAAAGGCGATATCACGGACAAAGAGGCGGACAAGTTCGATTCGGAGGAAGAGTCCCAAGCCATCAAGAAGCCTCGAACAGTCAAGACCAAGCCACTCAGCCCCAGCACCGCCGGGACCGTCACCGACAGCGGTGACGGTAGCAAGACCAGAACTGAGGAAACAGGCCACAGAGGTCGAAAGGGAGTCAAGACTTATCAGAAGAAGAGACAGGCTCGAGCTTCTAAGGCTGATAACGCGGAAGACGAGACTGGGACCGAGAGTGAGAGTCCAGGGGACGAGAGTCTTTACACTCCATGAGCATGTCCTGAGTTCAGCGACGATCAGCTTGCGTGAAACGATCGTCGGCGGTGAGTTCAACCAGTTCAGTCATTCCGGGTGTTGTATCTCACCTATTTTTGGTGTATCTTCTTCCTTGGGTGCCTGATCTCAACCCTACCGAATCGCAGCAATGTAAATACCAAGTCTCCGATATTCCGCACGCATCTTCTCAAGCCGAGCGATTCAATCAACATCGAAGCCAAATGCGATCTCCATGTATCTCTTCGTACCGATACGTGAGGTGGTGCCGCATACGATCCAGACGTACAGTATGTATACTGTGTCCCACACACTTCCCATCCTTTCAATCACTGCATTTGTATCGTTTGCCGCTTCTGCTTCGCCAGATTCCACGCATCACATTCCCTACAATCGCATCGTCCTCTCCAGTGTTCGTACTGAAAAGCATCATCCCGGCCTATTGTATTATTACGCGCTCTTTCCTTCTGTTTCAGCCGTATGCAAGGTCCACTGCTTCTCCTCTATGTACAGTATGTCTGATCTCTATACGTTCATGTGTATCGATATATCGATGACATCAGGCCATGTATACGTGATCTGTGTATACATTACGCATGGTACAGAGATCCCATCCGGCGTAGCCACTCGACTCTCGAGGGATACGATACATCGATACAATATACGACCAGAGCTAGATAGCTAGCTATCTGTTTCATTATTTCACTATATCTCATCCTCGTCAGAGGCGAACAGGTCTTCCTCGGGGAAATCACCTATCGTCACTTTATCGGGTCGTACGAACGTCGCGTGTCGTGGTGAACATTGGAAATATCGTTTGCCTTCGACTCTGGGTGTATAAAGGTTGAACCGACGCCAGAAAGTCAGCGATGGACGTGCAGGTTCAAGACGCCATATGTCCTGTGAAGTGGTCCCCCGTTCCAACCCGCCACACACACACATGCACACACACATGCACACACACGAAAGACAAGAAAAGAACACCACCCGAGCTTGGAATTCGATGGGTGGGAACCAATCAGAGCTAGCAAGGCAAGCAGGACGGAAGGTGGATAAGAACTTTTCGATTCCTATTCCTACTCACTCTCCGTCGCTCTTACCGAGCGGTTCATCCAACTCCACTCCTATCCAAACACCTCCCTTCCCTATTCCACTCGCAACACCCACAAATCTCACGGTCCCGCGCTTGCCCAACCCTCCATGGGACACTTCGCATCTCGCTCCTACTCGGATCGAAGGATCTATTTCTTCAAGGCTTGTTGGGAAAGGCTGCGCAGGCATGGGAGGGTTGCCTGTTGTCGAGGCGGATGTAGATGAGATTGTGGACGCTGAAGGGTGGGGGTAGGTGAGGTTTGTGGGTACGTCGGCGAATCGGCCTAGTTTGTTGGCTTTCAAGTGGGAGAGAACGGTATCTGCGGGGACAGATCAAGATGGATTGATGGTCAGCGGATGGCTGCCTGGGACAACGTCCTGATTGGCTTCAGGAATCGCAAGCCCAGTGTGCTTGCTACAGTCTGTTTATCTTGGAGAAGGGTGGACGGGGAGTACATCGAGGTTGTCGCACAACGAAGCAAGTATACCTGTCCGGTGTGCTGTCGGACCACTCACCTTGCCGCTTTTCGTATTCCTCGTTGGTCAGTTCGAATCGCTCGAGGTTGGTCTCATCCGTGAATTCTCCAGGCCTATAATTAGGGTCGGTATTGTCGACCTAGATCGCGCGTGCCATGACATCGGAATACGTCAGCTCAAACGTCTTATACTTGTATTCACAGCTGGAGGCGAAGCCAGGGATCGAAGAGGAACGGCAATTAAGCACTGCAACGCGGTAAATTAATTGGATGACAGTCGAGCTCACCTTGATGCAATTCCATTCTTCGATCCCGAAGCTTTTCAGGCTCTTGCTCTCATCGCCCTCTAGCTTGACAAAGGGTTTGCCGGTGGCCACAGCATCGGTAGACTTGAAGAGCGATATCACTTGGTATTGCGGTGATATCCCGGTGATGGGAACGAGTTTGTCCTGAGCGCTCAATCAAGCGTCAACCGAAGCAACGGACGAGCAGGGAAGCAAACAGAAGCCTGACGTCAGCTTCTGATCAAAGGCTGGGACAGCGGACATGCTGTGCTCAGATACACTTTAGATGCGAGGAGCTCATAGCGGTGACTATCTGGCTGGCTCGCGCTCATTGTGGTGCTGAAACGCTCGTCCTGATCCGCACAGCGAATTCACCTTGAGCTGAGAAACGGACAGATCAGGATCTATCCTTCGCTCAGAATGGGTGTCGGGGGACGAGACGAACACGCTGATTATTGCCATGATGCAGTGTACGAATTGGATTTCGTGGCGTCTGGTTCCGAACGATATAGGTGTAGCCGTCCGTGAGAGAACTAGAGGACAGGTCAGATGATGTTGTTCAAGGGTGGCCAGATTGAGTTGCGAGCTAACTGACATGTATTTGCAACAACGCGTCTCTCATCGCGCTCTCTCTCGGACGTTTCAGCTAAAGTTAGAGTATAAATGACCTCCACCCAAGAACCGTTTGCAATTGAGGCGGAGATCGCCGCCTCGACCCATTTCTCTGACTCGGACTGTCCAGGGTTTTAGCGTTTTATTAGCTATATAGTATACCTTAGGAAGAGGTCCGGACTCGGAATGGAAATGCTAAGGCCAACAACAGGTAGAAACCAAAATTCAGTGCACTTCACCTTGTGACCCCACAAAACCCATTCTGTCAACAGATCTTGCTCTCTATACCTCACCAAGCTCACGAGGTCAGCGAGCGAAAGATCGTACAGAGCGTACCTACTCACCATGTCGTCCTCGCTCGCCGACGTGCTCAAGATCTCCATCTTGGGCAACGAATCCATCCACTGCGGCTTCCACCTCCTTCCGTACATCTTCGAGACCATCACCTCCACTCTCCCATCGTCCACTTATGTCTTGATCACCGACACCAACCTCTCTTCGCTCTACCTCGACGACCTGAAAAAAGCTTACAACGAGGCAGCACAGAAGAATGGCTTGGCGGAGGGGAAGTCGAGGTTCTTGGTGTATGAGGTAGCACCTGGAGAACGAGCGAAATCGAGAAAGGTGAAAGAGGGCATTGAGGATTGGATGTTGGATCAGAAATGTACAAGAGATACCGTCGTTCTGGCTTTCGGAGGTGGTGTTATCGGTGACTTGACCGGTTTCGTCGCTGCTACCTTGTGAGTAAGCCTGTCACTTCATGTATAGGAACTCGAAAGCTACTCTATCTCGCGATGCACTTTGTACATGCCTCTCGCTTCTACGCATGGTTTGTTGTGGGGACACTGGTATACTGACAGAATATACAATCTCCCCCCTTCTCCTCCAGCATGCGAGGTGTCAAGTTCGTCCAAATCCCCACTACCCTTTTGGCCATGGTTGACTCTGCCGTCGGCGGAAAGACTGCGATTGACACGCATCACGGCAAGAACCTCATTGGCGCTTTCTGGCAGCCTAGCTACATCTTCGTCGATCTTTCTTTCCTCACTACTTTGCCTACTCGAGAGGTCTCCAATGGTATGGCTGAGGTCGTCAAGGTGAGCACGACCCCACCAGCTTCCTGATCCGCACAACTGCACTTCAATGGTCATCCCTTCTCGGTCCGTTGTTTCAAGACGAACTGATCAACTTGGCCGCCTAATGTAGACCGCCGCCATCTGGAAAGACGATGACTTTGCCTTGCTCGAGTCCAACTCTGCCGAGATCTCACTCGCAGCTTCCACCAAGCCTAGCACCTCTACCACGGCCGGTCGATTCGCCTCAGACCGATCGCAGGAACAAGCTCTCCTGCTTCGAGTCGTATCTGGCTCGATCTACGTCAAGGCCCATATTGTGACAATCGACGAACGAGAGACGGGTCTTCGAAACCTCGTCAACTTCGGCCACACCATCGGACACGCTATCGAAGCTGTCCTTACACCGGCAATGCTTCACGGTGAATGCGTATCGGTCGGTATCATCCTCGAGGCCGAGGTCGCTCGACAGCTCGGCGTTCTCAGTCAAGTCGCCGTAGGACGATTGACGCGATGTCTCCAAGCTTATGGACTCCCAATCTCCTTGTCCGACCGACGAATTACAGCTTTGCCCGCTTCGAGCCAGTTGTCCGTTGACAGACTCTTGGATATCATGAAGATCGACAAGAAGAACTCTGGTCCAGCCAAGAAGATCGTCCTCCTCTCTCGAATCGGAAAGACCTACGAAGAGAAGGCTTCGGTCGTAGCCGACGATGTCATCCGAAAGGTCCTGTGTGAGGCCGCTACTGTCATCTCCGGTACACCTAGCAAGTCCCCTATCACCATGGCCACTCCCGGAAGTAAGAGTATCTCCAACCGAGCGTTGGTACTCGCTGCTCTCGGCAAGGGGACTTGCAGAGTCAGGAACCTGCTTCACTCCGATGACACTGCTGTCATGATGAATGCTCTTGTTGAGCTCAAGGTCAGCTACGTTACCTTCTGCTGTGATTATCAACATTAGCTGACGACCAATGAGTACCCGAACGAACAGGGCGCCGTCTTCTCTTGGGAAGATGGAGGTGACACCATCGTCGTTGAAGGTGGGGGTGGCACTCTCTCCGCTCCTGCCAAGGGCAAAGAGCTCTACCTTGGAAACGCTGGTACCGCATCCCGATTCCTGACTACCGTCTGCGCCATGGTCTCTTCTGCCGCCTCTACTGAGAAATCAACCATCATCACTGGCAACGCTCGAATGAAGCAGCGCCCGATCGGTCCCCTCGTTGACGCGCTCACCGCCAATGGCGCCAAGGTCAAGTACCTCGAAAGCGCCGGCTGTCTTCCCCTTGATATCGAGACCGACGGCTTCAAGGGCGGTCACATCAAGCTGGCTGCTAGTGTATCGAGTCAATACGTCTCATCAATCTTGCTCTGTGCTCCTTACGCTGCTGAGCAGGTCACCCTCGAATTGACTGGAGGTCAGGTCATTTCTCAGCCTTATATCGACATGACCACCTCCATGATGTCTCAATTCGGCATCAACGTTCAGCGACAGTCCGATGCCGACGGCAAGCTGCTCGACGTCTACGTCATTCCCAAAGGAGTCTACACCAACCCGACCCAGTACAGCGTTGAGTCCGACGCCTCAAGTGCGACTTACCCGCTCGCTATTGCGGCCATTACTGGAACGACCTGCACCATCTCCAACATCGGCTCATCCTCTCTCCAAGGAGACGCGCGGTTTGCTAAGGAAGTTCTCGAGCCTATGGGTTGTATTGTTGAACAGACTCCTACCTCTACCAAGGTCACCGGCCCGCCCGTAGGCCAGCTCCGAGCTCTCGGCAATGTCGACATGGAGCCAATGACAGACGCTTTCCTTACTGCCTCTGTTCTTGCCGCTGTTGCTGCCGCTCCAGCTTTGCCTGAACGACAGGTCGAGGGGCTCCCCGCCACTGCTTCTAGGATCTATGGAATCGCCAATCAGCGAGTAAAGGAATGCAATCGAATCAAGGCCATGCGAGACCAGCTCGGTGAGTTCATGTCCATCTCATACATCAATGTCGAAACGAGCTAACCTGTCTGCCCTGAATTCTTAGCCAAGTTTGGTGTTGAGACCGACGAGTTCGATGACGGTATCATCGTCATCGGTCAATCTCACTCCTCCTTGACCCGAGGTGCTTCGATCCATTGCTACGATGATCATCGAGTCGCCATGGCTTTCAGCGTACTGGCCTGTATCATTGAGAAGACTATTATTGAGGAGAAACGATGTGTCGAGAAGACTTGGCCCAACTTCTGGGATGATCTCCAGAACAAGGTGAGTCGGTTCACGTCAAGGTCACCGGTGATCTCCTCAGAACATATGCTGATTTCATGTCAGATTGGCATCAATGTCGAGGGCGTCGAACTCGAGACCCACAAGCAAGCCTCCACTTCCGGTAAAGCCGTTTCTCCCAGCGACCACAGCCAAGCCGAGCACCCTATCTTCCTAATTGGTATGCGTGGCGCCGGCAAGACCTACATCGGTCGATTGGCTGCCGACATCCTCGGTGGCGAGTTCACCGACGCGGATGACGTCTTCGCTCAAGAGACCAAACTTTCTGTCTCGGACTTCGTGGCTGCCAATAGTTGGGAAGCATTCCGAAAGACTGAGACGGAGATTCTGGGTCGATTCGTCCAGGAAAAGAAGGGAAACCACGTCATTGCCCTTGGAGGTGGTATCGTCGAGACTGAAGTCGCTCGACAGCTCTTGTCTGCTCACACCAAGAAAGGGGGATTGGTCGTCCATGTGACTCGCGCTTTGGAGGACATCGATGGATTCCTTTCCTCGATCGGTAACACCGCTGCTCGACCCAGCTGGGGAGAATCTTTTGCAGATGTATTCAAGAGGCGAGAACCATGGTACGCTCAATCGTCCAGCCACGAGTTCTACAACGTCCTCGAGCCTGTCGGCACGCAGACCAAGGCCGAGCATGAACAGGCCATGCGATCGGAATGCGAGCGATTCTTCAAATTCATCACCGGTCGAGCCTCCAACCGACCTCGACTATCATCCGAGACTCCTACATCGTTCCTCTCGCTTACTTTCCCCGATATCACTCCCGCTCTCCCCAACATAGATGAGTTGACCGAAGGCGCTGATGCCGTTGAACTTCGAGTCGACCTCTTGAACCCCGCCGGCACTGCTCCCACCACACCCGGTCTGCCGCCCGCCTCATTCGTCGCGAAGCAGCTATCAAGCTTGAGGTTAGCTACGACCCTTCCCATCGTTTTCTCGGTGCGATCAAAAGATCAGGGAGGTATGGCGCCATCGAACCAGCCCGAAGCATACCAAAGTATGGTCGAGCTCGGTATCCGATCCGCATGCGAGTATGTGGACCTCGAAGTCGGCTGGCCTACCAAGGTCCTCGAATCTGTCTCAAAAGCCAAGGGAAACTCGCACATCATCGCGTCGTGGCATGACTGGACGGGCAAGATGGAATGGGACGGTCAACAAGTCCGATCGAAATACGCGTTGTGTGCCAAATACGGCGATGTGACCAAGATTGTCGGGACCGCCAAGACCTTGCTGGATAACTCGAAGCTCTCGCTTTTCGTGGAGGAGGTCCTCGCTCAGCCTGGAGCTAAGCCGTTGTTGGCCATCAATATGGGCGCTGCCGGCCAGCTCTCCCGAGCTCTCAACCCGATCTTGACCCCTGTCACGCACGCTGCCCTGCCATCGAGGGCTGCCCCTGGTCAACTTACCGTGAGAGAAGTCTTGCAAGTGCGGTCCCTGATCGGTCTTCTTCCTGCGAAGAAGTTCTTCCTCTTCGGTTCGCCCATCACCCACTCCGCTTCCCCAACGCTTCACAATACGGGTTTCAACACTCTCGGTCTCCCTCACATCTACAGCCTGCATGAGCGTGCTAAGGTGGATCAGAGCGTATTAGACATCATTCGATCGCCTGACTTCGGCGGAGCTTCGGTGACTATCCCCCTGAAATTGGATATTATTCCTCACCTCGATTCTGTCTCAGAGGACGTCAAGATCATTGGAGCTGTAAATACCATTGTGCCCCAGTCCAACGGGAAGCTGCACGGCGAGAACACGGACTGGCAAGCGATTCTCCAAGCTGCCAAGTCGAACCTCGCTCTCGCTCCTGGTGCCGCCTCTTCCAAGCCAAGCGCGTTAGTCATTGGCGCTGGTGGTACCTGTCGAGCCGCCATCTACGCAATGTACAAGCTTGGCATCCAGACCATCTACTTGTTCAACCGGACCTCATCCAACGCTGAAAAGGTCAAGGAATCATTCCCGGCCAACTACGGTATACAAGTTGTCGACTCATTCGACGCCGTCCCCACTGCTCCATCAGTGGTGATCTCCACCGTCCCTGGTGACTCTCTAACCACAACGAGCGGCAGCGGCGAAGGCATTTACCTCGACCCTCAACATAAGATCTTCTCGGCTCCCAATGGTGTGGCCATCGATCTCGCGTACAAGCCCCATCAGACCGCCTTGGTTCAGATCGCCGATGAAAAGCAAGGATGGACAGCCGTACCTGGTGTAGAGATTTTGATATTACAAGGGTTGGTGCAGTTCAAGCTGTGGACCGGGAGAACAGCGCCTCAGGGTAAGATCAGAAAGGCCGTGCTGAACAAGTACTTCGGCACGAGCTAAGGGGGTTCCTTCACAAGAAGGTTATACCTGACACGTACTGTACTAGATTTCGCGCTAGTCAGGCGCAGATTTCATCGTGCGCGGGCGAGGATGCGTATGATGTTGCTGTTGACGTGGAACAGTAGTAGGAATAAATGCCAAACCGAACCTTAAATGTGTCAGTTAACATATGCATATCTGTCACCCGCGATGTATACGTCATTCAGAACGGATCATGTTTTCACTGCTCGAGTGAACGACGATGTGTCGCCAAGATGGCAATGAATGGCGGGTGGTTTCGTGTCAACGTACAGTACACAACATACTGTACACGAATCCATCCATCCACATCGAACCGCAACCTACGTTCATTTACGAGGTTGGGCTGAACAAGCCTTAAGCTCGGCTCGGCACCTACGGGTATGGATGGGACTCATGAACATGAGTATGGATAATGGGCCGAGCGTCCATCGACATACTGTATCAATTTTCTCCACGGCCTTGTGGACGCGTCTCAGCTGTATAGGCCATGCTTGACTTAATCATAGTTCACGATCACAATTGTAGAAAGGTCTGGTACGACATACGTACGAGTTTCCACGGCGGCGGTGCGGGGGCAATGTATGTACTGTAACGTGCTCTGTGGAGATAAGGGGGGGGGGTGAGCTGAGCTTCGACAATGGCTATTTTATTAGTGATATGTTGGGGACCGGGGCCAAGTACGCGTACGCGCAAAAGGTGCTTGTGGTGTACTCGTACTTCTGTTGCTCCTCGTCGGATCTCGTAGGCTGGGTGGCAAGAGTTGTCTTACTGTCCTCACTCGTGATTGTACGATACAGGGGGTTAAAGGTTGGGTCGACTCGACTCAAATCAAATTTTCAAGTCAAGACGTACAGTACAGTACGCGGGGACGCGCTTAGAAACTGGATTCGACGTATCCGACTCGTAAACCCGGCGACGACGCACCTGCTATCAAGAGACAAGCACGAAGCGTACCCGCAGCGCAGCAGCACCTTGCCGGACAGTCAGACCATGCTAGCCGTACGAGTAGCGCAGTGGGACGCCTCCCTCGCCGTTGCTGGGTCAGACGATGACGAGACTCTTTCTCTCAACATCCCCAAGAAGATCCATGCGCAGGAGAAAACGTACCATCTAGCCAGAAACAATAGAGGTCGTGATAAGGAAACCACGTTGTTCGAATATTAGCCAGGGCATTGATAGCATAACAGGCACCGACCAGGGATTACCCCTGGCTCGTGTCGCGAATGTGGCATCAAGGCATCAGAGCAGAGGATGGGCCGCAAAACGTTTCAGATGTGTATCATCACCTCCGTGTTTTCTGATCTCGACGACGATGACCACCCAAACGATAGTGTTGACGATGATCAAGATGTTCAAAATGGCGTGGAAGGCGACACAGACGTGCTGCTTTGGTGAGGATTTCGATGGGCGATAGCAGAGGAAGAGCTCTATCTGACGGCACCTCGTTCGCCTCTCAACGAGCTCCCTCTGCTCCGCTGCCTCTGGGTCCAGCTCGGCCGAGCGAAGAGCTCTCTTCTGCCCCCTCTGAGAGGCCAAAAACACGGATATTGAACAAGATTCGACGACGGGAGCCAATGCGTGCGAATATACACAGCTCCAGGGGGTCATCTAGATCGGTCCGACTGTACCAGACTCGGTGCCGAAGAGAGCGAGACGCTATTGTTCTTCAGAGAGCAATGAGAGTCGTGAACAGAGACAGCGTCGCAAGTGGCCTCGAGAGAAAGGGATATAAGGCGGTTCAGAATGTTCTTTGATGGTACCTCTTTTTCCCATCAATCATCAATCGATCGATCTTTCTACCGCACACGCACACGTACACACACACTCTGATCTACCATCACTACTCTACTCTTCTTAGCTACAGTATCTGCCACACACCCCATACTCTACCCACACATCCCCACCTATCAGTTACCATCAAACGATCGTCATCGTCGTCACCCATCACCCACCACCCATCAGTCATTCACCATCATCGGCTGATTCAACCTTTTTTTTTTTTCTCTCCTTTTGATCCGAGCAAAGCCTATCTGTTTTGTTCACCGATCCAACCTTATCTCGGTGACATACCTCATTTGTCTCAGGACGACTCTTTATCTTACACAGCATCTGTGCCATTCAGCCCAACCCATTCAGCCCAACGTCTTTCTGTTCTCTTCTCTTCTTTTTTCTGACCTATACTGTGTGTGACCCGGTGCTCGACTGTCGTCTATATAAACCCACTCATTCTCGCCCGACTTGTCCTTCGCCACTTCACCTCACCACTGCTCTGAACATTCACACCCTCACACGCTCACCTTGCTATCCATCCAACGCTCTCATCAGCTACATATAATCCTGATCCACAACTTGTGCATCATCTCACCTACCTGCAGGCATATCCCACTCGCGCCACCTAACTTATTTTCCCACTCCAAGATGCCACCTGCAGCCCAGGACGTCGGCTTCGACCCCCGATCCACTGCTTTGGACTGGAGAGTGGCTACGGGGCTGCTTCTCCTCGGCAATGTGGTCGGACTCATACTCACCCACCGCATGGCCATCTCCGAAGCCCTCGCCCGATCCGCCACCCCGTCCTTCTTCAAAACCCTCTGGTTCAAGGTCGGCTTCCCCGTCCTCGATACCACTTCAGCCGTCGCCACCTCCACCGCCAACCACGTCGCCCACCTTCGAGACAACCCGGTTTGGGAATGGCTGCACTCACAGTGGCAGTCAAGGGGTCATAACATCGTCCATGTTGGGTCCCCTCCAATCATCGAGCTCGAACCGGTCAAGGTGATCCTTGAGTTCATTCCGGATGCTCAGATCAGTTCGTTCCCTTGGACCTCGGTGGACCTTCAGCATCCGACACAGGTCATTCTCACCTATGGCCTGCCGTCGGTAGTCACCAATGCTGCTGTCTCGCCAACGGTCGGTCCCACCCCTTCTTCCACAGCCTATGCCTTCAATGATGACGACGTCGACCTCGAATTCGGCTCGGCGGCTTCAAGACTCGGCGATTACCTCAAAGGCTTCTTGTTGATGTGCGCGGCCATTGTAAGGTCACTCAGAAACAAAGCCAAGAGGTCTTTCGTAAGCACTTGGGAGTACATCAGGTCGTCCCTGTCTGCGGGTCTGTCTTCGTCGGATACCATGTTGAGGTTGGCTTTTACCATCAATACCGTCATCATCGTCTGGAGAGTCTCAAGCCCTTCCGCTTGATTCCTACAGAGAGTGGGACGTGGTGCTACGGTTTTCGAATATGGAGAGCTCACGAGAGGATTTTCGTTGTTGCACAGCTCTACGACACTCCCCTTCCTTCTCACGCTCTTGAGGGTGATTTACGCTGCTTCTCTCAGGATCGTAGCTCAGATCCTCCTACCGATTCTCGAACCCTTCGTGCGATACCTGCGTGCTGTTCTTGAGCCACCCGCGCCACCTGCACGGGTTGTGGTTGCAGTGAGTGCTGGCATGTCTGATACATATATGATCGACCAAGAGGCTGACCGCATTTCTTGATACAGCCTAACCTTCCAGTCGCCGCCCCTGTCTCACCTCCTGCTCTTGCTACTACGCAGCCAGTACCCACCCCCGTCCCTTCACAGACTCACACGCCGGAAGTTGCCATCGAACCTTCTTCTCACGCGTCCAAGGACCGTACGGCTCTAATCAACGTAAGTCTCGCTCATCTTTCTCCGGTACTCCTAGCAATTTTCGAAGGTCATCCACTGACTGGCCGCAGTCTTTCAAGCAAAATAAGATCGAGCGAACCATGTCTGAACCCACCCTCTTCCGAGACGAGCTCCGAGAAGCCCCTCGACCTAGCTCTGTACGTTCGTCCCCGCCCTAGCCTCTCTCGGCGAGGCATCGCTGACCACGGTCTGCCATCTAGACCTCCTTTCTCGACCTGGCAGCCTCTCCCAAGAGTCCCCCCGCACCCTTGATAGCTCTGCTGAACGCAAGGGAACAAGCTGAGGAAAAAGCTCTTGCACTCGACACAGTGAGTTGCGTATCCCAGGTGGCGTATAGATGAACGTGGGCATCGCTGATTAAGAACGAGCACAGCCTTTACCGTCTTCCTCTACGCTGCCAATGATCGAGACATACCCTCCTCCTGCAAAGTCTCGGTATGATTTCACTCTATCCCACGTCTCCCTCAACACTTTTACTCTCGGTGCTCCCCCTGCGCCAAAAGCCAAGAGGCCGTCCCCTTCCCACAACGCCTGTCACACTTCTGACTCGGAGCCCGGCGCTACAACCTCCCCAACTAGGGAGGCTTCTTCTTCAACTCCCTCTGACACAGCCCCAGGAGAAACGGTCTCCGCACCTGCCTACGTTGCGCCGCCCATTTCCCCATACGTCCCGTGGGATAAGAGGGGCTCCAACCAAAAGGTACGTCCTATAGTTCCTACTGCTTGAAGGACAGTCTCACCCGACTGACAATAATGCCTCATCGCTAGATGCGGGATGACATCCCGCCCTGGTTCATGGCTCCCCACCCCGATTCTGCTCAACTTCCTGCCGTTCGCGGCAATTCGATGTCGGGCGATCTTTACTTTGGTGCCTGCCTTTGGAACGATGCAGAGCCTGCAGAGATGATCGACCCTAATCCAGTGAGCTCTAGACTCTGTAGTACACATCAATTCTACTACGCGCACCGAATCTGATGTCTGTTCTGCTCATGACAGAGGCCCACCGCATCACGCCAAAAGAAGGGTCGGTCTGCCCCTCTCACGCAAAACAAGGATTCGAAGCCAGTGAGTGGCTTGTTGAGCTTGACATCTGATCAGTCTGACAAATTGCCCATCGGACTCCACAAATAGGAGCCCTCGATCTCACGCTCAAAGAAGGGTTTTACTTTCGATCCCTCTCTCTTCTCGGTCCCCGCCCCTCCCATCAACTCCAAGGCTGATGTGCCAAAGGAGAGAGCTAAAGTTGTAAGCTCGCCACTTGCAATGCTTCCAAGTCTTAGATGGGTATATCTGCTTACCTCAATGTTCCGGTCCGCCTGACGCTTAATCAGCCCGAGATCAAGCCCTTCGATTTCCGGGTCCCCGTTTCGTCCGATTTCCTTGCAGCACCGCCTCAGCAATATACCAGGGCTCGAAGCGATTTGCCATTCCGCTTCGACTCTCCTTCTCAACTCGCTCCCCAGGTCTCGCATTCCAATTCTGAGGGTGAGACGATAACGTCCAGCTTCAGCTCACCTGCTCCCGATATTTTATCTTCGTCGCCTCCATTCGCCTTCGATTCGGTTTCGCCGAGGCCAACCCAGTCCGGCATTCGACGAGCTCCG
This sequence comes from Kwoniella heveanensis BCC8398, assembly GCA_000507405.3. Classification (NCBI taxonomy): domain Eukaryota; kingdom Fungi; phylum Basidiomycota; class Tremellomycetes; order Tremellales; family Cryptococcaceae; genus Kwoniella; species Kwoniella heveanensis. Next base: position 607,967 of record KI669499.1, read on the forward strand.
GGTGGTGGTCCGGACCTCTCTACAAGTGGTGTCCCCTCGCGCGAATGCTTCGAATTCCTCGGGGTACATCAAGACAGTCCCAACGCGTGCGATGAAACGGCTTCCGGTGATGCCTCTTCAGCTCAAGGGCCATTCGTTGAGATCAGAGAGCTCTGGCAGCTGGAGCAAGGTGACGACGTCCCCGATAACTTCACTTTCGACTTGGGCGATTTCTCTTTCCCGTCTACACCCATCGACTTCGGCGGTCCAGAACAATCTGATACCGCCCCGCAAGCGGTCGGAGATCGATCCCAACCGGCTCGCGAGGATATTGGTTTTTCGAGTGATCTGATGACGCCCATGGTCAACAGAAGTTTTGAGGAGCAGCAATTCGTCTCAGAGGTAATAGTGGAAAGGATTCAACTGCTGCTTGTTCGGATGAACGCTACGATTGGATTCTTGGGAGACCGCTGCGATTCTGTGAGCTCAAAGTGACATAAATTCAATTGACGATATCGGAGACTGATGTAATGTCGTAATTGATCAGGCTCGACCTTGGGACTCTCTGCCGAAAGATTTGTGGGACGAGTTCTACGAGGTGTACGACGCGGCACATCGAATCAGTGTACTCCTCTCTGTGTTCTATCAACATGGGAACGTGGAGATCGATATGGTGAGTGTTTGGGTCCTTTCAAGTCTTCGGTCCTTCCTAGATCGCTGAAACATAGTTCCTGTTAGGTATCTATGAACAAGAGACCCTCTCATGTGCCACCACCTCCTCTGTCTCCTGTGACCGAACGTGATCCGGTCCAACCAGGACCTCAGTCTAGTGGAACTGGTTCAGTCGACTGTCGAACAACCGATGAGGACGAGCAGCGGTCGGCTTCCGATCCCAGGATATTGGTTCTCGAGGTCCGCAATCCTTTCTACATGGCGGAGTCTGCCCCGATCGAGATTAAGCTGCCTGATGGAACCTACGAGGAACGACCGAGCCACTTCAAGATCGTGCTGAGTCCCATCACATCGACGTTCCCTGTTGAACACGGTGAAAATATTCCTCCGAGTCCTTCGAAGATCGCGGCTGAAGGTAGCTCGCAGCCAAAGTCGGGCAGCGCAGTAAGGAAAATGCCCTCCACGCCCTTGCAGACGCAGGGCTCATTGGAAGAGGAGCTGGTCACTCCTGAAAATACCAAGAGGGATGACCCTGTCTCGATCAGGCACTCGCCCCCTGACGTGGATGGTGAGTGCTCGGCGTCTGATATGACGAGTCCTTTGCTACGAATGACTGACTGAACTGATGTCGTCGATACGCTGTGAATATAACAGCCGACTGCTCGCCGTCACCTGCTGTCAGCCGAGATCTTGCGTTCCTTCTCAATACTTCGAAGGAGAGCCTGTCTACTTCGGTGCCGAGTGCTCCGCCTCTTGAGCCGTTCTTTTCGCCACATCGGCTTCTTCACCCGTCTCTTACGTCTCACTCCACTTCTCCCATTAACCGGAAGAATATCGAGTGCCCTCATGCATCGGACGACTCGTGCATATCATTGGCGCGAAGCCCCACGGTAACGCCGCGCCCTCGATCAGCCTCCGTTGGTGCTACTCACATCTCTTCGGCCCCCGAGCCCGTAGCTCCAGCGTGTCATGCGCCCAGCAACGACAATTGCGAGACTGCCCCTGTGATTGCAGTACACGATGATACTGCACTTTCTGATGTCCAGCTCGAGGATGATGATGAGCTTGACGAGGTCGAGCAAATGTTGGCAGGACTCTCCATCGTTTCACCTGTCGTCTCTTCTCCAGGCGAGAAGGCGCATCCTGCTTCGCTTTTGCCTTCCTTCCCTCATCCACCGAAAACGGCTGTCCCACCAGCGTCTAAGCATACGTCCCCCCGATATGCTTCTGCCAAATCAGCCATTCAAGCGATCATCTCTCCGACTAAAAGCAAATTCACCTTCGCTCAAAGCGCGGGCGAGATCGAGCCGCCTGCAACCGCGGTGCATCAAGGCAAGTCCGCGAGTGTCGACGATGGCTCGCCTACTTCGCCTTGCCACTGTTCGATATGTGAGCGAGCGGGATCGTCCGAGAGTAGGCAAGATGAGTTGGAGGATCCTGGCAGGTCGTACTTCGTTCCCATGTACTTCGACTGGCCGGAAGCTTCAGCGTCAGCTTCCTCGTCAAGCTCCCGAGCTCACCCAGCCTCATCAGACAACGTCCCTTTCAAGGTATTCGACTCTTCCTCTTCGAACGTGAACACCGAGGGCGCCGCACAGTTCGGGGACGTTCCAGGGGCCTCCGAGACAAGGAAGCTACACGGCTGGTCTGACTCGGAGGAGAAGGAAGTGAAGCCGATCGGTAAAGGTAAAGGCAAGGAAGGCGCAGATAAGTGGTCTCACACTTCTCAGCCAACTGGTCCTCGGGTCACTCAACCAAGGATGTGGGCGGGGCCGATCCTGTCTGCGAAGCCGAAGCGAGATGCACCTGATTCCGATCTCAGCATGACGGAACTGAAGGGGTCTTCGACCGACTGGTTAGCGCGGATCAACTCTTTCAAGACTCAGGCCAAGGTGAGCTCTGTCGCTACAAACGATCTTCTCCAAGCCAGGAAATGAGACAGCTGACCATGATTGTTGATTGGCAGCCCCGTTCTGGATCTGAAGCCGCCAAGTCGAGCTCGACGCACATCCCTCACCCTCAATCCTTCTCTAAGCCTCGGGTTTCTGCCGCTTCCCCACCGTCTTCAGCGACTCCCGCGCCCGCCAAGCCTGACGATCCTCGCACCTCACCCTCTTCGACCGCGACCAGGAAAACGTATGCTTCAGCCGCCAACGCCATCGGTTCTATACCCGACTGGGCGTCTCGGCCACCTGTTCAAAGCAGGAATCAGGGGTGGACGACCGTTGGAGCGAAATCCAGGTCGAAGCGACGACGATAGTGCTTTGGGATTTTGGCTTTCAGCCTAAGGTACACCCACCCCTTTTGGGCTGGCTTTCGGGGCGTACCTGTATGTGTGGATCTGTCGCATCTTTCTGGTTCTGGTTCTGTTTCTGTCACGTTCTCCGTTCTCTCTGCCCCTTGTATCGTTTCGTCTGTCGCCCCCGATTCTGGCCTTACAATAGCTTGACTGCGGTATATCCACCAACCACCAAATCAGAAAGAAAAAGAAAAACAGAAACCTTTTCTAAGACTTTTTCTCTTTGTCTTGTTGAACTCTTCCCTAATTATCGGGTTTTCCTCGTAGCCTTCCTTAGCTCTACTTCCAATTTGCATGTCTTCTTGCGTCTTTCCTGTGTGTTGCGCGATAATCTTTACAATAGACAAATATATCTAGAAGAACAGTATACATATGCAAAACGATTTGAATTATACTCTACTTGGTTCTTCGGTCGCTCGTTCTACACGTCGCGGCGAGACGTCAAAGAGGTCCTCCCTATGACAGCGTGTTGCCATACTGTACTCGCCATACGAGTACTGTACTAACTGTATGGCAGGCAACACGGGATGCGCGCGGAGTGATGTGGAGGATAAGTATGGAGATGGCATAAATAGCATGGCATGGTCTGGATCTGGTCTTCAAAACACTGGGAAAGAGAAAGAGAGACGTGTAGAGGTACGGGTACGGATACGATTGTGTGTACTGTACATGTTACAAGGATGACATATGTAAATTATCAGAAAAGAGATTACTCGGAAATCCAGAACAATGAGTAAAGTAAAATAGATCAAGTGAGGAATCAACGTATGTGATGTGCACAATGTTATGTGATGTGAAGTGTTGAGACCCAGAATGTTTGTGGACAACGAATTAATCGTTGGATTGACTCATTTTGCACTCTCCCGTCCCTCAAGCTCAACCCCGGATCATACCCTGACCGTCGACTCTACCTGAGCGTTTCCCTCACCCTCAACCTCGTCATCGCTATCCAGCTGAGCGTACGTGCTAGGTCCGATGGTAGCTTCGCTCATCTCGCTCTCCATTCTCTCCAACGGCTGACGCTGAGGCATCTTGCCTTTACCTCCCCCTCCCCCTCCTGCTCCTGCTGCGTTATGCGCACCGACTGGCTCAGGAGTCAAAGCTGGCATGTCTAGAGATAACCTCGGTAACCCCGCTCCTTGGTTGCCATTGCTATTGCTATCGTCGTTGCCACTCCCTTTTCCGCCGATCCCGGCGCTACTAGGTTCCTTGGCCGCTAAGTTGGAATGCAGATGCTGGCCCCTCTCTGCGCCTGGACTGGCTAGCGTCGTGACGGGAGCGACAGCGACTGGCGCAGGCGAAGTCGGGCTCAGGCCAGTACCCGATGAAGGGGTTCTCATATGACCATGTCCGAATCCAGGACCATGGTTGATGCGTTGCGGCTGAGCCTGAGGTTGAGTTGGAACCGGCGCTTGCACTTGCACCGGCGCGAAGGTTGGTGTTTCAGGAGAACGTACGCTGGCGGGTCTTGAGTTCGGGGCGGACGGCGAGGCTGAGCCGGGACCCGACGGCGGAGTAGTCGGCGAAGCGAACGAGACGGATTTGCTTTCCCCATTCTTTGACGACGCGGCAGAGTTTGCACGCGCACGAACATTGTTGATCTTGGACAACAACTTGCTTGCTCCCGAGACCCTTTCGGTGGGTGCTGATCCCCTTCGACCAGGTGACGAAGGCGGCGCTTGATGGTTGGAGCCGCGTTGAGCCTGTATGATGTAGTTCGGTGTGGAGAGGGATGAGGGTCCTGCGCCGGATGTGGAAGAGACCGAAGCATTGGCTGGGTTGAGCGGTGAAGAGACACTTGAAACGGATGATTTTCGCCTTTCGTCGGCCATCTTGCGTTGGTGGTCCTCATGGTCCACAAGCGACAGTCGCATAGCCTCCATGATCATCAACTGAAAAGCGCGACACTCTCTGGTCAGTCTGCACTCTCTGAACCAAACGCAAGTATCTGGCCTTCTCCTCCGTTGGGAACATATGCAATGCACTCACCTCTTCCAGCTCTCGCTCTCTGTTAGACTCCCTTCGTCGACTACCTCGCCTTGAGCCAGCACCACTCTCGTCGTTGTTGTTATTCTGCCCCACAGACATGCTGAAATCGGCTGTACCGGGCGCTCGTGAGGAGGTATAGCCGATGGGAATGAGTCGATCGCCCACCTGCATGAGCCATGTCAACAGGTAAGCTACGTTCGCTTTGCTCATGAAATGGCTACTGTACTGCAAGACACGAGAAGAAAAAGCTCACCTGGCGCATCACGATTCTTCTTGAAGCTCGTCTCGCGGCTGCCGCTTTGACGGTGTTCAATTTCTGCTCCCAGTCCGGTCGAATCTCGTCTGGGTAGGAGTGACATCAGACAGGAGAGCGAAATCAGCTGTACGTTCCAATTGTCAAGTGAACATCTTTTAGCCAACTTACCGATAGTGACGACCTCTTTCGCTTTCGAGCTCACGCTCTTCCTTCGCACAGTCTCCTTCATCTTAGGGTTCATCCCCGGTCCCAGACTCAGCTCGGACTCTGAACCCAGACTGAGCGCTTGAGAAAAGCCCGAAGCGTTCGCGTCTTCCATCCCCGGTGAAGTCGCGAGCGCCTGGCTGGAGCTACTTCCGTTCCTTCCCATACCCAAGGGTCTCTCGTAGATCACACCGAAATCTGTTTCCATGCAGAATGGACAGCATGCCGGATCGGATTCGAGGTGGGTGATGGTCGCTTCAGATCGTTTCATCTGGACGAAGCACTCCGTACAGACGGGCTGCTGGCAGCATCGCGAGGTATTGATGTTGGGGGGGTAGTTCTGCGTTAGGGACAACAAAGAATGAGATCAGATATATCGCTCTCTGTGCAGGTATGAGATGTACAAAAGGATGCATTGACCAAGACTCACCAAGAAGCAGATGGGACATTCCACAGCATTGGCGTAAGCCTTCTTCTCCCTCCTTGCCCTCTCCTCTTTCTCATCCTCCTTCCTTTGCTCCTTTGCTCGGTTGATACGTATTTTCTTGGCGACACTGCCTACAGTAGACGTCGTGCCCTCCCTCTCCTCTTTCAGGTGTTCCGTATAGCTGTTCTCCACACCCTCTTCATAATCCTTCTCCCGCATCTCGTTCAATATACGTCCGATATCATCTTCGGTCCACTCTTCTTCGTAGTCTTCCAGACCGCGGTAAAAAGGCGCGAGCTTGCCCTCGATGATCAGTCGCGTGACCGTTGATTTGGAGTAATCGTGCGCCTGGGGATGCGAGAGACAGTGGGGATTCTGAGGGGACAGGTGACCCGCAAAAGGGAGTAAGACGGGTGTACCGGGAGGTGGGGGTGAAGGAGGAGAGGTGGGGGGAGTTATACCGGAATGAAAGGCGGTCGACGTTGCCACGGCTGGTCGCGATGATGTGCTTATAGGCTGAGAAGCCGTGGGAGCAGCTCGCGAGGGTGTCGATGTCGCTTCGGGTGCCGAGGCTGAGTTGGTGGCCGTCGCGGAGGCAGACGGTGTTCCACCTTGCGAGGAGGATGCGTTGCCCATGACGGATGCGTAACTATGTGAATTGGACGAGTATGCGATTTATAATATCTGCTGTGAGCGTGATCTATCAGTGATTGGTAGTCATCTGATGATCTGAGGGTAAATGTTCAGAAACTTACGAGGATACTGCCTATCACGCACTGTTATGTAACTGAGCACCTTGACCTCGATGAGTGCTTGTGCTGTATGCAATGGATGTGTTGATAATGATGTATCCCACGCTTGCTTGAGTGGTTTATTTTGGTATCTGCTGTAATATCGGTGCGGTACGGTGAGGTGAGGTGAGGTTCAGTCGATGACGTTGATGTGAAAGAGAAGAGAGGGCGATAGCTCAGCTAAGTAAGCTAAGGCGTGTGAGCACTAATATTTCTTTGCGCGGCGAATGGATTTTGTTGGTATTCTAGAGCATCGAAAGATAGGCTAAAGCAGGGCTTTTTGATTCAGTGAAGCCCACTCTCTCTATGCTGATGGATAAATGACAGATAGATAAAGATCGCAAATCAAGAGATGACGAAGTGAAGGTCGTTGCGTCGTTGCAATTGGACTCTGATCAATGGGTGTCAAAGAAGGTTGGTAATGTCTAATCCTGCAGGAATCGTAATGCGGCGATGTGGTCGGTAGAAACTCTTTGCCCGGAATGCAATCAATTGGACGGCTGCTTCACTCCTTTCTTTGTCTTTGTCTGTGTGGTCTTGCTGGTCTGGTCTGATCTGGTCTGGTCTGGTCCTTTCTGCGTTGTCGCCAAATAATTGGTAGATGATTAGGTCGATCGGTTGGTATCCGTACGTACAGTAAGTAGGTCAGATGTCGTCGATTGGTCGGTCGGTAGAGTAAGTGCTGTGATAAGCGGGTCGTGTCGTGTCGAGAGTGTGTGTGCTATCGTCCGTCCGTTCTCTCGTTCTACCTCTACCGCTGTAGGTGTATCTTTATATGCACTCTGTTTTTGATTGACCCAACGATGCGATGCGTATGATCACAATCGCTGTAGATATGCTGCAAAGAGAAAGAGAATTGCGGCCGAGGCTGTGGATGGATGGAATGGGATGGTGTACGTATGTATGTATGTATGTATGTATGGTGACGGTGATGAACGATAGGATCTCAATCGGACCGGGACTGCGGCATGACATGCATACGCTGCACATACGCCCGAAGCAAGCAAGAAGCCTTGTTCTTAGTGTCGTATGGTTGAGGGCCCACGTCATTACCCTTCATTACATGCCCATGCCCTTGCCCTGCCCTTAGCCCTTAGCTGAGACACTCTCGAAGAGAAAGGAAATAGGCCTGCCGAACACAGGTCTCGAGTAAGGCACGCCGGTGCGGTATCGTCTCGTGTATTCGTTGGGTGCATGTATGTCGATCATCATCCATCAATCTACTTAATCTACTTCATCTTGAAACAAGACTCCACTTCTCATTCGGAAGCACAGCACTCAGCGTACATTCACATCCTACCCATCAAGATGCCCGCCAAGCACCAGGCCGAAATCGCCCAAGGCAAACCAAAAGCGGCTACAGCAGGCGCAGGCTCAGGCAAGCGAAAGCCCTTCGTGCCCCGGGCGCCTCGGTCGCCCGAAGAACGATTACCCAAGCTGTACAGGGCACTGACGGACCAGGTGGATGATGGGTATTTCGAGAATGCGATCAAAACGTGCAAGAAGAGTGAGTGAGAGTGGGAGTGGGAGTGGGAGTGGGAGTGGGAGTGGGGCGTGTTTTTCGCTGCAACTTGATCGATATGAGCTATGTGCTGTCGTCACGACCTCTGCCTATCTGTCAATCGACACAGTTTGTGTTGTTTACTGTCAAAGTGGAAGATCTCACTTGGTATATTTCTGAACAGGATTTGATAGCCGCATCATGCGTGCTTATGCTTCGGATGGCTGCCATTCTGCTCCTGAAGCTGACGTTCTGCTCTCCTGGCTTCTATTCCCGCACAGTCCTCGCCCTCGACCCCTCAAGCCAAGCGGCCTTCCAAACCCTCTTATTCCTCTACCTCCAGACAGACGACTACACCTCGGCCCTCGCACTCCTCGATACCCCTCCCACCGGCACCACTAGCTCGTCAGGAACTTTAGCCTTCGAGAGAGCGTACTGTCTGTACAGGCTGCACAGGGAGAAAGAGGCTTTGAGGCTGCTCGAGGAGTTCGCACCGAGTGAGAGGGATAGGAAGGTCCAGCATCTTGATGCACAGATTGTGAGTGAGCGAGCGAGCCTGTGGAGCGAGCGGAACGAAGCGAAAGCGAAAGCGAGAACGAGGCAGGATGTCGTGTATATCTCCCTCCTTAACGGACAGCTTCCTCTATTACCATACCCACACACAACAAACAAAGTACCGAGAACGAGATAGAAATTCCGATCTGCAGCCTGATCGCTCTTTTTTTCCGGGGATACCGATACCGCTTTCTCCCCGATTCGACTCGCATCGCGCTGATCCACAATCCCTGCTTTGTGCTCCCAGCGATATCGGTTAGGCGAGTATCAACGCGCTCAACAAATCTACGACGACTTGCTCGCCGACTGTGACTCTGTGAGTTTAACTTTGTGGAAGCTCGTCAGCCCAGGTGCTGTCCCAGGTGCTGTCCGTGGTGCTGTCTCTCCCAACTTAGTGGGTCGACTGCTGACTCTGTATGTATCACCATCGTTTCCATCAATCCTGCCGCCATCCTCTTCTTGCCCTCTCATTTCCTTCTGCGATCTGCCTAAATCGCGCCCACAGTCATCCCCCGAACACCCCGACATCCTCACCAACCTCTCCGCCACATCCTCCCATACAGACTTCTCCACCCACACTTACCGATCATACCTCCACTCCGCTCCCGCTCGCGCTCTCGGCGCTGATGCCGGATCATCCTCGTCCACTGCTGGCGCAGCTGTACCGGTGAACGAAGCAGATCTGGAGAGTACCGTTCCTTCTTTACCTACCGGTTGGTCGACCGGCGGGCTTGCCAAAACAGTCGAGAGGAAGAATGCGGCGGCTGCAGCAGCGAAAGCCTCTGCTGGTTCTTCTTCTGCCGGAGCTGGCGCGAACGCTAAGGATAAAGGAGGGAAAGATAAAGCCAAGACCGCAGGCGCAGGCGCTCAGGGTGGTATCACCAAGAAGCCTAGGCATAAGCTGCCAAAGGGCGCGGTGGTTGGGAAACCGTTTACAGAGGATGTGAGTGACGATCCACTCCCGACCACAGCACCTTAGCAAGTCTCACCCTTGAATGGATCGCACGGGTCCATCCTGCGTGTTTGATAAGAGCGATCATAATGGCTCGTTATCGCTTTCTTACTCGTGCTGCCGACACGTGGAAAGAAATCATAGGAACTAATACTAACCCTGAATTGTCTTGGTGATCTTCTCATCTTTGTGATATGATCCTAGCCCGAACGATGGATCCCACTTCGTCAACGAAGCACCTACATCGTCGCGCAGAATAAGAAGAAGGGCGGTAAAGAAAGTATGGGCACGGGGTTCACTCAGGGTAGTACTGCCAGCGCCAGCGCCAATGGTAGTGGCGGTGGTAACAACAACAGCAACAACTCTTCCGGAGGGGGGGCCAAGGGAAAGAAGGGGAAGAGAAAGTAGTTTGGCGCGCGCAGAAGGCACCATACTACTTGATATTTCTTTCTACTTAAGTATCACAACGACAGGGAGAAATAGAAGATTCAGAACAAGAAAGATGTTAGACGAATATGAGGTTCTCATTCGTTAGCCGCGATATGGTGACGGGAGACACCATTTGAGGCAAAAATCACTCGATGCACGATGCATGGGCTGGTACGCATACTATATATATGTTCTTGCTTGGTCTACCATTTTCCATCGTTGCTTTTCACTAGTCACTACCAGTTTCACTCAAGGATTCCACAACCGCATTGTTTAACCTGATCTTGCACATCGGCACTCGCCTATGAACATACTAGGTATGCCTTTTGAAATCCAGTAAGTGAACCGCTACGCCCTTTTCATCATCGGATTTAGCTGACACCTCAGATCTATCCAGCCTAGTTACCAGCCTTGACATACTCCTTCCACCAGGTATCAAAGTCCTTCCTCTCCCCTACGTCCACTCCAATCTCCTTTAAAAGCTTGGTGCTCAGCTGCGCGTTCTCAGGTCGACTGGTACCTGCCGCAGGCTTGGCGGTGTCCTTGATGATGTGTTCGATGGGGAGGTTGAGCGCGTTGGCAATGGTCTCGCACATGCCGTATTTGGTGGTTCGGGTACCTGGGGATCCGTAGTGCAGGATAGGGGGAAGCGACTTGTTGAGATCTGTGGCGCATTCAGAATCGATGACGTCCGGTCACGCGAATATTCGACGCAAGGAGTTTCCCAAGAGACAAGAATCAGCCACGCTTTCTCATCTCGCGGTATTATGTATGCCGTCATCTCTCTGGCAGACACCATGACTATGATCCGTATGACTGCCAAAGAGGTGAGTTCATCCGAGATGGGGCACCATATAGGCGCATATCAGTCATGCTATCACGCTATCACTCACGAGCGATGTCATACAACACCCTGCCGACGTCCACAACGTTGGTGGGGAATCGAACCTGGTAAGCGTCCATCTTGTACGTCTTGCCAGACTGGTCCTCGACGACTATGGATCACGCAAGGGACGTAGATGGTCGAATCGGTTAGCAGCATATCACAACTACGTTGACATTCCCGGTTATTTGTGGGATGAGCCTAGGTCATAGGTAGGCACGTACCGTCTCGAAGGAGGTTGACAGCTGATTCGCCGTTGTACTCGACCTTGCCGTACCTGGAAATTGGCAATTGTACCACATGAGGTATCGTCATAAGCCATCTCAGCCGAGCATAGCCTGTTTCCAAAGTCCTCCAAGCTTAGCTGGCCCAGCCCACTCACAAGATGGGCACCCGAAGGACGACAACGTTCGCGCCTTTCTCCTGCTCGGCAAGAACAGCTTTCTCTCCTTCAAGCTTCTGTCGGCCGTACATCTGAAGAGGATCCGGCTGGGCGTCGACCTCGTATGGGGGGCTAGAGTAGTAGTGTCATGCGACTCCATCAGCACAGACATCTCCGCTTGACATACAGTCAGAAAGAAGCAGGAGAAGAATTTGAGGAGAGATCGAAGGGAAACGAAGAAGGCTGATTCTCACTTCTGTCCATTGAAGACGTAATCCGTAGAGATATAGATCAAGAGGAACTTTCTCTGGTTGGCCAAAGCAGCGAGATGCGCAGGGACGGCAGCGTTGATCTGTGGGCGGTTTAGCGATACCTCATCAGTCCGATTTCGTCCACGCTTCTGTCGTTTGTAGAGTAACGCGTGGAATGACATACTCGAGCAGCCTTCTCGGGATCCTATGGTGACGCATCGATTACGAAATCAGTCAACAGTCATGGGTAGGTTGAGCGAAGCTTGCTTTCTTAGTATCAATCACTGATGTTGATCACTCACGGCCTCGGCAACATCAGGTCGTCTCTCAGCAGCGCCTATCAAACTTATTTCAGCTAGGCCTCAGAAACAAGGGGTATATTGAAGCTAAACTCACAGTGCACGACGACTGGAATGGCACAAGAATGATTCAAAATGATCCATAAGCTTCAGCTTGTCTTTTGTCTCCCCAGTATATGGTATAGGGGCAAAGTCGCGGTCGAGCTTACCGTCAATATCGCTGTGGGTCTGGAAGAAGCCATTAACAGCCTCTTGGTCCATGAGATCGAGCTTGGTGTAAGCTGGGTCTCGGTCCGCCCGGGTGTTAGCGAGTCGGATGACTGCGAAAATAAAAGCGGATATGATATATCACACCGTCAGCTATATTTGCTGAAGTGACGCATGTCTAGCATTTACATAGCTGACTTTGAGGTGCGACACGAGAGGTTGGCTCACCCTTGTCACCCTTTGAGACGAACTCGTCGACGACGGCTCGACCGAGAAGACCACTTGCGCCTGGAGTGAACAGTAAGTCAGTAGACCCCATCAGTCAGCTGTGCTACCCATCAATCAGGACGAGCATAATAATCCATGCGGTTTTTGAATGCTACTTACCAGTGACAACGACTGATTTGCTCATTGTTGATTATATTTGCTTGTATGATTAAATCGAAGCAGCTTTAGAAAGATGAGATTTGTCGAGGTGTGAGAAATGTCTATGTTTTCGAAAGTCGCACAACATTCCATTCCTCTCGTTAAGTTACTGTGACTGTGACTGTCATCACTGTCATCCTAGTCACAGTTCTACTGTACGGTCTAGTTGCTCGGGATCTAGAGTCCGAATTTGCGGAACCGCCGGTAGTGTCTGCAGCTGTGTGCATATCATATTATAAATGCTTTCCCACGGTGTCATGTTATAAATTCCAACGTAGAGAGCAGCTGTACGTAAGCCCGTGTCATATCGTCCTGTTTATATGCTTTGGCGTGGTCAGCCGTTGCTGTGGCGGCCCTCGGCCATGCCATGCCAATTACCATTGCCATTGCCATGCCAAACCATACCATACCATCATGCTTACAGACTGGAACATGGAATGACGCTCTGCCGATAGATACGATCGGCACCATACAATGGAGTAGCGTATTTTCTGCCCAGTTTGTACCGTTGATCTCAGGCATTCTTGGTTCATCATCCACCAGTGCATATCTGAAGCATATCCGAGATACGACACAGTGAATCGACGACCTTATGCTCAGAGAAGACCCTCCACTGTAAACAACGAAAACACGCCCTCCCACCAAGGTAGTCAGTCATCTCGTAAACAAATCAGCCGATCGTCGAAAAACGTCACCGCTTGACCGAACCTACCGCCCAACCGTCTTATCTTCCAACTTTGGTGACTTGGTTCCATACATCCACATCGCACAGGACATCACCTCCTCCTTCCGATTCAGCATCTCGACACCCTTGCGACCTTGCACAGCATAGAGCTACCGTCATGTCAGGGTTCCTGCGCCGGGCGTCATTGTCCAAGAAGAAAGGGTTGAACGACGATGGCGCTAATGCTGGTGATGCGCCTCGTGGACCCAGTGTGCGAGGGGATAAACCACCCAAATCAAGGAGTGTGAGCGAGGCCAGTGCCGTATCAGAGAACGGTGACAATGGGAAGACGAAACGCAAGGCTTCCTTGGGGTGAGTGCTGCACGAGCGATCATGGTCGGCAGAGTGAACACCACGTAAACTAACATGTTGTTGTGTTCTCCGATGCGCTGCACCGTTACAGAACCAAAGGTAGAAAGCGATTGTCTTCTCTCTTCTCCTCATCTTCACTGTCATCGTATACATCGGATAAGGACGGGTCGCCCGGTCCTACTGCTCCTCCTTCCGCTGTATCCGGCTCAGCTTCGACCTCATCGAGACGCCCATCCTCTCACTTGAACGTCTCGACCTCATCTTCCGGCGCATCGACTCCGACCAGTGTCTCCGGCGTTCCGGCCCAAAGGCACTCGACGCTGAATGGTAAAGGCGTACCCAGCGATCTCAAGGACGGTCTACACAAACTCACTCTCGGCACCAACACCGTCCCTCTACCCCTATCTGCGTCTCCCTCCCAATCACCCACAAACCTCACATCGGCCGGACCACCCGTGCAGCCAGTAAGGGCGTCTTCATCCCCGGAGACAGCAATGAACGCGAGAGAACGACGGACAAGCATGTACTCGCAGTGGAACTTGGAGGAAGTTGGGCTCGATTCGGATAGTGATGACGATGACGCTTTCTTAACGCCTTCAGAGGGCCTGAGTGAAGTGGAAGAAGAGGACGAAAATGAAGTGGAAACGCCATCTGTCGCTGCCGCTCCGAAGCCTGCCACTGTAGCGACCACAAGCAGCGTCACTGCGGCCGTTCCACCCACACCCACGAGCAATGCTACGACCGATATTCCACTATCAGAAGCAGCGGAAGGCGAAACGAAGCCTCACATCGAGCCTACGAACGTCGAGAAGGGCGCCAGGGCACAGGAGGACGATGTATGCGGTACCGGCCCATCAACCATCAAGCGGAACAAACCCACCATCGCTCAGACCAAAGTCGTCCGACACGTAGCGGCGAGTAAAGCTGGAGCGCTGTCCGTCGACCAAAGCGCCGTGCTGGCGAAGGATATCGATACGTGCAGGGAGGCTTTGACGCTGTTCTTGACGAGCCGAATGAAAGAAGCTGAGGAGTATTGCTTGGAGAAGGAAGGAGAGGGACACCATATGTATTTGCAAAGTGCACAGGGAATCATTCAAGCGTTAAAGGTGGGTCTACCCCGATTATCATCGGCTTGCGGGGAGACTGACTTGTGTGATTCTATGTGTCAGGGTATGATGACTTTCGACTCGATCGACTTGGCCAACGCACTTGAAATCACCAAAGCCACAGCCGTCACCGCCTCGGCACTCCGACGACCCTCCGATTCTATCGTATCGCGATTCGTCAGATCGGGTACCGCTGTAGCTAGGATCAAAGCGATGACTCCGCTCGAAAGACATGCTGAGCTGGTGTTTGCGGAGACATCGCTCATGAAGGCAGTCTTGGCCATCGTCAGCGGTGGTGATTGGCTTGGTTTGGTCAGAGAGGCGTGAGTACGCGTGCTTCGGTCATACAGGCATACATATGTGGGAGCTAATTTCGTGTCTCTCCGGCGTAGGCTAAATATGAGAAACGCGCATGGAATCTACCATGTTCTTCAACAATACCTAGATGATGCGGATAAGAACGGGTATGACGACAATATCGACATGGACTTTCGATCTGTGAGTGATTCGGGCGCTCTGATCTCTCTCCGATCGATTGGGATATCTGTCAGAGCAAAGTGAGCTGACGAACAGTTATCCGACAGGGTGTCGTGTTAGGTAGCGGTACGAGTGCGCTCATGCTCTCCTTGCTTCCTGGCAAGGTCATTCGGGTGAGTCACGTATCTTGTCCTCGGTTGTAATCCCATAGCATCGCTGATGGATATGATTGATGTTCGACAGATCGCCGAGATACTTGGTCTGGCAGGAAACAAGGAAACGGCTCTGGATACTTTGATGTCCGCTGGAGGATGGTCTAGAACAAGCGACACTCCAGCGTTTGACGAGACCAACGAGGGTCTGAGAAGACCTGTTTGCGATCTGATCCTTTTAACATTCCACCTGGTCATTTCGGTCCTGATGTGAGCAATAATCTTCGATCGCATCGCCTGACAGTGTGACATTGACACAATGGATTTTTGCACTCGTATCAGGCCGGTCTCTGGCGTTGATATCGGAATGGCAAGGAAGATCTTGGCGTATAACATGAGGAGATATCCAGATGGTAAGTTCACCTTGGGGTGCGCCAGCCTGCCTCATGCATGAACACTGATACCCAATCGGTCGTGCCATCAGGCGTGTTCTTCTTGTACTTCCAGGCAAGACTGTACACTGCGCAGTGTCAGCCAGAAGAGGCCAACAGTAAGTGGATCCGTACATCCTGGCTTCCACTTCGTACGCATCGAGCTGATGACCTTGGAAGAATCATTGCAAAGAGCCCTAGATCAGAAATTGGAGTATATCCAACTGCAGCACATGGTCCTCGTGAGTCTCACTGCAAATGACGGCCAAGAACGAAATCACAAGGTGCGAAGCTGATGTAAATACATGGATAGTGGGACTATGCTTGTAATCATATGATGCTTTCCAACTGGAAGGGAGCCCTAGACTGTTTCAGCATATTGAAGGACGAGAGTAATTGGAGTCGATGTACCTACACCTAGTGAGTGGTAGCAATCCTACAGGACTATTTGCAGCCTTCTTTGCCTCGTCAATCCGGGGGCAATTTGCCCGGATGCTCCTATTTTCCAAGGCCACTCGCTACGATCTCTCTGTCGCAGATCAACACAAGCTGACTTTGCCAAATGCTTAGCGCCGCTGCCGCTGCCATCGTACAACTGGCCCAAGAAGGCGATGGGAAATCCGGCGCCAAGATCTCAGAGGCTGAGAAGCTTATGCATCAAGTACCGAAATTGACAAAGAAGATGGTTGGCAAGTCGTTGCCGATTGAGGTGAGTCGGTTGTGCGGCTAAACAGAGGGCGGGCACTCTAGGGTGTCCAGCCTTGTGTGCCACATGTGCATATAAGAGCTATCAAGTGCTAATCGCGTCCTGGTTGTTACGCCCTCGCAGAAACTCGTCTCTCGTAAAGCGCGTAAATTTCATTCCCAGAACAACCGGCTCTTCCTGCCGTCCATGGAATTGGCATATGTCTTCGGCTCGCTGCTCAATACTCCTCGAAGAAGCTTGCTGGACGACTGGTTGCCCAAGGTGAATAACGCGCTGAAGAAGCTCGACGAGGTTGAGCCGGAGCATTACGGGAATGGGAATGAATTCTGGGATGGTATGTTTGGAACGCTCACTTGCGACTTGCCTCGTCTTTGCCGTTGGTCCATGTTGACGATTCGAACGCGATTCAGATTACTGTCTGGGTCATTTCCTGCGAGGTATGGTCCAGTCCGTAGCGCGATATCAGGTGAGTTTGGTGAAACGTCCTGTCATTTTGCGGTCGCGGTCGGACATGATTAGCTCATCTTTGTGCGCGATCGATAGAACCTCGAGGCTGCCCCTGAGGCTACTCGTAAAGCGGAGGGTGATCCAAGTGATGAGGCTCTCGACGAAGGTGCCGAGAAGGATTACAGGGCTGTTATCAGGCATTCGCCAGAGGTCCAGGTGAGTCAGGGTACCGTCCGTAATCTTACAATCCTAGAATTGAGAGGAATAACGAGAGACGAACACCCAATCACTAGGCAGTACTGACAACTGACGCTTGACATGTGCCTCAATTCCACAGCTCGATCACTATATCCTCTTCCACAACTACTATGAGCTCGGTCGATTGTATGCTCGGAGAGGAGACGATGAGCAGGCCAAGGAGTGTTTCGAGGTCGTCATGTCCGGTGAGTATCGAGTCCTCCTGCTAGACTTTACTCCATCGACAGTTCCCCTAAAAGATTCTCTAGCACGTCTTAATCCCATTGGGATGCTCTTCAACTTTTAGCTTTTGACTGAGGCAACTTGCTGATGATTTTGAGAATACTTGGTTGCGCGCAGGAAAACTGCCAGAGCACAATGCCTACATGGCCAAAGCGCACGGCAAATACTCGCTCGAGGGTGCCTTGTTGCTCAAGACGCACGCCGCGCTGTCCGCCATCAAGGACAAGGAGAAGCAATGAGTGGGGGCGAGCGACGCAAAAAAATATATATGAGGCTCGTCAATTCGTGCAACGTTCCCGAAGTGGGAGTATTCTACCCGTACATACAAAGTAACGCTTCGTGGTGCCCGGGCGGGTCAGGTAGAAGGTGTTCTTGGAGTCTCAAGGCTGAGAGAGGACGTGTCGAACGGAATGTAGAGTAGCGAGTGCGCGAGCGAGCGTTTCATCTATTCATCTCATCTAATACAGCTCCATATAACCAAACAGCGGTTCTTGTCTCATATACCGTACGAGTACTGCTGCGCTCTAAGCTATATCAGTGAGTTATATCTCCAGTGTAAGGCATTTATCTCAGATGGACTGCTCTATACCTACTATGGCTATGTGGTTAGAGTTATGGTTATGGTTATGACTATGACTATGGGACATGGCGACGCAATGCAGAGGTATCAACAAGCATGCGATGCTATGGACTGAATGAAATACGAATACATATGACAGACAGTCTTTCCCAGCGAGAGCGAAATATAACAACCTACAGTACTCCAAGTACAGTAGCGATGTCGATATGTCTACTGTAACGTGCGGTGAGTGCCTACCTCATGCGGATATCTGAGTAGGTGACTAGGTAGGTGTCTAGAGTATCGCCGACCGACGATCGACAATCAATTGCGTTTGCATAGGCATAGCTTGGTGTTGGTGCAGTTGGCAACTTGACTACTTTGATTATTATTTATCTGATTATTAATTGCTTGAATGGATGGTCATATTCCGTGATCGACATGAGTTGAGTTGAGATGAGATAAGAATGATGAGAATGCTATAATATACAGATGGAAGAGAATGATGATGAGAATCAAAATTGGCAATGGCGTGTGTACTGAGAGAATTACTATAATGCTATTGATGTTTGTTTGTCTTCCAACTGACTACTGTACGAGTACAGCCACCCAACTACTACCTATCAAGCAACTGCTGACTACCGACGGTAATTGATCTGGGCAATGCTGTGTGTGTATGTGTATCACTAGAGGTCGAGGGGTTTGGTTGGCCTGGGTCCATGGTCCGTCCAAATTGAGGTGGAGCGCTCAGTGCAATGCAATATATTATATATGGATCACTTAGCACAACCTACAATAGGGATAGGATGCGAAAACAAACGCCCATTAGGTCAGCTGCTACTTGATTCACTCACAGATTCACACCACCCGATCATAGGATGGGATATCTATAGATAGACCGGGCTAGGGCTGGTCATTCGACTCACAAGACCTTTAGACCGAGATCATCGCATACCTCCCTCCAGTCCGATCGATCGGCGTTGGTGTCGGCCCTTCGCCAAGTCTCGGAGAGGATCCGACCGGCGGTCTCGATGTCGAAACAGCATTGCGACCTACGTAATAGTTGTTCACACATGTCGGTCAGCTGCCGATGGTCAAATCAAATCCAACAGGCTCTGGAAGAACGGGTCCGGATCGGATGACCCAAAAAGTGTGCCTGTACTCACTTGAATCCCTCAAGTAGCGTCAGGACCCATTGTCGCGATGCGCCGTCCATGCAAGCTCCAGCAATGATAGCGGGCCAGGTCAAGCTAACAATGCAACGCCAACCAAGTCAGCACTGCCCTACGAGCTTCTTCGCAAACCCCCGTTGATAGCACAACAGTGGAAAGTGTAAATGTGCCGTGTCGCGCCCACTCACTCAATAGACATGCCCAAAGCTGCGGTCGACCATGAACAGTGTTGGAGGACCTGCTGGGCGGCGTTCTGAACTCGAATATCGTCCCTGGGGTATCTGAACACCATTCTCAGGAGGAGAATCTGCCATGGAAAAGCAGGTGATCAGTCAGGTGTCCTTGAAATTGCCTTTCCTTAATCAAACCCAATATGAAAGTGCTCGAATTGAAGGCTCCGGCAGCGGTTGTACAAAGATTGAGCCGTCTCGACTCACCTTCATCGCATACGCATACGCCCTGTTTCCCACCTGTACCCTCTCATGTTCGAGCGTACTGAGCTGCAGGCTCTCGATCCAGGCATCCACATCCCTGTTGAGTTGTCTAGCCTCCCTGACGAGCGGGTCATCGGACTGCCCTCCTGCCGCTACCGACGCGTTGAGGGTGGTCTCGGGCGAAGAAATAGGGTTGGAGGCCGGTCCTGATTCGGTGATGATTGCGTTCGAGCGGGAAACGCGCGCTAGCAGCCTCGTCACTCTCGTAAAGAGGAGTACCATAACTCGAGACACTGAGAACGAGCAATTTCAAGTCAATACCTGTCGGCCCTCGTCCACCAAAAATGACCCCTTCACTGAAAGAAGACTTACTGCCGAATTGCTTCTCCACAGAATGTTCCTCATACGTTGACCTGCTGCCCTCAAGCCACCAGCTCTCCCACATGTCGCTGATCAAGGATGGTTCTTGAGCAGTCGTCAAGCAGCCTGCAAAGTGAAACCCGTCAGTGACTCCAAATCTGTTACGACGCTAAATAAGGCCGCGTGATACTTACTGAAAGTCTCATAGATGGCCAAAATCTCCAGCATCAACCGAGCGGGTGACACGGTCACTCCGTCGGTCAACTTCTTCGGTTCGCTGCGCTTGAGCATCTCTGCGGGTCCACCACGCCTATTCCACAGAGCAACTTACGCATCAGCATAGAGACTAGAGGGTTATAAAACGTCGCACACCCAAAGTACAAGCAAGAACGGATCACTCACAAAGCAACCATCTCCTTGGCCAAAGCGAAGTTATCCATCCATCCTGATCCGCCAAAGAATATATCAATGGTAGCCAGCGCTGTACCAGCTCCCAGGGCAGCATCGGTCAATGCACCGTTGCCATCCCTCACTGCCCTTCGGACCATCTCTTTACCCGTATCTCGGAGTGTGCTGGCGTACTGGAACATCGCTGCCGTTTGAGCTGTTGCAACTCCCGACCGGGCCAGTAAGAAAGCTTGATGGATCGCGCCGATACCTAGCAGTGCGACTCTCAAGGCATCGGCAGAAGGGTTCAAGCCTATGAAAAGGGTGGTAAAGGTCAATGAGAACAAGGTCGCTTAGATCTTAATTTAACGAAGAGCCCAAGGCAAGACGCACCTCTGGGAGAATCAAGCGCAAGAGGGAGATTGATAGCCAACATGGGGTTGAGCCCACTCGGAATAGCCATCATGAGCGAAGCGGCGTTAGCGCAATAATGCAAGATAAGGCTTCGCTCCTCTGCCGTAGGGAACCATGGTAAGAGGACTGAAAGCATTTCAGCCAGGTAAAAATGTCAGCAGGAGTTTCTCCAAACCTCGTTAAATTAACGCATAGAAGCGACAACTTACAATTTGGCGTAGTCAACATCGGCGCGCCACCTTGAGCGGCTCCCCAGTCCTTGTTCTCGATCTGTCCGGCTAGGTCGTATGCCGCCTCTCCGGTTCCTGCTCCAGCGGCCAAGAGAGTAGAGCTGACACTGTCGCCCAGGGACGACGATGAGCCCGCAATGAGGTCTGATGATTCGGGTCCACCGATAAATGATGCGTCCCACCCGTAATCTATTCCTGAAGCCCCGGGTGCTTGATCGTCAGGAGAAGTCTGCCCAGCAGCGTTACGACGGGAGGGTCTGGAAGGGCAAATGCTGATATTAGCCTATCTGATTAGACTCGGACAAATTGTAATAGGTAGACATACGAAGCGCTTCGTCTGTCCTTCGACGTTGGCCTCTGTCGTTTGTTGACACGTGTCGCGTCGTCGTCACTCTGATCGCTTGCTTCCGAGCTGCTCCTCGACCCGGAGTCGTGTTTGCGCGATTTGCCTGACTTTTCCTTGACACCTTCACCGGGATCAGGGTATTGACACTAGAATAGGCGAGCAAGAATCAGCACCGCGCGCAGCCAGTCACGCAATAGAATATGCAAGCGACCGGGATCGGGCGAGGATGGGAAAAGAAGACATCGACAATTCGGTCTGCTTGCCGAAACTCACCTCCTTCTTGGCAATCATACATCGCTTGCACGTCGGTCTCCCCTCATCACACTTGATTCTCCTTGCCCGACAACAAAGACATCCCGTCCTTGTCCTCGTGTACTTCTGCCTTCGCTTCTGTCCGCTCCTCCCACTAGCTTTCGGCTGCCCAGTGGGCGTAGCGGCATTCGAGTTCGAACCAGATGCATCATTTTTCACCTCGGCCGTGGTTGTGCCTGTAACAGATGGAGGCGTTGCGTTGTTCGTGGTCTCTGGACTAGGATCGTCCCAGTACGACCGTGATATTGAGTGCCGTTTCAAGATATCAGCTTTGGTAGGGTGGGCTCTTGACTCCGTTGTGAAGGCGTCCGTGTCGAGGACGCTGGAGTCAGGGAAGTATGTCGGGAGTTGCGTGGGGAACGTAGCTGACTGAGGGGTGATGGATGATGGCAAGTCGAGAGGAACAGGTTGGAGGAGGTTCGCATAGGGGTAACGAGGATCAGGAGGTGGGTGAATCTTCATCATTGGACCTCCAGTTGCAGAGGAGCTGCTACCGCTGTCGATCGAAAAAACGGCCGTACGCGTGGTGTGAGGAGGACGAGGATGGGGCAGAGACATGGTATAGGATGACACCAGCCAGGAGTTTCGGAATTCAAGTATGTCAGCGGAGAGTGCTCATTGTTCAGATTATTACCACACTTTCGAGAAAAAGTGAGAGGATGCCTGTGGCACCAGACAAGTCAAGCAGGGTGGGAATGAGCCAAGGCCGAGGCAAGAATGTACGGAGTCAAAGACGACAACCGAAGCGAAGTGGGGGAGAATAGCGAAATTACGATCAAGATAACCAGGTGAGAGTAGGGAGATACAGCGAAAAAGGCAGGGACAGGTAGAGTGCAGCCCTCAAGTATAACGAGAGCGTTGTGAGTGCGATGCAAGCGATAAATGAAGGGCGGATGTGTGTGCGCATGAGGATTTGAATGTTGTTCAGGAGAAGACACACAGGTCACCGCATAATCCGACAATGTAGATAATGCTGATGACAGGGACTTGACTGGGTGGTTTACCGACAACCGGAATACACGCACACACATCGGCAGCGTGTGCGAGGTCCTTAGAACAGATGACCAAGGTGGACGAATGGATAATAGGAAGCCCACATGGAGACAGGCAAAATAAGGAGGAAGGATCGCTATCATGCGCAGAAGCAACAAGCAGCACGTTCGGCTGGGTATTCGAAGACGAAGACAAATACCGCCATGCCACTAAATGGAGGAGGAATCCACGACGGACAAGATATGCAAAGAGAGCAAAAGCAAGCAGCAGGCCACAATGCCAAGGGAGGAACGGAGCAGGAGATTTGGAGATTTGGTTTTTCGTATGTTCCTCTCTCCCCTCTCTTCCTATCATTTCACAGCAGCAAGAAAGCAGAGAGCTCTCTCAACTCACGTTTGATAATCCTTTTCATCGCCGTTACTACTCAGTCCAAGAAGAACCTGATCTGAACCCTCCTTTAATGACGATCCACCGCCCAGACGCGCTTCTTTCCCTTTCAAATTATTATTGCTGTTGCCAGATCCAAGTCCGATTCCATATTCCGATGGTGATGACGATGACGAAGTCAAAATCACTCTAGATCCGTTGATATCGTGAGTTTGCGTCAAGCCAAGAGCCTGTCCGTGAGCCTTCTTGATGATTTCTGGCGAAGTTGATTGAGCACCTATTCTTGATTTATGCTTCGATTCGACAGGCGACACAGACGTCCCTGCTCCTGTGCCCACAGAGCCGAGGGATACATGAGGTAAGGATGAAGGGGTGGTGGCGAAAGGTGAGGGGGAATGCCAAGCTGTCGGATCATCATACAACCCGGCAGTGCCAGCACCGGCACCCATGCTGGAAGACGATTGGGCGTGCGGGCGATGGGTATAGGAGTTGCTATTGTGGTGGTTTTGGTGCATCACTGGCGTTTGAGTGGCCATCGTGCTGCTGCTGTTGTTGTACTTGTTGCCTTCGGTGTGTTTGCTGTTGTTATTGCTGTTGACGCTGTGATGGTCCTGCGTTTGCCGCTATTTTCAAGTCCAAATGATGCGATGTGGAAGATCCAACTGTCACTTATCCTGCTTCGTGCAATCTGCAGGTCCACTCAGTATTGATGCTGATGGTGCCGCCGTTGGCAATCCAGTTATCGTGATGAACGACAATGATAGTTGATATATGGGCCAATGAGAAGTAGCACTTGAATTCGATGTTGATGATCACTTGTTGAAAAGTGTCAAGCAGTGCAGTGCAGTGCCGTACCGAGTCCCAATGCCAATCCCAAAAATCGGGATGCTGCGATTGATGGATTAATCGTTTGATACGATGAGGTATGTCTATCCGGTCGAACGAGAGAGAGGGAGAGGGAAAGCAAGTCAAGCCGAAGAAAGTCCAAAGGCCTCGTTTTTCCGTGTTTTTATTTTTTTGCGTTTTTCAAACGTCTGAGGTAGCTTACGTTTGTCGGTCTCGGTGTCTTGAACGAACGTACGGATTACTATGCTAGCTTATACTAGCTTAGCAGTTTGTTATGAGTCATCCATCTATCTATCCTAGCGCCGGCTGCAGGAATGTCGACTGAAGATGGACATGGGCATGTGACCACGAGACTTTGTCTTCCAGCTGAATAGCGCGTCAAAATAATATCGATATCGATTACGGCCTCTCTCGTTGCTGTTGCTGCTGCTGCTGCTGTTGCTGTTGCGGTCGCGGTTGTAGACGCTGGCTGTTGCAGCAAGCGGTTCAGTTCGCAGTCGGCGTTCTCCTTCCTCTCAACTGGTCTACTTTCAATTTTCCAATCCGCGGATGAGCCGCTTGTTGTCGTACGTACTTGCGTTTCGAGTGGTTGTATTGGTAAAGTGAGTATCCACTTATGTGTATGCTTGGATATGGTGAGAGCTTGTCAATGCAAATATGATGGATGTATCGTATCAATCGGACAATCACAGTTGAAAATCGATCAAAAGGACGGACGGAAGTAACCAGCTTAAACCTAAAAAAATAATCAAAATCACAAAGATCTCTCTCTCTTCTTGTTGTCATCATCATCATATGCATAAGGCTGCATGCATCATCATCGTCAGTCAGGCGGAGGCAACGACCAGAGTCCAGAGTCACAAATTTGCTTGCGCACTGCTGTAAGTGGTACTGGTATTCCAGAAGTTGTTGGATGACTGTGCAGCGTACGGTAGCCTGCCTGGCTGCAGCAACATGTGACTTGAGCAATCCCTTTTGCCCCAACAATAGTGGCTATTGGCAACTGGCTACTGGCTACTGGGTGACACGGTGAGACAGACGGAAGCAAACGACCACTACTAGTACCTAGGTCGAGGAGAATTTTTCTTCTGTTAGGAAAAACAGGCTAGGGTTTAGCGTCGAACAAGTGAACAGGTACGTGTATACAACAGGGTCCAGGGAAAAAACACTCTACATTCTGCCAAATTCCCCTAACGATGCTGCTGCTGGCTGCTTGCTGCTGAATATACGGTAACTAGAGGAAGTCGGTCGTCTACGCATGCGTATCTATCTATGTTCGTATGTTCGCAGAGCAGAGAGGATCAGACACAGACTCAGTGTGTAGTGTAGTGTAGTGTACAGCGCGGGCGCAGACAGAGGAAGATGAATCTGAATCTCCGACATAAGTACCCTCCTTACCTGATACCTTTTTTTTTCGTGCATACAGCGAACGGAGCGGAGCGGACTGGACCTAACCTTTCTTTCATCGATTTGATTTTACAACGTCAACGTGAACGTCAACGACCGCGGCCGAAACGCCGGATTCTGCGCCGCCGCCGTGCCGCCGCCGCGCCGAAAATCAAGATGATCAAGATCCCTTCCTTCGGCGCGCCAAGTGAATGAATAGAATGTGAGCTGAGATCTACGATCATTATTTTGTCTGATCAGTCACCACCGAGAGTAAGTAGTCTGAGAACCGTAATACTTTACGAGTAGCTGGCTAGAAGTAGCTCGACTTAAGTTACCGTAAGAAATCAGGGTTTCATTGGGAATGTGATCGAACGAACGATTCGATTCGATTCGTTTGGTTCGGTTTTATCTCCGATCATCGTAGTTGAGCCTTCCCGGCTTCTTGCTTCAATGACCCTTCTTCCCTTGTAGGGAGAAGGAAGGGTAAAGCAGACCACCTGCAAGGATGGGTGGGATTCGTGTCCGGAAATACAGGAGGAGTGAACAGAAAGAAAAGAGTTCTTCTTCCCGGTCCTTATGTTGTTGGTATTCACGAAGAGACGACACGAACGATGTGATGTCAACATCGGCCCTCGGCATGGAAAGACGACGTCCAAGTCATTGTCATGCCCATACCACGGACATCTGATCTAGTCCAACAATTGTAATGGGGCGATAGTAATATGCATATGGATCACATCTATTCGCGCCCACCATGTCCATCTTACTAGCTCGCTCATGAGCTCAAAACTCGACTTGTTAGCTCAGCTTAGCTGAGCTCTAGCAATGCTATGCTATGTACATCATTGCCACTCTGCTGTACTGCACTAGGTACTGGACTTCAAATGGGCAAAGTCGCTGCGTCGCGGCAACCTAGGTACAGAGAGAGAGAGAAAAAGAAAAGAAAAGGATGATTCATATAATTGTCACATTCTGTATATATCATGATTTGTACTGAATCGGGCTCTGCAGTCGAAAGGAAAAAAGGAAAGAAAGAAACACACATCATACCACCATACGACACCACCATATACTCGCGTAGTAAAACTGTCTGTCTGTTTGTCTGTCTGTTTGTAAGGTAGAGGAGAAAAAGAAGAAGAGTTGAGGCATGCTAGCTATCTAGCTTGCTAGCTAGATCCAATGACTTCGGTTCGGCCAGGCCACGTTCAGGTCAAGTCCACCATTTTGGCCAGCTAATATAATGACATACCCTACTTCCCCCCGGCCCTCCTTGCTTGGATTGGGTCAGGTTTCGGTTTCGACTTCCGAGTCATTCTTCTTGTCGAATAATCAATGCGTGGGTATCTAATCTGTTTAATCGATCCGTCTTGCCTTGTCTGTCTGTGTTGTCTTTCCGTCGATCGGTCGGTCGATCACTTGAGCCTCCCTTGTCATCTGCCGAAGATTCGCTCACAGTGCCAGGCAAGGGCAGGCCGCTCTGACCTGAACGATCCGTTTCCGCCGTTTTACAGCAACGCTCAGCCCCATCCAACCAGGGGACCTCACCCTCACCTGGTCGAGGTCGAATGTGAATTCGACCCCGCTCGACTCAGATCGGACTGTTCTTCCTCCCCGTGTCTCCTTCTTTCCGCATGCGACCCCCTCCTATGTACGCCCCTATCCTCTTCTCTCAGACATACTCTCGGGCTACAATGTGTCTTGACCTTGCACCTCTGCACCACACAACACGAGTTAACTTTCTTTGATACCTCGCACCTCTCTTTCCGTCCTCCTACGGCTTGCCTTTACCACCCTTCTGTTTTCGTGGTGGCGTGACGGCAGCTACGCGGGCAAGCGGGTAGTGAATGGCAAGGGGAAGGGATGGTCGTAGAAAACCCCGGATAGCGGATAGCGGATACAGTTGAACAGCATGAGGAGAAGCGGGGACGAGATGCGAGATATCGATCGAGTCGGAAAGGAAAGGCAGGCGCGCGGGCAGCAGGAAAGAACCGTTAAGATGTCAGTTGTGTGATTCAATTCAGTACTAGTTTTTCTTAGGCAGGTTCAGCGGACAAAAGAACGGCGTTCGATCGAGAGAAACATCGAATAGGTCAACAGAGACACACAGACAGACAACGTGAAGCACGCTTCAGCATTGAACGACTGGACTACTGCAAACAGACAAACTCGATCTGGAGACATAATGATACGATCCGAATTCTCTTCGCTTCATGACCATACCATGGGCATGAAGATAAAGCGAGAGTCTGTCAGGATCTTATACATGCTCTTTGCCCCGCATCCCTTCTATTCTTTCTCCTCATTGTTCGTAATCACATTCCTTCCTTCCTCTGGGAAAGTCCGGAAGTGGTGATTTGTTCTGTTGAGGAGAGAGAAGTAGAAGAGACCGGGGTTTGTCGTCATACGAGTAGAGTATTACACAGCGTGGAAAGGGGTACATTCGTTCTTCCCGCCCTCAGGTCTCCAGCTCGCTTTTTGCGTCCTGTCCTGCGGGTTCTCGTTGTGCGTCCATCCGCTAGGACTGACCAGGCTGAGTGATTTGAAATGTGATGTTGCGGAATGAAATCGGCATAAGGTGATGGAACGGTCCATGATAGAGAAGTTGGAAATATGTGATGGGTGGAAAAAAGGGGACAACAAACAAACGGACTCAGAGGGTGATGAGGAACGAGATCACTGACGCCGTCCGCTGGCACCGTATCCGCCGTACTTCGGAGCCTTCTTCTCAGCTGGTTTGAGGATCTGCGATGAGTGACTGCGTCAGTCTCTTGCACGAACATGCCCTGACTTCCTGCCTGTAGTCGAGCTACTCATAGACGGCGTACTCACTTGGAATGAACAAAGGAGAGTGTCATCGACGGACATCATGGCACCGGCGTTGTCGAACTAGAAGATATGAAGATTGATTCGTTAGTCACCAATTACCAACCGACGCAGACGAGATGAAAATTCTCATGTGTAACGGTGGGAGACTCACCTCGCCGCAGTAATTAGGTGCAGAGAACAAGGTCACCAGTTGTCTCTTGGCGAAGAACTCGTATCCATCTTCTACTACTTGATGCGCTCGGCAGATCAGATCCATGTCGTGTTTTTGCAGGAAACGAGATACGACATCGGGTCCGAAAGTAAACGATACACCTCGATCGTTCTCGCTCCAACCCGTGATGTCCTTGTCCGGATCAGACCAAAGCAAGTCACAGAGCAGACCTGTAATGCGCAAGGTAGAAAGCTGTCAATAATTACCATTCCGTAACACGTGTGGAGGATGCGCATGACTCACCCGTGTCAGGTACATCCGTTGGTCGCATCACTCGTCGAATCTGCTCCATGCTCTGCAGGTCGGGACTCAATCCACCATGCATAGTGAAAATCTTCTCGTCGATGATGGCGGCGATGGGCAGACAGTTGAAGCAGTCGGTGAAGGTCTTCCATAATTTGATGTTATAACGTCGCTTGCCTGTAGATCAGTGGAGTGTCAGCTTCCTCGAATCAGAAAACATGTACGAGATGGATCAGAGAAGCGAGACGGGCAGCAAGCGGAAGAAATCGACTTGTCGTGGTGGATTGCACATCAGTACTCACACTCGTCGTAGAAACCGTAAATTCTGTTGATACTGGCACATTCGTGGTTGCCTCGGAGGATGAAGAAGTTCTCGGGGTACTTGATCTTGTAGGCTAAGAGCAGACAAATGGTCTCGAGCGACTGTTTGCCTCGGTCGACGTAATCGCCGAGGAAGAGGTAGTTGGCTTCAGGGGGGAAACCGCCGTATTCAAATAGTCGTAAAAGGTCATAATATTGTCCATGGATATCACCTGGGTTGATAAATACGTGATTAGCTCGGGTCCCTTCTTCCAGCTGCACAACCGCGACTCTCCATCGTTTCCGTCGAACAGAATAAGCGTGGCGAGGGCCGGTATGACTCACCGCATATCTTGATGGGGGCTTCGAGTTCAAGGAGGATAGGTTGACTGATGAAGATCTCCCTCGCCTTTGTACAGAGGTACTTGATCTCGTATTCGGCCAATTGCACTGCCTTTCCCGGTCTGTTCCCTCGTACTGTTAATATGCGGCCGCAAAACCAAATTGTAAGAGTGGAGAGGATGCAGACACAACTATCAGCGATGTCCTTCGCTTGAAAGGCCGTTCTGATGGACATGACATATTGCCTGTTTAGGAGTGAGGGGAAGTGTTCGTCAAAGAATAGGACATACCCTCTAAGAGACGGTCGATGACGGAGTCAAGGTCGATTTCGTTCTGTTGTTCGCCCATGTTGTTTTGATCGGGCGATTTGCGATTGGGGAGAAAGATGAGAACACTTTAATGAAGATGAAGGCGAATCTGCAGGGGTGGACGCGTCGGCGAAACGGATACAATGTCAGCTCAGCATGCCGGTTTTGACCAAAGATCGTCTGGCTCTTCGCTCAGTAGACAGAAGGAAGGGATAAGCGAGAATGGACGATGTTTTGATATGAAGAGGAAGATATCTCGGTGTCAAGGATACAACGACCCCATCCCACCACGAAAGAACAAACAAGCGAAGAAGACTTCCAAAATGGTCCAATTTGGTCGTCCAGCAAGTGCAACGTGACATTAATCAAGGAAAGGCAAAGAAACATACCGATGATCTGATTTTCCACCTGAGGGGTTTTCACAGAATCCGCTTGATGTCCTTTCTCCTCTTCAATGTGACTGGCCTGAGTCGTTGACTTGCCTGAGCTGCGGGATTGGACTCGACTGTACTGGACGGGGCTTATGAAGTGATCCGTCTGTTTCCCTTTCTATCGCGTTATGTTGCCGTCGGCGTCGGAAGGCGAACGAGGTGTATGGATGAAGGACGGGCCGTCGCGCGATGTATAACGAGGAGGGAAGAGGGTGGGGTGATTGACGGTCGTGAAGATGCGAATGGTGTCGCGGGACTGTCGACGTTGACTGTCTCTTGCTACTCTCGGAGATGGGAAGGAGTGATCCTATTTCATGTAAAGCACCGTGGATCCATCCATCCATCCGACCGACTTGGAGTCAGCTCCGTCTCAAGTGATATTCATCCCCATGCATTGTAGTCCGTCAGCCGTATCACCGATAACGGCCATCCCCAAAGCATCAACGCTTCCACTTGATTGTTCGCTCGATCCCCATCGATCCCTTCTATTCCAGGGGTCCTCCCATCCGAGTCTAATTCATGACACGCTCCAGCAGAATTTTCGCGCCGCGGCTGGCTAGCTGGCAGGCTGATGCGGCAACTCACCTTTGCTTGGAGGACTAGGATCTGGATCGTACGATGCCGATACAGACGGACGTGACGATGGTATGTGTATTGTGGGGGGGACAGAGAATTAATTATTGTATTTTAAGTATGATAGAATGATGGATGTAATGGATGGATGGGATGGATGATTGAACCTGAATGAGGTAGTCAACGGTGACTAGGGCCAAGTCGCAAGGATTGAGTGAGTGCCGTGAGTGTTGGCTTGTCGCGGTGGACTAGAGTGAATGAGTGGTGCAGTGTGGTGTGTGGGTGTGTGGTGTGTGGTGGGTGACTGCGTATGTGTATAACTTATCTCAAAGCTGTGAGTGGCACTAGGTACACCATAGCAAGAGTGGCGGTCGCTTTCACCCATAACGCCGAGTAACCCCGCAGAGCGGCGCGCGCCCATCCCATCGTCCATATCGTCCATCCCATCATCCATCCCAAAGGCTGTTTACGCGCCCGATCTTGTTTGTACCTTTTCATGGAGATGTGCCACGCGACGATCTATGCATCTATCTTTGAGAGAAGAATCGTTTTGCGGCAGACCTTCTCTGGAACGAGGGCCAACAGAGTGCGTGCCACTCAGCCTTTCCGAACCATGAAGACACGCCAGAGCCCCTCCAGTTAGGCTTTCCCGACGGTCAGAGCACTTGACTTGCTTGCTCTGCTTCCGAAACAGCGTATAGATTTGATGTTCTGGCACTTCTTTCATAGTTTTTATCAACATTCGCTTCAATTCAACCCACTACGGACATTCTATATAGATTAGACCATACGGAGAAAGGATAATACGTAAAGATGGTATAAGCTCGCTCGTCGCCGCTCCTTCTCTCGTCACGTTCTTCGCGCCTGGAAATTGCAAACTCTTCAACTATAACAGCCAAATGTAAGAGACCAGTCCAGTTAAAATTACGCTTATTCGCTGAATCAAGATTAGAGGGGAGGGTGAGGAAGAGTGTTGGTGGTAGTCGGGATGGTCGGGGCGGCCCCAGTGCCCGTTGTTCCGGCAGGAGCGGTGGTCGCTGGACCGTCGGTAGCCTGAAGCAGGTCATACAGAGTCAGCTGCATCTCCACTAAAGGACTCCCTTCTAAGCGAGGCTTCGAGGTTACCAGAAGAAGCTCGTCTACGACGGCCGTGGCGAAGCTGGGGCGGGCACTTACCTCGTTGAAAGCTTTCTCTACCTTCTCTACACCCTTGTGGACGGCGTTTGTCACCTGGGTAATGAAACCGGGGTGCGTGGGCGAAGCCGTCTTCTCGTCGATAGTGTGGGTGATCTGGGTGAAAGTGGACTATAGATTAAATATCAGGTGGAGTCAGCATATAATCTCTTTTGGCAGACCCGCACACGAAGGGTGCGTCAAGAAAGGCGCCTTTGATCTTGCCCAATGCGTGATCGTGTAAAACCGGCCAACCACAGACACTCACTTGGACAGCGCTCAAGCCCTGTTCGAAAATACCCTTGGCCTTCTCTCCTACTTCAGAAGTCGTAGCACTGGCGCTGTCGGTTGATCGCTCGACAGTGTTGGCGGAGGTCGGTACAGGCGAAGTGGAAGGGGAGTTGCCCTGCGAATGATGAGAGATATCAGTCGGCTGGCTCGTTATTTTCGATCTTCCCATCGGTATTTGGGACATGATCTCGGTAAAGCAGCCGCAGTTGGGGCAAGAGGGCGTCCATCCAGCCATAAAGAGGTCAGATGCCAACTTACCTCGATCTTGTCGATGATTTCTTTGGTCTTAGCGGCAGCCTTATCCGTGTAAGGCTTAGCAGCCTCCTGAACCTTGTGGGCGTACGGCTCGACCTTGTCGAGGTACTGAATGATCATACCATACGTCAGCGTGACGTTACGGTCGACACAATTAGCTCGGCGCGAATTGAGCCGGACATGTACAAAGAGAAAGGGCAAGTAATCTCCAGAGCTGTAGTCAGAGCGATAGGATATGATAGGATGGAGTAAGTTTGTCTCGGTCATGCAACCGCACTCACAGGCTTCGCCAAAGCCTGAGCCTTATCAAGAATAGTAGGTTCCCCCACGATGGGGTCAAGAGCCTTAGCAGGCGCAGCGGGAATAGCTTCGGCCGGAGTAACAGGCTTGGGCAGCGTATCCGCACCTGATGAGGCGGATGAGGTAGAGGTTGCGGTCGCTGCTGAAGTGCCGGTTGCTGCGCCGGGGGCGACAGTGGTGGAAGTAGCGCCGAGGGAGTCGGAGTGAGGTGCGGGAATGTCGGCGGACATGGTGATTGATTGTGAGTTGGCTCCGAAATATGGGTGGCCGGATGGATGGATGGAATGAGCTGCTCTGTGAGATATAGGTTGCTTGAGCGGAGGCGTAGGTTACAGGTCTTCTGATGAGGGCGTTGATGTTGTCGCTGTAAGTTAGATGACAAGAATGAAGAGAGATAAGATACTCGGGTGGATGGGGATGAATTGACAAGCGGAGCGAAGCAAAAGAGGACTCACTATCTCATGGCATCATCACCGCAGCGCATTACAGCATTGCCCAATCTAGCTAACAGGGATTTTCTTCCGGTCCGAACCGCATAACGACAGCAGTGGAGAGCACGAGCGAACGACGGCAGAGTGGCGCTTTATCATGACGTCATGACGTCATCTCTATTTCATATATCTTGCTACGCAGTACTCGTAAGCTTACGTTTGGGTGACTTATCTGCACTACACCTACACCCCACCCAGAGAGAGAAGATTAGATCCCTTGTATTTCTGGTAGACGCTAATGTCTGATTAGTGCGTTTTAAGGATACGAGCAGTACATATGGGGGAGACCGAGCGATTATTGACAGTACGCATTGTGGTGTCGTCCGTCAATCATGAAGTGTAGTGTCGCTTTGCGGCACTTGCTGATCAAGTCAGGCTGACATCTTTTTGGACCGAAGGGAATAATGACGCAGCACTGAACTGACATACTCGGCGATACCTCGGGCCTTGCACGTACTGACTGGTCGATATTCCACAGACATACGGTAAGAGTAACACGAGTGACATGGCACCTACAGTAGAATGGATCATGATCTCTACTTCGGCTGGTTTCATCATGCTATGTACTCGAGTACTGACTGTACTGTATAACGCACGTCACCCTGACTATACTCTGAGAGTTTGGCCACTCGCACTCGGTCGGATACGGTGTCACACTCGTTCTTCAGACTCATCCTCATCCGCTACGGTACATGTGCATGTGCATGCTTGCCTGCTCACTCTATTGGTACTCTCTCCGTAAACGCAGCTAATTCACGCTCACCCTCTCTATTTATACTCGATGGTCTCCATCTGCTCAAATGCACGAGTCGCAACTGCTCGATGGGACTGCCACGGAAACCTACAGAAAATCGACAAAGGTACCCATCATTGACCGCCTTTGCCAGCCTTATCATTGCACCGTAACGCCAGCAACAAGTGAGCCTGTCTGTCTGTCTGTATTCTCAGATGTAGTAACCACTGTACACATACCGAGATCACCACGCCACTCTCATGAGTCCCCCGGATCGACGAAGTGGGGCGGAACGGGCGGCAATAGACCTGGTGGATGGCCCGGTGTATGAGGCCATGAGGGACTCGTCATGGTGTGTACGTCCTGTACAAGTACTGGAGCAGGTTTTCTCCAAGGGACGGTGGAGAGGTGGTTGAGGCTAGATGCGAGCAGAGACGGTCAAGGCGATGCGATGCGAGGTATTGATACTCGGGTGCAAGTGGTGTGCTGTCAAGCCAAAGGCTTTGGGCTATACGAGTACTGCTTTGAAAATTGTAGATACTGGTACTCGTATTGGTGATCGGACCGTGTAATTGGGCAGAACGAGTACTGTATTGTATCGTGTTGTTGTGAAGGGTGGATTGTGCTGTCCTATATGTGGATCCGGTGTTCGGTTTCGGTGTTGTGTGATGACGGGAAACAGCTTGATGAAGAATGTGGCTGTGGGTTGCGGATGAGTGGCGACCATCCTGCAAAGTCGCTACGAGGGCCTGCAATATATACATATGTGAAGTATACGAACGTTGGCGCAAAGCACGTTTCTAGCTCATCCGGCACCCACTAGACCACTCTGTTCAGAAAGGGTCAGCGAAGACCCCCACCCAGCTCCTTCTTAACCCGCCCCACTCTGTGCTCCAGCTTCTGCCTCCTTTGCACGACGACTTTGGGACTCGGAACACGAAACGCACTGTTGTATTCTGTCCACTCAAGTAAGGTAGGTCGCGTACTGGAGTACATTGTCATCTCTTGTGAGGTCACGATGTACTGTGGCAGAAGAGGGACTACATCATGATAAAGGATGCATGGTAATCTGGCATTCGTTCTTTCTGATGAGTTGTATTGTACTTGTATACAAATGTATATGTAGGCCACGGCAACAGAGTATA
Organism: Kwoniella heveanensis BCC8398; assembly: GCA_000507405.3. Taxonomy (NCBI): domain Eukaryota; kingdom Fungi; phylum Basidiomycota; class Tremellomycetes; order Tremellales; family Cryptococcaceae; genus Kwoniella; species Kwoniella heveanensis. Next base: position 642,755 of record KI669499.1, read on the forward strand.
AGATGTATATAAACAGATAAGCAAATGCGAAGATTGATCGAACTCGATTGTCGAGCGAGAGGACAAACGTAACACAATGAATGCGGGAACGTCGACGACGAATGATGGAGAAGCTCGTGAAGGTCATGAGGATCATGAGGATCGTGAGGGAATGATCGTTTGATACTGACGAGAATTGATTATCACTATGGTATGTCCACTTCAATACACAAATGTTCTTGTCCAGTGTGCCGGGTCCTATACACAGTGATGGGATCAACCCAGAATGATTGTTTTGTTTTTGGTTGTGGGCTGCTGTCGTGTATTGGTTGATGCGCTCGATCGGTCCATGCTGTTGCAGAAAGCGTTAATGGGGTATGTTGACGTCACTGGGATCGTGCGGATGCGAATGCAGCGAAATGGAAAACAGGAAGTATTGGAAAGTTTACGTCGAATGTAAAAGCGTGACAGCGAGTGTCAATGCAGCGATGAAAGGACATGCGCAGATGACTAGACAACATGAAAACGGTGATGATGCAATGATGGTTGTGTCGTTTTTGTCTGTAATGGCAAAATGGAGGCACGGAAAACCACATTGAAATGGAGAAAACAGATGACGCGAGAAAAGGTGAGATTGAGGGGTAGGTATGACGCAGGAAGACGAGCTGAAAAGACGATATCAGTGATCGACGAGAAGGGGTATAGACGATGAAGGTAACTCGATTCAAGGAACAAGGTAATGAGAGCATCGGGAATCGACAATGAAAGGGAGGTCCCATCCTCCCGGTGTGTCAGTGGTTCAGATACCTCGAGTTGGTTCGACGGGCGACGAGGTGTAATCGTAATATTGATCGTCTTTGTAACCGTACGAGGAAGATCCTGAATAGGAATCGGTTAAGGTCAGCACTTGCACAATGACCATCTCTCGAAGCGACATGAGGAACTACTCACCGCCATAGCTGGAAAGTTGAGCTACGGTAGATCGCTGTCTCGCCGCAAGGTTGTCGGACTGAGGAGAGAATGTTCAGCAGTCATGTCAGGCGAAAAGAGTCTGCCGTGGGCATGCTTACGTCCGGGAAAGGCTCCTACACAAGATCATAGTGTCAGCCCCGGAGAGGATGTTCCAAACAGATGACTCACAGGCATGCCCTTCATGGCCCCACTCGAGCTGCCAATCCATTAGCTCAATTACTCATAGAGGATAAGGGGGCTGCCAGCTCACTAGAAAATTTGAGGTCTTCAAGGCTCAATAACCCCCATGACAGCAGAGTTTCTGGACATACAGTGAATCGTCAAACGATGTCAAAGCAACTAGAAAGCGAAGTGATATCTACCTGAATTTGTTGATCAGTGCAGCCTTCCCCCTGCACCAGCAGATTTGGTTAGCATTGATAGACTTTCGAGAAGAACATCGACGAATGACTGACTGGATGTCCGCGTAAGACACCTAGCCACACAGACCATCAGCTATTGGCGAGTCTCTAGATGAAGAGATGCACCTACCTGCAAAACCTTCTCACTTGAGAACAGGTTCCATTTCTTGCCCACCTTTGCCTGGACGAATTGATAGAGTGCCTTGACCGAGCAGAAGTTGACGAATGCGTAACCAACCTAACTGATCAGCTTCCAGACAGACTAGGTGAAACTTACATTGCAGCAATTTTGGAAGTCAAATCGAAGATAGACAAAGTCGAACTCTCCGGGAACGACCTGAGATGAACAGTATGATCAACTGAGGCATGCTCGATTGGAGCCAGGCAGGGGAACATACCTCTTGGAGGATATCGACAAGCTCCTGGCGAGAGAGCTTATTCTGCACGCTGTAATCAATGAACTGCTCATAAGGGGGATGTGATAGCGGGACTCACCGGAACGTCCTTGATCATAACGGTTGTTCGGAGGTCCAACCCTAACGGCAGGGTGTCTGATCAGTATGGCATGGCAGATCGTAGCCATGTGAGAGTCAACTTGCTCACCGGACAAGATTCTCTCCGGGAAGACCCTATTGTGAGCTGGAATCATCTTTCTGTCGCCCAAGTTCCAATGACCACCCAAACCTTGCTGCTGCCTGGCTCTTGCCTCGATGTCTGCATTGTTCGCTAGCCCTTGTACGGTTCCCGGTTCGTCTAGCCTTCTCCTCAACGCGAGCATATGAGAAGAGGTCTCGTATTCGCTCTGAGAGCCAATGGTCGAGGCTTTATGCCGACCATGCGGAGATGAGTATCGGGTGCTGGATGCAGCCGATCGGCGATCTGGTGAATAGATAGAAGACGGGGTTCGAGGGCCGAAGACATCCTGTTCGCTCCTGATCCGCCTGAAGTTGGAGCTAGCCGGAGTGTTCAGCTGACTGGACATGCTTCCTTCGGTAGTCGAACCTGTGTAACCGAAGATCTCGGATGAAGCGGCGGAGGAACCGGCTCGGCTCGTATTTCGGGGGAGGCCACCGAGGATATATGCGGCAGATCCCAGAGTGTAGCTCGAAGAGCCGGTCGTGGTTCGAGATCCGTTAGTATTGGCGTACAGGTACGATACATGAAGTCGAGCATGCCCAGCCTTCTGGCCATTGAGGAGTGTGATAGCCGAAGCGGCGTCTCGTGTGTCCCAGAACTCGGCGATGAAGACCTGCGAGCCATGCTACGATTGTAAGATGATTCCAAGCGAGTAGGACGAGTCACTCACCCTCCCTTCGTGGCCTACTGGATCGAGGCGTTGGACTTCACCGATGGACGACAGGCATCTCTGTTGTATAGCTCAGCCACGGCCTATACAATATTAGCTTGGAGGATAATTGCGACTGACTGTCATAGCATCAACGGAGACGCCAACGCCACCTTCGATCTGAACCTTGATGACGGCTTCCGAAGTGCTGCTGAGCTGGTCCCAGCCCTCGGTACGTCCCAGGATCTATATTGAGTCAGCCCAAAGCGGTCATCAAATGTAGTTGAGAGACTCACGGATTGTACTACATTCTTTTCTACCTTCATGCAGTGTAGTTGCACGGGTGTTTCATTGGCGGACAAGGGCACCGCGGTGTCTTGAAGCCTCTGATACAGAGCCAGCGCTTGCCTTGGGTCGAAGAAGACCGCGATGACCTGTAGAAGAAATCAGCTTGCGCCAAGATCGACGCATGTTAGCTTGACGCACATAGCCCTTGGTCTTAATGTGCTTGACGATGAGAGCTTTGAAATCAGCGATGTCCTACAGGGGGCTGGTCAGCTGAGCTCTGAGCTAAGCACACCCCCAAATGGTGAAAGCTCACCTGGATCACGTTTCGGAATTGTACATCGCTGGTGTCTCTTGGGACGTTGCTTATCTGTAAGACTCCCAGGTCAGTACGGTACCTGCGAAGTTGATTGGAGCCCCCTTAGCTCCCAGAGATGGACCTACAAGCAAGTATCTCCCCATACGTTCTGCCGTTTCCTGAGCTGCAGCAAATCCAACCTTGAGCTTTTTGCCTTCCTCCTCATTCTCGACACCATCGTAGTGAGACGGAAGCAAGTGAAGCGGAGTATAGGGTGTGACTGGTTGAGTCGATGCAGCAGATCCAGGGGTGTGAGGGCTGTACGACATCTCGGGAGTTGGAGAAGAGGAATCGTTATGTCGGGCGGATCGTCGAGGAGTCTCGAAATTCCATGCTGGAAGAGCGATTGATTGTTAGCTTAGCCCAGGATGAGAAACGGGGGCCTCTGGTACGATACCTCACCTTCCTTCTTCTTCTTGGGCGTCATCGGACCTTCGCCCTGCAAGTCAGAAACGTGAGCTCGATCGTATGTATATCCGAGTGATGCGCTTTATACCTGAAGCTCACCTGCGTCTGCTTGCTCGAGTTCTCTCGATCAGTGATAGACAGCTTAGCGAAAGCTACGAGTGTTTCGGTGGCCCCTACAACAGGGTTGAAGGAGGAAGAATGCGGGTTGAGCTAAATATAGGGCGAAAGAAGTTGATCATAAATATAGTCAGTCCAAGACATCAGGACCCGAGGAATGAGATAGAGCGGTGTACAGAGGAAATCATGCTCACGGCGCTCTTCCTTCCTGGAAATTTCTGCTCCTCCGCTCCATCAGCTGGCTTGACTTCGACAGTGGCCTTCCTCATACAGGAGGAAGAAGGTGAAGCGTTCCTGCGATAGACAGCGAGAGGTATCAGCATCCCACTTGCGGCGGACAAGAGCATGCACGAGGTGTTGGTCTCTGCGCTCGTGGGTGGACCACTCGAGAGGCGGTAGGGGATAGATCGGTGTAGACTTACGACTGAGCGACTGCCGGGAAGACGTCGTTATGCTCTCTATGAAGTGTGTGAGGTGAGGACTTCATTGACTCAGGAGTGAGAGGAAGCGCCTGTTGCCAATGATAAGTGGTAGGCCATCAGTATCATTGCTAGCGTATCATATCGCATGAGAAAACGGAAGCCGCAGCGAGGTGGACCACTGCGTTCGGAGAGGAAGGACGAGTGGGGTGTCAACCGGCGGGAGGAGGAGGGGAGAATGGTATAGTACACCCTGAGATAGCTCGGGGGCTCCCAAGGAAGGAAGAGCTCAAGAAGTCTGAAATAAGACTCACTTTATCCTTGTTCGCGTTACTCGACGAGAAGATATTCTGGGTCGCGTTCGCGGACGAGTTCGGAGACTTGGGCATACTTGCTGAGTGTTCGAGAAGGTTGTGAGGCGTTGTGTTCATGGGTAGAAGGAAGACACAATACTAAGATTAGCTTGAAAGAAGTATGAGGAAGAAGTGAAAAAGTCCAGGAAGGAGCAGTGATAGAGGGGGGGTGGGAGTCCGAGTGTAGTAGTATCTGGCCAAATCACAGAGTCGCTCTCGTGATAAGCTTGGTGAGACGATGAGGAAGAGGATGATGAAGGTGAAGAAGAAGAAGACAAAGCGAAGGAAAAATGAGCAGGATGAGCAGATGGATGACAGTGATAGTATCGTTGGTGTGATAGTATCGTTGGTGCGATGTGGAACGACCGTGGATCGATGAGGTGTTGCTGGTGAGAAGGAAAGAGTAGTAGTATCGCTGTCGTCGAGAAAGTTACATGTACCTTGCAGGAAACTAACCGAGAAAATCTTGAAACTCGGGGCAGAAAGCCAAGGCATGCTGAGGAAGCTATGCTACGTGAGAGCAATGCTAGCGAGGGTAAGTAAGATAATTATGCGGAGATCCATCAAATTCTACCAGAAAATAAGTCGTATCGTCAGTAAATCGTACAGTCAATTACTGAGTACCGTAGTATCCAGAAAAATCACCATCAGCACGACCAGGGTCCCACTCGAATTTCGTGTCATATACCTTAGCGGAGAGCGACGATCAGTACCATTGAATGTGGGTGGTGGTCGGGGGGCGCACGGACCTCCTCTTCCTTTGACAACGTGGATCGAGGAACCTGATTGTGTTCGGCTTCGAATCTTAGTGATCGAGAGTCCTGTTCCGTCCCGATCCCCGATAGCACAGAAAGAATGGCGGGAATGAAAAATGGACACTCGGACTCGTCAATGGAGGAAGATCAGATGAGGAAGATCAGTACCATCTGGGAATCGGTGTCGCTCGAAAAGAAACAGGGAGAGAGATTCAAAGGATGCATTGTGTGCGCTAGTCACCATCAAAGTCAGTCGCGCTCCCGCACGATCCACCGCGATCGATTGATTCTGGTCCGGCGCAACAATCGGACTTCACCGAGACTTGCCAACGTGTACACCGAACGATATTCTGAGCGTGCTTCGATGGTTCTTTCCGGATTCTACTCCATAGACGATGGCAGACGCCAGGAAGACAGGCGAGTGAATGCAATGTACAGACAAGATGCATGCAACTGGACTCAGGCGAAACCGAACCGGCCCAGACCTGAGAAAGCCAATTTGAGGAACTGGATATTCCCAAAGCACAATAGGTGACTACGTCCACCAATCGAGCAGAGCTAAATCATACACCAAATCCCCCACCCCAACAACGAACATCATCCATCCTAATCTATTTGACGCGAACCTAAGCCTTCTTAGGTCTCCTCGAATCGGTCACCTTTTTGCCCTTGGGCATCTTGATCTGAGCCTTCGTCGTTGCGTCTTCATCTTCTCCTTTCTTGGTTGAAGCAGCGGCAGGTTTTGATTTGGGGTTCAACTTGATTCCCTTTGTCTTGAGCAGGTGTTTTCGCTTGCTCTCTGTGGGCGCAATCACAAATTGAATACTGATCAGTACTTCCGTAACTTCCATTTGGACATTGGTGTACGGATGTAGATAGCTTTTTATGTCTGCCTGATCCAAGACCCGAGCAGCGAGACGAAACACGCATGTGAGGTTGAAGACAGGTGCAAGCTGATCTCATTGCTCGCCAGCTCGCACTCTCGCTGGCAGATTCGCACACTCACCTTGTATCAATTCCCTGTCCTCGGCATCATCAAACTTCGTCTTCTCCTCCTCGACGATCATACCGCTCTCATCCAGCTTCAATTGGGGTTGTTCCTCCTCCGCAGCCTCAGCTTCGACCTCCGCAGCCTTGGAAGGCTTCTTTCGCTTCTCGATCTTGAACTTGGCCACGAAGAAACCGTCCATGTTGTGTTTGTGCGGGTAGAACTGTGCGTGATTGCATAGAAAATCGGTTCATTGTTAGCCTCATACTTCCGTGTATCACATTTCAGCACAGTCGAAAACGAAGGGAGAATGATTAGATGGACGGCCCCACAGAGCGACGGATAGCTGTGTGGCTTCTTCGTTTGTATCCCGTGCCAAACGGGTTGAGACGAATAGGAATTGCACAAGCCCAACTCACCCTTCTCGTAAGCGATACACTAGGATGGAAAGTCTTGCCTTCGAAGCTCTTGAATCCAGGTACACCAAACTCCAGTCCGGTCTCCACGAGTTTCACATGAGGTCGCTTTCGAAGAGCGTAGTCTACGACAGATTCATTCTCGTCCACTGTCACAGAGCACGTCGAGTATACCACGTATCCGCCCGTTGCCGAGTTGGGATTACATGAGTCGATGGCGCATAGGATGAGCTGTTTTTGCAAGTGCGCCAGGAGCTGGAAATCTCGCTCGGTCTATACGGGATATCAAACAAGCCAATACGTTAGCCATGGTCATCACTCGTCACCGACGCTGCCTAGTTCGGACATCATTCAGACAACGAAAGAACAGGCCTCTCCTAACCAACAGGATGTTAGCACCCACCTTGTTCACCTTCACGCTCGCGTCCTTGCTGATGACACCTGTGCCACTGCACGGGGCATCGAGCAGCACTCTATCGAAACCGCCCATAACCTTGGGGAACTCCCTTGCATCGTAGTTGCATACGACCACGTTCTTGCATCCCATTCGATGTACGTTCGCAGTCAATGATTTCGTTCTGGCCTTGTTCGAGTCGTTGGCGAACACGATACCGGTGTTCTGGAGTAAGGCCGAAATGTAGGTGGTCTTTCCTCCTGGAGCAGAGGCCATGTCGAGGACCCTCTCTTCGGGTTGAGGCGCGAGAGCGATGACAGGTAAAAAGGAAGAAGCGGCCTGAAGCATGTAATGTCCCGCGAGATATTCAGGAGTAGCACCGATGGGTACGGGAGATTCGAAGACTTGCAAACCGACTTTGGACCATTTACCGATTGGCTCAAGGTTGGCACCTCGGTTGATCAGCGCTTGCGCGAGGTCTCGTCGTCTCGTTCGAAGGGTGTTGGCTCGGATAGTCACAGGTCGAGGGGACTCGTTGGACTCGAAAAATGCGAGGGCCTGAAAGGGTAACGGAGATTGTCAACAATGCTACACCGCATGTATCAAAGGTATTATACACACCTCATCAGCAGGGAAGAGCTTCATGAGCTTGCCGACAAGGAAAGTGTTGTAGCCAAAGTAGGTTGCAATGTCATGCTGCAGCTGTACAAAGTGGTCCGATCTTGACCTGTGCGCAGGGGCCGATAGCAAATTCACCCGTCAGCACAAGTTCATATGGAGAAAGCTGAAAACCGATGTCCAGCAGGTATTCGCTGCTCTGGCTCTCAGGATTATGCGTTATCATCAAGACACCTAGAACTCACTTTCCTGGTACACCCTTGGACGTCTTTTCATCCTTGCCCATGCAGACTCCTACGAGCCATCTCATTCTCTGCTCGACATCCCTCAAGCTGGTTCCGTGCTCAAACTCCTCGCCTTCGCCACCGTTATCGACAGCAGGAAGCGTATACGTCTCTTCCAGCTCATCCTCCAGGTTAGTCTGGATATCTCCGTCTTCTCCCTCAATCCCTTTCTCATCATCGTCATCCTCTCCGACCATAGCTTCATCTTCATCGCCTGAAGAGGCGAATGCTGAGTCTTCTTCGTCTCTGTCTTCGTCATCGTCGTCAAGCATATCGTCGTCGTCTGAGCCACCCTCGATGTCAAAGTCGTCGCCGTCCATCTCGAGGTCGGACTCATCCTCATCTGATGGAGCTTCGTCGAGGTCGAAAGCATGTTGACCGACTGGTAACGCCTCATCGTCGTCATTAAGACCCTACATGATGACAGCAGGTCAGCTGCCTGTATACGCCCGCAGACTCAATGGCCAACTCACCTCTTGGTCGTCCTCATCTTCGGAATCTGAGAACTCGAGCTGCTTGACAGGTCCGGTGCGCTATGAAGCGGGAAAAGCTCAGCTTCACTCCCTCAATACAGGATTTGGTCGCGTAGCTCACCTCAATGTCTTCGTCATCGGATCTACGATATGTCCAACGTAAATCAGCTTCGATCGAGGTTAATAGCGCGAATGTGCAGAAAACTCACGAAGCAGCCTTCTTTCCCTTCTTGATGCTCTTCACCTTTACTGTCTCCTCCTCATCCTCATCCTCTGAGAAATCTCTGCAGGGGTCATACGCTCGCTGTCAGCTGACTCGTTCCTTTATTTGAAATCATCGAAAATGGAGGATCAGTCAGTAAACAGGATCACTGACCCAGGTCTCAGCGCCTCGTCGAGATCACTATCATCCTCGTCGACCTCGTCCACCTTCTTCCCTCGCCTATGAGCAGGCAGTCTCTCCTTACCAGACTTGGCAGCGACGCCTTTAGGAGCCTTGAACTTGCTCTTCTCGTCTTTGGCAGCTGCCGAGGGAGCTCGCTTCTTCTTGTTCTGCCGACGGGAATTTGCTGATCTGTCGGGAACCGTTCCAGGCAAAGGGGTAGGGTCGGCCTGCTTGTTCTTAGCTCTTCGTCCCATTTTTCGAAACAGTCTATGGTTAGTCTTTCTATCTAGTAAGCGACGATGTTGTCTCTTGAATCAGGTGAATGTCGTCAAAATATGCTGTTGCGGTTTACAGGTGGACCAGAAATCTGTGGACCAGCTTCAACTTTTGAAACGAAGGCACTTCGGCATGATGTGGCAAAATTTACTGCCACGTGGGATCATTGTACGGATTGCTTATTCCGCCGGAGCCAAATAACCTCGTAGGGCAAAGGAGAATCCCAGGGGTGGCCTACATATGGATACATATGGAGAGGAGAGGCCATGTTGATGCTCGCATACCTCCCCCTCGTCGTCGCATCAGACTCCGTCTTTCTCAGGGAGAGTGTTATTCCTTCTCGATCGGCGAGAACGACCATCACGTCCATCCGAGTGCAGTGGCACCGCCTGACCAGATCATCAACATGGAGACGCCCAAAACAGAGGGTTCACCCAACCCTCCCCAACTCCCTCAATTACCGACTGCTGCGACCATCATGGACACCGAAACGACTCCCGCTCCCTCAGTGCTGGAGTCTGCCGAGGCGCCGGTGGCTGGGCCATCTTCAACCCCAGCACCTGCTCCGAACAAACGGGTGTACACCAAGAAGACAAAGGTCAGCTAAACTGGCACCCTCCTTGCTAGCTTTGGGAGAAGCTGACTTGCTATGCGACCTGCAGAAAATTGAAGGCCAGATGGCGTATACATCGGCTTTTGTACCGGGCATGTATAATATCAAGATACCCGCCGGAGACTTCCTAACGAAAGAGCGGAATCTGGATGTTATCAGGCAACTGAGTCAGGCTAAGGCGAAGCAGGAAAAGGTGGATGCCGAAGCTGAGAGGGAGCGATTGGCCGGCGAAGAAGATGAAGTATCCGAGGTATGCCCTAGCTCTCTGGACGCGAGCTGAGTATGATCAGAGCTAATATGCCTCTTCTCCTACTCCACATAGCTGCACCCCTTGCATCATACATTAATTATCCATCCCGGATCTCGTAACCTGAGAATAGGCCGAGCTTCGGATTTCTACCCTAAAGAGATCCCGAACTGCATCGCTCGACCCGCCACTGCGCCCAACAGGGGAGAAGATCCGCCAATACCCGGAAGTAGGGCAAAACGAGTCGCACAACGCGCACTTGAGAAAAGGGAGGTCAAGAAACGACGTCAGGCCAATGGCGAGGGCGAAAACGGCGATGTCGAGATGAACGGGAGTGGGAATCGGCGCCTTGATGAGGAGGACAGCGAAGATGACAACGGAGAAGGCAAATGGGTGGACCCTGTGAGTTTTCCTCTCTCTCTCGTACCGCGTATTGATCGGCTTGCTACTGACAGGACGTGCGTCATCTTGTAGGTGGACGCCAACATTGGACATCTGAGAGACTATCTAAGGAATCGATTGGTGCAAGAGCGATTGGCAACGGATTGGAAAGAGAGCGCAAGAGTGAAAGCTGCCAACGCGAAGGTCAAGCCCGAGAATCTTCCGGAGCATAACGATCCGTATCGTATCGACTGGACGGAGACCGATGGCAGACCGTACTACATCGGTACAGAGGTTAGTCCAGCTAATTGCGCTGCCGATTGGGCATGGACTGACAGTCATTGATTGTCAGGCGCTGCGACTACCTGAGAATTCTGGTTACAAAGTCAGGTATCCCATCTTACAACGCAGCCTCAATAGGCGGGACTGGGGCTCTCAACAACTCCTCATGGACGACATCGCGATCATTCTACAAGACTCACTGAAGAGCGAGTTGGGTATCTCACCCAAAGAATATCAGGTGAGCTTTCCCGAGTATTTGCTACAGGTCGTGTTTTCCATTGACAGCGCTTCGCAGAAATACTCCGTGGTCTTCATCATACCCGATCATGGAGATAGAACGTACGTGCAGGAGATGACTCATCTGCTATTGGTAACCATGGGCTTCAAAGAGATCGCGGTACATCAGGTGAGCAGGCCGCTCAACGTAGCAGTTTGAACTTCCGAGCTCATATGAATACGCAGGAAGCATACTGTGCGATCTTCAGTGCGGGTATGTCCAGCGCATGCGTTGTTGATATCGGTGCTCAGGTGACGTCTGTCACCTGCGTAGACGAAGGCTTGGTTAACGCCGATACAAGGTGAGAACCGCCTCCCTCCACTAATTTTCCCATTCACCAGCTGATCGAAGTTGTTCAACAAACAGGATGAGGTTGAATTATGGAGGAGACGATATCACCGCAGCACTCGTGACGATCTTACAACGGTCGAACTTCCCTTACCGCGACCTCGACTTGGCAAAGAGCCAAGACTGGCTGATGATGGACAATCTCAAGAATAAGATTTGTACCTTGGAAGAGGTGAGTGTGATGTAGGCTAGCTTCACGTCTGTCTCTCATATCAGCTGGGCGTTCGGGCCATTCTGGTCTCCCTGAAAGCTGACATGCGGGTCGTATTATAGCATCTTGTCGCCAACACGCCTTGGGACTTCTACGTCCTCAAGGAGGAGGGTATGACGCAGAAATACGTGTTCAGGACATATGAAGAGAATATCTTAGCTCCCTTAGTGAGCTGTTTCGAGACCACGCTGTATGCCAACGCGTCGCGTAGCTCACAAGTAACGGACTACTGCCAATCGTAGGTGTTCTTCGACACACGACTGATTGACTTCAAGGAGAAAAACGGCAAGACGCCGTTCAGGTTCTGGAATCCGACCGATGATACAGTGTCGGACGAGATCACTTCGGGATACGATGAGCCGGTAAGTATCGAAACAACTATCTAATCATGTCATTTCCGAATTGTCACTAAATGTGGGCATGCCGTTTTCTCCAGACCGGCGCGATGAAAGCCTGTACTGCGCACTTGCTTCCTCCGCCGCCGCCTCCCGCATCCGAAGCTCCAGAAACTACCAAGACCAATAATGGAACCCAGGAGGAAGGCAAGGCCGCCAAATCCATCGGCACTGGTTCTGCGACTCCTGTCGGAGAGATCAAAGTATCGGCACCCTCGGAATTAGGCACCACTACTCCCATACCTAAACCCGCTTCGACCCCCACTCCAGGTGCTACTCCGGTTCCCGCTATGCCCACAAATCCCTTCCCGGCGCCCGCCGGCACTATGAACGGTAATAATGCCGAGTCGACCCCTGTGCCCAGTCGACCGGTGGTGGAACTCTCTTCGACGCAGATCATCCAGGAGGCCGCTCGATCGCCTCTGGACGCTGCTATTGCAGCCTCGATCTCGATGGCAGGTACGGAGAACAAGGTCAAAGTGGCTTCGAACAGTATCTTGCTCATCGGTGGGAGTTCCGCCATGAAAGGTCTAGGAGCGTTCATTGCCGATCGGTGAGTGAGCGTCGCCGGCGTGACACTCGTCTGCGTTGGAAGCGTTCCCATGCACGGTCTGAGTCTACGTGCAGGCAACCGCTGATCAAGAACATCTCGTATGCTAACCATCATGTTTGTGATGTGATTCTACACTGATCTTGCAGTCTCCCACCTCTGCTTCGACAAAAAGGATTCCCCATATCAGACGTATCTATCATCCCTCCACCGAGGAACTTGAATCCCCGATTCGTCAGCTGGAAGGGAGCGAGCGTCATGTGCAATCTGGAGTCGTTGAGCGATATGTGGATCAGGAAGGACGAGTGGGAGGCCATAGGTGGGAGAGCGTTGAAGGACCGATATCTGTACTATTGAGCTACCGATGGCCAGTAGACCCAGAAGTAGGCTGGAGCCGGACGACGTGGCAGCGTAAGTCACCGAAGTAGCTACGCATCAGCGTGATCATGAGCATGAATCATGGATCATCAATGTAATTGTGACTACTCATCTCAAGTAAAGGCCGAGAAAAGATCATTGCTTGCGGACATGCCATGGGAAGTGAAAGCATCGCTCACTAAGAATTAAAGAAATTTAGAGCTCGTCTAAAGTTACTCTGATACCCCAACTCGAAAGATTGCAGACAGCCAGTCAGTGAGTGTAGTCAGACAGTCAGGTCAATCAGTCAGTCAGTGAGATCGCGTGCACTGCAGATGGATGCATAGTACTGTATGTGTCAAGGATGCAGAATTATTGTTACGTTAATCTGGTCTCCGTGAAACCAATGAATCAATACAGCCAGGCCCATTGATGGCAATTTAGCAAGCGGACCGTCGTGTTTTCTGAATAGTGAACAATCGCCATTGCCATTGGCATTGCCACTGAGCATGAGCATGAGCATGAGCGAGCAGTCGTTGGCATGTTTGTGCCGTTCCTCTTTTCTCTCTGTGAACCTCCCTCGTATTGATTGTGGATGCTGATTGATTAATCAACGACCTTTTCATGCATATATATACATTTTTGTATGATCATCTTCTTGCTCTCTTCACCTTCTTCGACTTCCTCCCTTCCTACATGATGATTATTGTTTCTTACCACTCCTTCTTCAGAGCCTGCTCGGTCCAATCAACCCTAGCCCTGACCCAAACCGACCAAGATCAAACAGAAATATCTCCACATGTATGGATGGATTCAAACTAAATCAATCTGCTTGCGAAACGTTTACCGAGATGAGATGAAACGAAACGAGACGAGGCTATGCTTTGTGTGATATATAAAAGTGGCCCAAATCAATGATTAAATCGCCTGCGAAACAGACACGAAAGCTTGAAGCGAAGAGAAGGCGTGAAAGCAGAAAGAAAAACGAAGATGAATGCAGATGCAGATGCTATTGCTATGGCTATTGCTTTGGCAAGGCGATGACGGATGGGTAATCAGCAAAATTACACGTTAGGCCATCAAATCGTAATCGTCGGAACGAGAAAGCGGAAGCCACATCACAGCCTGTGCCTGGTCGACTTTCCACCATCATTCGTGCTTTTCGCATGAGCCCTCGACTCCCATCATTCCATTGAATCTCCTCTCACACGTCCTCGCATTCGTACCTTCTGCCTCACTTTATTTGGCAGCAGACGAGACCCGGTCGCCCTGGTTCCCCTGTCCACCCCGTCCTCTGGGTCCTCGACCGCCTCGAGCACCACCCTGTCCACCTCGCTCGCCACCGTTGGGCTGACCCTGACCCTGTCCGCCTACTCGAGGTCGACCACCCTCCGATGCTCGGGGACCGGCCTGACCACCAGCACCGCTCTGGCCGCCGGCACCACCCTTGGGTCGTCGCTCGTCCTTCTCCTTTCGGGTCTCGAAGTTTAATCGGCCGCCATCAAACTTGACGCCGTCCTCACCTCCCTGAGAAGCGGGCAAAGAGGCAATGATGGCCTTTCGGGCAGAGTCGACACGGGCGAACTCGACGAAAGCGCACGCCTTAGCCTTGACGATCTCAACCTTCTTGACATCACCGAATCGAGCGGCTATGTTCTTGACCTCGTTCTCGGAAAGTACTTCACCAGTGGGACCCTGGTTTTCGAGCGACCAGTTGGGCAGCTTGACGAAGCAGTGGGGAGTGTTGACTCGGGTAGCGTTGACGTAGAACTGGTGTTTGCCCTCGGTAGAGGTAGAAGCAGAAGGAGCGGCGGCAGCGGGTGCGGGAGTCTCTTCTTTCTTGGGGGCAGCAGCGGCAGCAAACGGGGCGGGGGAAGAGGACGCAGCCTGGTTCGAGACGACAGCTGAGGACCAAGCCTTTCCTGAGGCAGCGAGGGAAGCCCAAGTCTTGGGCTTAGGGGGAGCGGCAGGCTGAGCAGGGGCGGCAGCAGGGGTAGGGGCGGAGAGAGCGGAGCCGTTAGTCTTGGGGGCAGCGGCAGCAGGAGCTGGAGAAGCTGCAGGCTTGGCGGCAGGAGCAGCTGGGGCCGCAGCAGGGGCAGGGGCGGGGGCAGGGGTCTCCTTGGCAGCAGCGGGGGCAGAAGTGACAGGTTCCTCGATGGCAGGGGCAGGCTCTGCAGGAGCGACATCCATGTCGGGCACAGAGGCAACCTGAGCTTCTTCCGGTACGGCATCCTTCACGACCTCGGCAGGGGCGGAGACAGGCTCGGGCTCAGGCTCAGGTGCCTTTGCGGGCTCTTGAGTGACCTGCTCGGTAGGTGTCGAGACCTCCACAGCTGGTTGGGGCTCGGGAGCCTTGGCAGGAGCAGCGGGAGCAGCGGCCTGCTCGGCGACGGCGACGGAAGCAGCCTGTTCCGGAGCCTGGGGCTGTTGTTGTTGTTGTTCTTCCTCGACATCCTCCTTTTCATCGACGTCCTCCTTGAGGTATCTGAAGATGTCATTCAAAACGAAGTAGCCGTTGGGCTGTTCGGCGAGGAAGAAGGTCTGAGTGAATTTTCGCCAGGGTGAGTCCTTGTTTGACATTTCACCGATGACGAGGATGATAATACCTCCGTTGGCGGAGGATTGAGAGTCGATAGAGTGGATGTAGACTTTGCATTCATCGTAGCCGATGGCTGTGATCCGGTCGTGGATCTCCTATGTATGATCGGGCGGACAACCGTAGCACGAATGACGTGAGTACATGGTCAGCGCCCGAAAGCTTGTTCAGACAGACGTCATTACGACCGGAAAGTATCGGGTGGAGACAATGACAAAAAGATGACGAGATGGGAGATGGGACCTCGCTCACCTGCTGACCAAGAGCGATCTGAGACTCCTCTCCCTCCTCTCCGTGAATGAACGTTGATCGCTTGTTGTAGAAACAGTGAAGTCGGTGAGGCTGCTTGTTTACAAAGTTGCTGTGGAAGCGAGACAAATGAGATGTTCTCGTTAGCAACGTCCTGATATGTCGAATTTTGATGGAAAGGCGCAGAGTAGGAGGGATGATTGCTGGTCCAAGAGACGAGCAGTCTAGCACGCACAGGGGTATAACAGGTATAATGAAAAGCGCACTCACTAGTATTGGGGGACGAACTGCCATCCAACGTCATTTGGCTGGATCTTAGAGGTCTGAGCGGAACCGGCGGCGGGGGTGGTGGTGGAAGGAATAGAAGCGGAAGCGGAAGCGTCGGCGTGGCCGTTCGCCTGAGAGGTAGGGGTAGCCATGATTGCGGGAGCTGCTGTGGTAGGGTAAGTCAATCAGCATTTGGGCCGAGTGTCGCAGCCGGAGTCGAGAGGCAGATTGCCAGCTCACCTGAAAGTGTGTTAAGTTGGATACGAAGTGAAGTGTTATGCCTGATGTCGTCTGATGAAACGATATGCCTATGCTGAGATGCGTTGCGTTGCGTATGCGTGTGCTGTTCCAGAGCGGGATATCTCTTGTTCTTGGTCGGATGGTTCTTGTTCTGTTCGTGGTCGTAACGAAAGACACTGGTTATGCTGAAATGGATATATGATTAATTGTATGAATGATTATTGATAGGATGTTAAGGTATGCTCATGCTTGAGATGGCAAAGAGGTATGTGCGTAGTGGGTGAGTACAAGTTACGAATGGCACTGACCGCATCGAACATGGTAGATAATAGTGTCTAATCTCGGCGATATGCACACCGATCCTATGGTGAAATATCCATATCGGCAATTTGAGCGAGCTGAGCTTGTGGCGTTGTCAGGTGATGACCTCCACTTGTACTGACCTCATAAGCCAAAGAAGACAAGTTGAGCACAATGTAGTGAGCCACGCGTCGTTGGCATACAAGCGTGCTGCTTGAAGTTAAGTCACGTTCGTTCCAACGGTGTTCAATGAATCTTCCTCATCTCACCATAACACATCTTTCAATCGCGCCTGTATAATTCACCAACCAAGATCATTAGCTCAACAACCGAAGCTGAGATCAGCTCACATCGTATTCTCTCATAAACAGACAAGACGTCACGCTTAAAACGCACACCGTTTCCCAATGTCTGCAGAGTTACAACAGTCCCTCTCGGAGTTGCAACAGGCTTTTGATGCTCAAGGTGGTGACAAGGCGGAGGTATCGCAGAAGCTTGCCAAGCTCAAGGTGAGTTAGTGCTTCATAAACCCATATCATGCCACGCCTTACATATGCCAAGGCTGACCTCGAATGTGGTGATATTTCACGACCATAGCTTGAGCTTGCTCAGTCGGGCCTATATTTCGCACCACCCACTGCCGATCCTCAAGACCTTGTTGCTGCGAGTGAGTGAAGCAACCTCTGCTCATTACATCAGACACCGTGACCGCTTGAACATAACTTTTAACCTTTCAACCCGGCGGTTTCTCTACGCATATGGTGATGGTGTTTAGTTGCTGACTCCATGTCACCTGGTGACATTGTGTTTACGTAGGATCCATTCTCGAGATAGGAGCCTTCCACGCCTTACGCCAAGGTAACCTCAAATCTTACGCTGCATACAACTTCGCTCTTCAACCTTTTTACTCAAACCTCGAGTCGGAGTCCATCATCCCCGCCTCGCCCAATCGACCCGTCACGCTCGGATTGCACCTGTTAGCGCTGCTGAGCGAGGGGTTGTTGACCGAGTTCCATACGCTGGTGGAG
Organism: Kwoniella heveanensis BCC8398; assembly: GCA_000507405.3. Lineage (NCBI taxonomy): Eukaryota > Fungi > Basidiomycota > Tremellomycetes > Tremellales > Cryptococcaceae > Kwoniella > Kwoniella heveanensis. Next base: position 660,262 of record KI669499.1, read on the forward strand.
ACGTTGAAGGTGGAGCAGCTGAATGATGTGTTTGTGAGACTACCTGTGGACCTGTGAGTCTCGTCAATATTGGATCGAACCAAGTCAGATCCGTGACCTTTGTCCGTTCCCGCCGTGAACCGTGACTTGCCTTCCTTGCACTCAAACGCCAGTTCCTCAACCGCAGATATCCAGAGCTGACACGATATCGTGTTGATTCACACAGCGAAAGATGGTTGATGGAGGGCGCATATAACAAGGTGTACCGAGCTCGAGATCGGGTACCGAGGGAAGAATTCGGTTTCTTGCTTGAAAGGTTGATGGGAACGGTCCGGTATGTTTCTGCTTCGTTCGATTCTTCCTCATTCCCCCCGAACGCAAATATCCACTTGCCCAACCAATTTCATTGCATCGGCTGTTCAGTGGTCGCCTATGCTGTAGATGCGGAGCTTTCTGGTCCAGGGGTAAGACATGGCTGACTCTTACCAATATCCCTTTCTCTGCAGAGGCCAGATCGCAGCCACCATCGAATCTTCATACCCTTCCCTGCCCCTTTCCTCAGCCGCCACCCTCCTCTTCTTCAAAGCAGGCGAGACCTCAGCCCTCACAGCGTTCGCCAACGAACGAGGCTGGGTCCTCTCTCCATCCACTCAAACGTTCACTTTCCCCAAATCCACTCGACCTGATATCGCGCTCGCTGCTGTAGAGCCGTCCGGCGCTTCCTCGGCCGCTGTGGACGCTCTGAAGGGCAAGGGAGTGATGAGGGGGGTACCGATGGTCAGCATGGTAGGACCTGCGCTGAAGTTGGCCCAGCAATTGGAGACTATCGTATGATGCGTGAGACGAGATGAAATTCAAGATTGGAATCGCGTTACTTACATACATACAGTGTAGAGGTCATGATGAGAAATGTGACGATACCACGCATCTGTCGGAGCTAACGTCTCGAATCAGTCGAACGAAATGAACTGTACTCGGTCACATGGTGGAATTGCAATTGGTCATTTCTCAATCCTCCATCGGTCGCTGCGGATCTCGAGAGTCTTCTCGACACATCGAGCTGCTAGTCCGAATCGAACCGATGATCTGCGGTTATCGTTGGGATATCATACCAGCGGTCACGTGAAGCAACGTCTTCACCTTCGTTGGATCTCAGGCGATTCCGCGTAGGAATGAGTTGCCGAAAACGGTCATGCTCAATCTGCGATACAGAAAGGAGCGAGCAGATGGAGGTGCGAGCGGACGAGACAAGAGCGAAGTAGACAAGACCGAACTTCGAGGCGGCATCGCTGTGTGCAAGCAATCAACACATGCTGTACACTTTCCCGCCGGTGCGCTCGCCGCCCATCCTTTGATAGGAAGAATAACCGAGAGTCGGGATGATTTCTTCTGCGAAGCAACTCGCTCAGCCGTATACACTTGCAGTGTTCGGTGAGACTGGGTTGGCAACCAACTCGAATCGACACGAAGACTCGCGCTACGATTAGTCACATTGTACTGTATATACAGCCTCTCCCGCACATTTCGGATCACAGAATACCGAATACAGTGTCTGATCAGCCTCTTGTCCCTGTAAGCACACCGTCAATGCCAGCCTTTGTTACCGACTTATCAAGCGTCCCCATCATGGTTTCAAGTAGTACCACCCACACCTCCACCCCCACTGCTGCCACCGGCTCGCAATCTGCTCAAAGCCAAAGCCAAACTTGTCATCCAGTCCATTAACACGCATATCATCCTAGCGTCATATGTCGACTTGACATGGGACGACCACCGAACCGAGTTTATGGATATGCAGCTGTCTTCCACCCGGTGGCGCAGAACATGGCCGGAATGTACTGACCATGTCGGCGACTACCAACCATCCGAGAGCGAGATTTCTGCCACTGCGAGACTTGCATCGACGGAGCAAGCTTACCTCTTTCAAGAGCAAAAGGATGGCAAAGCCAGCACAACCACTGGCGTCATTCCTTCTGACCAAGCTACCGCGGATGGATACTGCAAGGCTTCCTTAATAGAGACTGTCAGCGTCCCACTACTTACCCAGCGTCCTTGGACCGACTGAAAGATGCGCTGCGGCCAGCGGTGGAGATACGCAGGCCGGTTACCACAAGGTAGGGCTGATCTCTCTCGCTCGAGCGCAGGCGATCGATCCTCAAGAGGTACTAGAAGCGAGAAGCAAAGCAAGTGGTAGGAGAAGCTCCAGGCCGATTTTCCCACCGAGTGGAATGTATCTCACGACGAGACTTAATTGACGCCACGCTGTGCCCGCTCGATCAGAGGGAGGTCATGCATGAAGATCTCGGGGGAGAGGATACCTACGTCTATCGATGAATCTCGCCTCCGCTAGCTGGAACCGACGCACAGATGCTTTATGATGAAGTAACGTGAATCAAGCAAGGTGCAAAAAGTGGCTAACGCGGCTCTCCGAGGCGGTGATGAGTTATATTGTCCGTTTGAGCCATGGGAATTGTGCTATGGGAATAGTGATACATGATGGGTGTTATATGCGTTGTGAGTGTTGAGGAAGCTACAATATGCCTTTAACTTCTATCTGTCTATGTGTTATGTGTATGATGTCTGACGACTGCTATGATGACGACTTGGACCGATTCCCGAATGGTTCACTGGCTCACGATCCGATCCGATTCACCGCACCCATCGCTCATGGCTCCGATCTCTCCTCTTGCTCGCGGGAAACGCTCTTGCCTAACCCTTCGCCCATCCCATCCCCCGTCTGCGTCGGAGGATGTGCCCCATCGCTCACAACTGTTCTGGTCCCTTCGATCGAGTCGGATCCCACACCTACGGCCACTTCACCTCTCTCAGCGCTGTTCTCGCTATTGACAGACACTTTGCCCTCTGTTTGTGATGACGCTATCGTATCGCCCGCCGCCACGGCAGCTCCAGCAGCGCCAGGGGCGACCCCTGCTCGAGCTCTGCGACGACGAGCGAGTGGGTTGAGTATGATAGCGAGAAGGATGACGATGGAGTCGAGTACGACGACTAGGGCGTATGATACCTAGATGCAAAGTTTGATGGCGGGGTCCATATGAGGGTTGAGACTTGTGATCAGCTACTATTACTGCCACTTCGTCGGACTAAAGGTGCCAGGGGTTCGTCGAAATGACAATTTGAGCACCGATTTCTCAAGTATTTCAAATGAATGTTGAAAGATGATGGCAAGATAGGTAGACGGGTGAATCATGAGGCAGGCAGGATACAAGAAGATGACAAAACAAGATTTGCCTCGCGGTGTCGCTGGACTCTAAAATTAGGCCCACTTCACTCACCAAACCTGCAATATCCAGCTTATCTCGAAAAAACAGACTAGCGAGGGAGAAGACGCCTCCCAAGGTATCGACGATGAGGAACATCATGGATATACCCAGGACCTCTTTGAACTTCCAGATTTCGTAGTATTGAGGCCTGTTCGATGTGAGGGGCGATCAGTCATGATACAAGGTCAGCGTTATCCGCGTATCATGTATGGCGGATCATGGCACACCATACACCTGGGAAAGTTTTACCCGGTTGAAGGTAAGACAAATAAGCAAAATAGAAAGACGGGCAGGGAGCGACAGTGTTGAGGAGGGAAGCAATCGAGTGAGGATAGGTGATCGAGAGGGAAGGTAGTTGCTGCTGCTTCTGTTCGGCGTGAGAGCAATCAGGTGTGACAGAACTCACGCTAGAGCAACAGCCAGTAAGACGGCCGAAATGTAGCCGTACATCTGGATCGGCCAGTCTACGCCGTTGTCTTGTCCGGCCTACAAGTAGAACAGGGCAGAAGGACAATGGTCGTGTCAGCGCCTGCGTCGGTCTACGTGCTTCTCGTCTACTTCCATCTTAAGCCAGGCCGCGAAAATGCGGCTTATGAGGATATCAGGCACTATGGGAAGTGGCGCCTCCTGCCTCCTCACTCACCCAAAGAGCATAGACGCTGCCAGCTTCGAACCCAGCAAAGACGACACAGAATACCACAAAAGACCAGATCACAGCTTTCTTCGACCAGTTATGCGAATAATACAAGATCTGACATGTCGATACGGCCGACAGAACGCCGAACGCTTGGGGTTGAACTTGTAGTGGGATCGAAAGGCGTTGCGTGACTAGGTATGCGCCCAAGAAGAGGGAGGCGAGAGCCCATATGCTAGAAGACGATTGGGAGAAACCTCGAACGGTCAGCACCTCCTCACCTTGCTCGTTCACATATCATCGGACTGCGTCCGGGACTCCAACGTGATCCGATCCGATCTGGTATGGACTAATGCACGAATGCATATGCCTCAGCTGAAACTTACAACATCAGTCCAGCTGAGAGACCCGTTGTAGATTTCGATCGATGTGACTTGATGATCTGCGGTACGATCTGCACCATCCACATCACAGCACCTATCGTCGCCAAAGCATTCTCGGCGCCCTTGTTCTCCTTCATCGCGCCAACTTTCAAGCGGGGCAGGAGGGCAGGGCAGGGCAGGGCAGGTGGGATTTCAAGATGAGTGTATTGAGAATAGATCGGCGATGAGTGAGAGATCTCCTTTCGACGTTCGTTTAGAGTCCTTGGCCTTGACGTCGGAGATGAACGATGGTCGTGTGAGATGCGAGATGTTCTGTCGTGTGACGAAAACTATAGATACTTCGATATACACAAGAATGGGATTGGACGAGTCGTATTGAGATGGAGATGAGGTCCAAGACAGCTCGATTCTGGTCGGTGACCATCTAGACTGTATGGCAAGAGCAGATAGAAACGATCATATACAGGTTTATCCCATTATATAGATCACTCCAGCAAGAAGATTTGTGGAGAAAGAAGCCAGATTTCCGACCGCCAGCCCAACACCATCGGTGGTGGAGATTGGCGACTTTTGTATTCTAAGAATAGATCGGTGCCAAGTTAGACGAGCCAGAGCCGAGGTTGGGGTGGGTGTGCTGCACTGGACGAAAGTCGAAGTCGAGCGAAGCGAAGGGCAGGGCAGGAAGCTCTCAACATGACGGAGGAGATGGATTGTACGAAGGGCGGCTGCATCGCTGAAAAATGATCATGATTCATTCCACCTTTTCAGGCCGGATGACGCGTCGTTTGGCGAGTTTGGCGAGGTAGAAGGTTTTAACAACCGATTCATGGCGTGACACCGATATACGAGCATGATCCACAGTTTTGGTCTATCATGCACTCGATCTCGTATGAAGCTGCTATGCCCTACACAGTTAGATGGACGCGGTGGCGTCTCGCACTTCGGCAGAGTACAGGGGCTAGAGAGGAAACGATCTGATTTGACGTAGATAAGGTTAAGTAAGAACCCTTCGGCGACGGCGGAAAGCAGGAACCCTTCCTCATCCTCGTCTCGTCTCGTCATACAATGACAATACTCGTGCGGTGAGACAAGTCTCCGTACAAATGTCTAATTTCATTTTATCGGTATTGGTCCACGCGATACACGTACGGGTGCGTGAATGTGGTCTAGCTCTCTGGTACGTATAGAACAATATGCGGCGCCTGGATGCTTGGTCAACCCAGGAAGATAAAGTGCATTGCGATGGATTCAGCTCTTTCTCTTTTGACAGCCGGTACTGCATCATCCCGCTCTCATATCACTTGTCATATTGCCCCCATGTCATGCAGCCATGAAGCGGCAATTCAGTGAGGACCGTATCGGTCGGTGCGTTGCGGCTCGCAAGGAGATCACATATGGGTTTGGCGCAAATGTCAAGACGCATTTGACTCAATAGTCGATGATCAATAATCAGTCCCCCTGTAGCTCTGCTCAGCAGATACCGACCACGAATCATAGCACTCATACTTCAGCTGTGACAGCTGGATGAAACTGGAAACGATGTCTGAGGGCCAATGCTGCGCGCGTGTTGTGTTGGGTTAGACTGGACGCATCAACTCAACAAGTCGTCAATGAAGACGTGCCGCGCGAAACGCGCAATGAGTAAGTGAAGTGAGTTTGCGTGCGATGGGTAAGACCAGATTCTGATTCAAGCAATGCATTCCATCCCATCATACTACCACTGCCAGTCAGCTGCTATCGGTTCTTCACACACAAGCTCTAAGCGAGAACCCAATGTTGCTGTAGTGAAGACGGTAAGGAGAGAATCTAAGAACCGAAACTATCACACGCAAGTCAGCACTCAACTCCTTATTCCAGACCACACCACAGCCTAGCCAAGCCATGGATGGGGTTCAAGGCAAATCAAGCCGATAGATAAACAAGATACAGGAGGAATGGAGAGATCTTCAGAGAACCTGGAAACAGCACCGCTAATCCCGAAGGACTCGCATAAGATGGCACTTCCTATATAATACTCAGGATGGGTTCATCATTGTTATTGTTGAGTTGAGGGAGACGAATGGAACGAGGTGAACTGAGATGAGTGGACGGGAGACACATGGGGAATGGCCGAAATAAGGCAAGAGTGTGAGGGACGCATGCTGGAAAGGCGAAGAGCCCGAGATCAAGGACGAGATGAGGGTTGAGGTTGTCTGGGATGCAAGACCGAGACGAGCACGCAGAAGAAGTTGGGTTGAGTTGGAAGTAGCGAAGAATGTTTTGACCAGTTAACTCACCTTGTACGACGTGTATGCGCGAATCATACAATGATGACTGCCTCGTCCTACTCGCACTTTTGTATCTCTGATCTCCTGATCTCCGAACAAATCAAGGTCATTGATTGCTTACGAGTCGGATGAATGATGATAGTTCAAAAGTAGGAAAGAGGGAAAGTAGAAGAATACAAGAGCGGATTGACAACCGATGCGTACGCGACCCGAAATTTGGGTGCAAGGGAAACGGAAGTCGCTTATCACTTTATCCTTTATGACCACGTCATTTGGCTTAAGCCACGTCACTACCGTAGGTCCATCAGTATCGCTGGTACTCGTACTGGAGTACTGTACGATTCCATGCGAGCCATTGCATGGCAAGGATGGCCCGCTTGCATAGCTGTGCATCAAGCAGTGAGTGACAGATCATGTCCGAGTCCGGGTCTATATCACCCAGACAGATGGGCGCACTACAAAGGCCGTGTTCCCAGCAAGCACTTTGACAGGAACTTCGCACTCCACCAATTCAGTCTTCATTTCCACCCATCTTGTCGTCCCACCTGCACCACCCCCGACGACGTCAAGCCGAGCCACCGCTTGTTTGGCATCGGTGTAGTCGGTGTTGCTACCGTTATGCGTGGCAGTGGCGCTACCGGTTACAGGTACAAGGGGTGCAAGTGTAGTGGAGGCAGAGTAGAATCGATGATCGTGATCGATGCCGCTTCGGGGTGATGGTAAGAGGCTGACAGCGGTGGATGACGACTGTTGTCGTTGTCGTTGTCGCTGCTGCTGCTGCTGCTTCTCATCGCTTTGACCACCACGCGTGAAGTTGGAACTCCCTTTGCGTCGGTGCGTGGTATCATGTGCGACACTGTGGGCAGGTGGCACGGCCACAACAAATTGCAATTTCACTTTCCACTCCAGTCCGCCTTTGTCGCCCTCTCCAGCTGCGAGGCTGAAAGCTGGTGTGGCATCTGAGGGGATATCCAGTGAGAAAGCGAGTCGGGAGGAAGAGACGACGTATGACGAGCGGTGTTCGGCGTGCAAGCGGGTCAAGGGAGGCTGATGGTTCCCCGGAGGAGGGAGGAGCGGTTGAGGGATCAGTTCGTGCGATTCCAAAAAGGCCGAGAACTGCGGACAGAACAAGACCAATCGAACATCAGCACTGTGCGCAATCGGAAGCTCATGTGATGATTTGTGAAGCGGGCACGAAGGTGAGAGACACACCTTCAGGACCCTTCGTTCTGTATCTGGCTCGTTGAAGGTTACAACCCCCAAAACAGTTTCCCCGAGTCGGTAGGTGGTTTTGATGAGCGTGAGAACGGCGACAATTTCCCCCTCTTTGGCGATGTCGTATGACGCTGCCATTGTGTGGCCTGTAAGCAACGACACGCATCTCGTATTTTGTCCCCCATTTTTAGCTTACCCTTAGGAGAGTGCCGACTAAGGATTTCGACGGCCTCGCCGCATCCCGTATGACCCTCTTCGACCAGCTCATCGTCACCCTCGACGAAGCTACCTTGCCTCGCTCGAGGCTTGAAGCCCCTGCCCAGTGTTCCGGCATCGCCCATCAAGCCCGATCCCGCTCCTGACGTAGGGACGTCCAACCGATCCCTCGGTCCGCCTGTGCTGGACCGCGTGTGTGAGTTATCGCCATTCGCCTTGAGCAAAGGAGGAATGTTAAATGCAGGGGAGGACGGACTGACAACCCTCGACCTCGGTAATCTCGTACTGCCACCACTCGGCGATAACGGCGGTTGTCTAGGAGAAGCGACATCGCCGCCGTTAAGTAAAGAAGGCGGTTCGAGCGTTTCCAGTAGGTGTCGAGCATATGCCTGTAAAGACTCCTGCGTATCGCCGTTCTTCAGTCGCAACCGGTCCGATGCGCTGGAACGCCGCCGCAGATCGGTTCCACCGGCACGGGCAACGGTCGCAGTAAGGGAGGTCGTACTCTCTTGAGGTTCCGATTCCACTTCCTGGACGACACCCTCTTCTCTGGTCTGTATGATTGGGTGTAAGACATCGTATGTTCGGAGAGGATTTCCCACTACATCACAGTATTTGAGTCACGAACTCGAGTACCGATATGATAGGCATAGACTGAAAGGCAACCTGAGCTGCTCACCTGACACATTTGCCCACACCCTGATCGGAATAGTCACGTCCTTTGATTTCTGTCTTCCACCTCCGCCGGGTAACCCAACGTTGAGCGATACCACTAGATCGTAGGTGAACCTGAAAGCTTTGCCTCGGTGTGTTGGAGGAAGAGTTGTAGGCAGTTGCAGAGTGTACGTGACTGCACGATTCCATCAGCTTTGAAACTCGGCAACTTACGGTCTGTCTTCAGCGTTCCGCTCACATTCCTTACTCTCTCCTTCCTTCAGCTTGAGATCAACGCCCAACAAGCTACGCGTTGTCTCAAGAACCGGCAGATCCTTCATGTTCCAAACTCTTTTCCGTTCCTCCTCCAGTGTGCCTCCGCTTCCACCCATGACAAGATCCTTCGCAAGTCCAAAGAGGCTGCCTGTCAAGCTCGGTTGCGTCGAATTGCCAATTGTACCGGTGCCAAAACTCAACTGCCATCTTGACGACTGTCCTGGGGCAACGCCAGCCTGTGCAGGCGAAGGGGACAGAGAGCCCGATCCTACGGGTTGATGAAGGAGCTGCGCACGAAGCGGTAAAAGGGGGTCGGGAGGAATATGGGCGTTTGAAGGGTGAAAGTGCGCTACTAAACGAGTATATGCCCAGAGTATATTTGTTGTCCCGCGGTCTGAAGGAAATCTCTCTCGGATGTATGGATGGGTAGGAGGTGGCAGGGGTGGTGGTGTGTTTAAGCCCAAGAATGACGCTCCATAGGCATTGTAGTATGACGGTGTTCTCGTGTGCGCCAGGGGTGAAGGTGGTCCAGGCCGTGACTTTGATCGTGTCAGCGCGTCATTCGAGATGAATGCATCGTCGTCGGTGGTAGTTGTAGTGGCTTGCGTACTGGTGGAGCTCGGTGCTCTGGATAATTTCGGTCGAGAAGTTGGACGAGATGGCCCAGCTTCGGATGCAATGGACGGGTACCTCTCGTTCACTGATTTGAGCGGAGGCGAGAGTATATCGAGCGATTCGTTTGATGGAGGTGAGATTGGGAAATTGGTCACCGATATCTTACGAGAATGAGGGTGGTGAGCTGGAATGGCAGTTCCGCTCTGCGGACGTCGCGATGGCAAAGGTGGGGGAGCTATAGCGAATTTAAGGCAAGCTTCAACACCTGGAACTGTCATAAGCACATGATGAGGACGCAGAATCGTTACTCACTCGGCTGTCCGCTCAAAGCCCATACCAGCTCCTGAGGCGACATCGTCCCCTTGCCCAAAGCCAGACTCCTAGCCCGCCTCGTGTGTCCCGTCTCTCTCCCATTGCCCTGCTGTATGTCCGCACCGCCGTTCTCCGTCCTCCCCCAACCATCGGGACTACGAAAGTTCATCGGCCCCTCCCTCGTGGGTGAGCTAGGTCCGGTCGCAGCTGAGGTAGGCCATCCCGATGCTCGAAAAGAGGTGTTTGCTCCGGGACTATACAGGTGGCCTGGATCTGTTGTTCGTTGACCGGGGGTCGAATTGATCGAAAGTGGAGTGGTTAGTCTCGATGGACCTGCATCCGCATTCCCATTCGTGTCGCCCTCGTACAGCGGTATGAACGGTAGATTACGACCTATCTGATTCTTACGCTTCGGCAGATCCAAGGAAGAGGCCGCGTCACGGTGATCCAGCGCCGGCAACTGTCTAGTCGCGGAGATTGCTGATCTAACATCTGCTGTAGGTGGCACCGATCCAGGTGTCTTGGGTATACTAGCGTCGATAGGTGGTGTGCGCGTGTTGGTGAAAGTGATAGTAACGCTGAAAGTCTCTCCTGCATAATATGCCGACGCGGACGGAGTTACTGTCACTTGAAGATGGGGATCATCCAGATGCGCTGTGGATGTCGACGCCGCAGCTGCGGACGAGGTCGAAGATGAAAAGGGAAAATAGGATGACATGATGCTTGTTGGCGTTGTGTTACTCGAGCATGGTCGTAGAGACGTTGCGTCGTTTGTCGTCTCGCTCCCGTATTGTAGTCTCTATTGGGAGTCAATACCTTGGTGCGAACTCGAGCGAGTCGATGAAAGTAAAAGTCATCTCTGGCAGTGAGTGTATCCGTTCCGACGTGTCTCTCTCAAGCTGGAACGTCACGGCCCCGGTTATTGACATTGACACTGTTAGAAGAGAGTGAAAGTACGTAATCAATAGCTCTCTCTTCCAATTTTCCCACGACCGCATTAACATTTGCACTCGCAGGCCTCTTTCAATCTCAGGGTTCCCCGACTACTCCGTCGACGTGTTTACCCAAAAAAAAAAACCGCTTTTTATCATCAACAATAATCGACCCATCAACTTTCAAGCCATCCATCCACCATCTTCGCCAAGATTGATTTGCCCGAAAAGCACCTCTCATCGCTTCAGATTGATCTGAGCTGTTCATCACCGCTTCAATCGTCTGTGAAAGTGGAATCTGCGGGGAGATACGCCCGGCGGCGATAGGCAGCTGTTTATCGTTCCACCATGGCCCCTTCGACGCCTTCCACTCCTCATGCGGGTGGAAGGGCAGGCAGCGAAGGATCACCGGCACCGACCGTAGCCGCCCCTGGATCATACACGTTGAACGTGAGTAATGGACGTCTCCTTGCGCATGACTGAGACATCACTGGCCATCTTGTACGCTCTGATAGCATGCATGCAGTATCGCTGAGACGGGATAATTGTTTTGGTTTCGCTTTTTAGGACGTCATACCCGGTGTCAAGATCTTTGTGTCGAAACCATTACCGAACGGACAAACGGAACAACGAAAAGCTGAAATCCTATCCACGCGACCGAAACCGAAACCCTCAGCGTTCGCTCCGCCTCCCCCTCCCGATGCACCTCCCACAGATCCGAGAGACGACACAGAGTATTATGTGCATTATGTCGAGTTCAACAAGCGATTGGATGAGTGGGTTGGTGGAAGCAGGTTGATCACGGACAAGGAGATGGAATGGCCAAAGTCTAAAGACGAGGATAAGAAGAAGAAAGAGAAAGTGGGCAAAGCGACTCCTGGGGGAGCTGCTACGCCAACCCGAGTTTCTGGTTCACCTAGACCCAGTGGGAGTTTGTTGAAGAAGGCTGCTACGAAAGCTGCGTCGGCAATCAGCAAAGCGCACCCTCTGGCGAAAGACACGACGACAGCTGGCAAAGTCCCTCAGAAGCGACGGGCCAAGGGCGAACCTGGTGCGGAAGACGATGCGGACGAAGACGGCGATGCGGAGGATGCGAGCGAGGACGGATCGGTGGATGCCGATGGAGATGTCAGCATGTCGGCGGCATCAGATGGAGGGGAGGGCAAAGCGGACGCGGACGGAGAGATTGATCTGTCGGCGCCTTCGAACCCTCAAGCCGCGCCGCCGGTATTCTCGAAGAAGCAGGAGATCGAAAAGTTACGAACGTCGGGCTCCATGACACAGTCTCACTCCGAGATCAGTCGAGTGAAGAACTTGAACAAGCTGCAAATGGGGAAACACGAGGTCGAAACATGGTACTTCTCACCGTACCCGGTCGAATACGCTCATTTGCCGGTGTTGTACATCTGCGAATTCTGTCTACTGTATTACCCGTCGTTCACTCAACTGAGACGCCATCGAACGAAATGCACTTTGGTTCATCCTCCTGGCAACGAGATCTACCGACACGACAGTATTTCCTTCTTTGAGATCGACGGTCGAAGACAACGGACATGGTGTCGAAACCTGTGTCTGATTTCGAAATGTTTCCTGGATCACAAGACGCTTTATTACGATGTCGACCCGTTCATGTATTACTGCATGACCGTCAAGGATGAATACGGTTGTCACCTTATCGGATACTTCTCCAAGGAGAAGGAATCGGCCGAAGGCTACAATGTGGCTTGTATCCTGACGTTACCACAGTATCAGCGAAAGGGATATGGAAGACTGCTCATCGAGTTCTCATATGAGCTCTCGAAGAAGGAAGGGAAATTGGGCAGCCCGGAGAAACCTTTGTCCGATCTGGGTCTGTTGGGTTACAGGGCCTACTGGCAGGAGACGATCGTGGATTTGTTGCTGGATAGCGACGAGGAGATTAGTCTGGAGGAAATCGCTTTGAAAACGTCGATCACCCACGGCGATATCATGCACACGTGAGTGGACTTACATCTCCAAATTTTGGATGTCTATTGCGCTAGGAATGCAAGCTGACAAGCTATACACCAATGTATGATACAGGTGTCAGGCCCTACAGATGATCAAATACTACAAAGGCGGCCACATCATCCACCTCACCGACGCCGTATTGGAACAGCACCAAAAGACAAAATCAAAGACTAGACGAACGATCGACGCAACGGCTCTCAAGTGGAAACCGCCCGTGTTCAGTCGTGCTCAGCTTGCTTTCGGTTTCTAGGCAACTTGTTCTTTTTGTCATGTATATCCCCTTTGCTTCTTGGGTATACCCTTCCTCTTGCTGACATTCGTCAGCTTTCCTGTTGACTGGGCGGAGTGGTCGATTTGTAACGTCACTGTATACATAGCCATTGGATCAGCTATTCGTTGTACACATAGTAGTATCTATCTATTCTGAGTCTGGCCAAGAAAAGGACTCGTGAAAGCCGCCTACGCAGCGGAGAAACATGCATCATACATCACCAGTAAAGGAGGATCATTGGGATGAAAAGTGAGGCTGTCGAGGTGGGACCGTGTTCAGATAGCAGCGACAATACAGTATACTGTACAGTATACTCGAGTACTGTAGTTTAGTGGCGGTGTCTTTGCCTTTGTCGGTGGCGACAATTTTCATGAAGCGTCGAGCGCATCGCGATCTCCTCATTGTGTCCAAAGGACCCCCCTCTCGTAGTATTCCTACATCCGGCGAAGAAGGCTCCCCTGATGAGAGCCAAAGGATGGTCAAACAATGGCACATTGGTTTTACAGTAGTTGGCAGTTTTGATCGTTCCTGACACACGATCGATCATTTGATTAGATCAATCAGCGCTGATCTTCTGGGGTCTTGTCCTAGGCTAGGTCGCGGCTTTTTAAGAGCGACGCACACGCACGCAACTGCAGGTTGAATGATGGATCCTTTTGTATGTCAAGGATCAAGGTGAAACGCCCTTTTTGTCATGTTCACATGTTCGCCCACTCATCAACATTATCGAACCATTTCTACCTTGCAACGAGTATGGAGCAACATTGTACTATCGTTATTGTCTTTCTTCACCAAACCTCCCTAGATCCGGGCGAAGACCGATCCGTCACCACTTACTGGTACTGATCCCCTAAGAACCTGGGTTGGAAAGATCACTTTTGTTCGCCCAAGTCGGTGAGCAAAAAGCCCCATTTGATCCCCTTCACCTGGACTTTCGCGTCTTGAAACAAAAGCTGGAGTGCGGACAAAAAGGCATTGGCATGATCGGTGATGGAATGGACGTATGTCTGTGATGGTCGTCAACGTATATAATGTATATGATTATCGCTGATCCCTCATCTGGACATCATCGGAATCTTCATTCCACTCTGTCACTCTCCTCCAGATATCGTCAAGTCACCGGGCTTTGGGATTCTCAAGCCATAGCTTCTTCAGCAACAAACCCCTCATAAGCGTAGCTTGTCAACAGACTCAGCCTTTTTTCGACCTAGTCCGAACGGATACTTCGACGACATGGCCTGGCAAGAGAAGATCCCCTATGGCGCTCACGTCATCATCCTCTTCACCTTGGCCTTTGCCGCTCTCATCCTGGTGTGAGTCTTGGCATTCCTCCGGGCACAAACCCAATACAGTTCCCCGCCTGTCGTCAAGGCTACTATCTTGAATGGGCGTTCAGCCCTCGACAGAGCACCTTGCTGAAAAGCCTCAGACATTCGCTGAAGTCGCCGATCTTGCCAACCGCAGCATCTTGATCACCTTCTCTTCCCCCTTCATCTCTTCTATCAACTTCCTTCGGCTGCCCTCCGCGTCGGGCGATACGACTTTCGGCTCTTTCGGATGGTGTTCCCCCGACTTTTGTCTGCCCAACCAAGTGGCATACGAGTGAGCTCTCACCAACCTAGTGTAGCTGCTGTACGACCTTGAGACGGGCCGTGGCGTGTCAATCAACACGAACATTGGCTGACTCGGCGAGTTATACTGTACGCGTAGGTTTGGAACGCAGGTTAACAAGGCTTTGACAGGTGGTATGATGCTTTGGGCTATATGTGAGGACGATTCTACCTGCAGGAAGAGAAGAAGGAGTAGTGTTGACGGCATGACCACCTCTGATCTTTGATTCAGCCATCATCTTCACCTTCTTCACTGTCCTGGCTATTCTTCCCCTCCTCTTCGTACACGAGTCCAAGGCCCTTCGCACGGTCGGAAATAGAATCTTCTTCGTCTACACCATGGTGGGTGATCCAGTTCAGTTGTAGTGATCAGTGCCGGATCATCTCGATGTAACGGTGGATCGTCAACAGCTGATAACATGATCTATTACGATATCAGGGTCTCGCTACTCTCCTCGTGCTCGTCGCTTGGCTCTACTCGATTTACGGTTGGAGTATCGCTCATCGTGCTTTCGAAGTAGCGGATGTTGAAGTCAAGCTCGGATCGGCGGTGAGTAGAATTTCAAGTCAAGTCATGATCACGCGAGGCGATAAGAGCTCCCCGTTGACATTCATTTATCGATTTAGATTTGGATGGGCCTGGTCGCTGCCCTTTGCATGTTGATGTACGTCTTGTTTTGCCATCAAGCCTGGTCTGCATCTGGGCTCACCTTTACAAATACTGACCCCCGTTCGCGACTGTCACTCTCGTGATTCTCAACCCACGATGCCAAAAGCTGACCCATTTCGAACCATAGCATCTTCATCATCCGATGGCCCGCTGCAGCATGGGACGGCAAGACGACCCGAGCGAACGGCGGCACAGGTGCACGAGGTGTTCCCCAGATCCCCAACAACGGATACTACCACTACAAGCGGACCACCCGAGAGGTCGTCCCAAGGTATTAGCCGTTCAGTACCGTACTGGTATGCCTGGCAGGTGTCTCGCATGCCTCGGGGAGATCGCCTCCGGGTGAGGTCTGTCGATTCCAGGCAATGTTCGATGCCTTGTGTGTATGCCTTTCCTGTGTATAAGGCGGTCGCAAGCTTTGAGTGTTTGGAGAGGCTGAGAGGGACTCGAGAGAATATGTCCATCCAACCTTTTTGAGACTGTCTTTGAATGGTAACGAGATTGTTGGTTTCAGTAGAAAACTACACATATGTACAATCGTCATGTCCGTGTGAATCGCAGCTCGTGATATCATGAATCGTATGTGTCGTATCGTATCATGGTCGTCGTTATGTTCCCTTGTCGTCGTTCAGATCCAGACTGACGTCCCCTCTCAACGAACCATTCTGTGGTCGCGTTCGAAGCGCGCGGTCTAGAAGTCCCGCCCACCAGCCCGTCCCACACTCCTATAGTATCGGTTCAGCTGCGCACAGCTTCACCAGAGGACCGATGGACAGCCATCAAAGCCATTAAGTCACCCTATGTGGCGATGCTCCGCCTTATCCCGACATCTTAAGGTGCTGAACACCCACTCCATCATTCCCCCCATGGCCACTCTCAAACTCCCCAAAATCGTCGTCAACGACATTCCCATCTTCCTTCCCAGCCTCGACAGCAACCGCAGCCTCGTCCTCCGCGCCACCTCCGACTCCCGCTCCACCTCCACCTCTCCCCAGCGGCAAAGTATACGCTCCCTCCGCCACTCCCTCCCGCTCAGCTTGTTCAGCCTCTTCCCGCTCAATGTCCTCCATCGTCAAAGGTGGCTCGAAGCGCTTCGCGATATCTGCTAATTCGCGCGGGTCAAGCGCGGTGAGTGATTCGGGGTCGTCGTCGAACTTCGTGTGAGTGTAGGTGTGTGTTAAGATGGCTCGAGAGGTCGACGTGGATGGCTGATAGGGTGATGGGGAAGGAGACTCGGATTGCTCCGGAGGAGGAGGGTGAAGGTGAGGGTCATATGATGGCGGTTGCTTATCATCGCCAGACTGGGTTTGGATTTGAGACTGAGACTGAGCAGCGGAAGCAGGGGAGGTCACGGTGAATCCACGTTTCGACATTGTCAACAGAGATTGGGGCGGTCTCTTGACGATCCCTGAGCCCCTCGAGAAGCGAGTCTTGGAGGTGAGAATTCTAGTTTGACTACCAACATTTTCGCAGTCATCTTCGTCCCACCCTTCATCGTTATCATTCAAATTCAACAACGTCTCCAGCTCGCCCTCCTGGGCTTCCGCAGTAAAACTCGGCGAGTCATGTAACCGCTTGCTATTCCTGCTCGAGCGTGAACGTAGGAGCGGTAGACATGAGAAACAAGATGACGGTACGGACAACGTCGGTATGAGCTGAGCGAGGAGGCCGCGTAGACGATCTCCGGCGGAGATGGGGTCAAATGCCATTTTCGACGTCGCCGTCGCCAGTCCTCGGAAATGCGACGACCAGGTGAAATCACAGTGATTGAGCGGTCTGCAGGGCGATAGCAGGTCCCAACAGTGGGGTCAGTTGAGGGGTGTAGGCAATGGCTCGGTTATGGTAAGATATCATCAGCTCGCGAAGGACATCATGGAGAGTGTCATTCGCACATGAGTGTTGCATCTAGCTGCAGGGGCGGAGATGGCCGATTGCGTGAGTTCGAGAACGCTTCAGGTGGCTGATTACAAAAGAGTTTGTAATCAACTACTTATCCCTTGATCATTTCTGTTTTTGCAACTATTCTGCCTGATACCAACACAGCCAGGAACGGTGCAGACGGTGCGGCATCTACGTCATCAATAGCATCACCACACACACAATGTGAGAAGGATAAACTACGTCGACCTCACTGGTCAGCGACAACAAACAAACATAGACAAGACATCTATCTGGCTGGATCTTTCATCTATACTAGCCTCCATCGTTCGGCCGCGGCAGTGCATATCAGTGAGTGGGACAGGCTTCGACAGACAACGTCATTTTCATAGTCACCAGCAGAACGGAGGTTAAAATAGACAGACTCTTCAGTCCACATTCCTCATCTTTTCACCTGCCTCGAGCAAGTTTTTCTCTCTTTCGATACAGCAAACAGATCGATTCGCTCAAGAATCATACCCATAGACATACAGACACCTTTGCCGAAATTAAGTTAGAACAATAAGGACACAGCCCAGATAAAATGGTCGCCGAGAAAGCAAAATCGATCGCCAAGGATGCTGCCGCCGGCAGTATCCAGCCCCTGACTCCTCAATTCACCAGCAAGGATTACTCTACCTTTTTCCTGGCCGGAGCGCTGTGCTGCACCTTGTAAGTGCAGTTTTGGTCAAATTGGCTGGAAGGGAGAGATGTCAGACGGCTGAATATGTGCATGGTTTGTCAGGTCTCATGGCGGTATGACTCGTGAGTACCCATTCTCATCGACAGTACGACCTGTCAAAGCGCTCCCTACTCATGCTCGTAAAGTGGAGGATCGGAGTATCGCAGAGGCTGACCGTACTTGTGTTGAACACAGCCATCGACGTTGTCAAAACCCGAATTCAGATCGACCCAGCCCTCAAGGGATACTCTCTTCTATCGGGAGGAAGAAGCATAGTAGCTGCCGAGGGACCTAAGGGATTACTCACTGGATTCGGTCCTACTGCTGTCGGATACTTCTTTCAGGGTGGTGCCAAGTTCGCGGGGTACGAGGCTGCTGTGAGTGCTTATTTCTAGGCGTAGCAATCCTGGTATCTCGGAAATGGCTCTCGCGATATCCAGTTAACGGACATTCAGCTCACGTCCCTGTTGCATCCTTATCTATCGTATCGTAGAAAAAATACCTAGTCGAGCTTTCAGGAAGCAGGGAGAACGCTATCAAAAATAGGACCGCTATCTATCTCGGAGGAGCAGCCATTGCTGAGTGAGTATCGACACGGCCCGTCTCTCATCGTTTCCGTTATGCGCACAGACTAAACACTCGCTGACCCGCTTGTCACCTAGATTCTTCGCCGATATCCTCTTGACTCCCCTCGAGGCCACGCGTATTCGACTTGTTTCCGACCCCAAGGTCAGCTTTTTTCACCTTCCTTGAGCCCATTTGATCCATGAGCGCAGCAAGCTGACCCAGTGCTATTAGTATGCCAACGGTCTTGTGTCGGGTTTGACCAAGATCGCATCGACGGAAGGATTCAGCAGTCTATACGCTGGCTTCATCCCTATCCTCGCTAAACAGGTACCGTACGCCATCGGTAAGTTACACTCTCATTTTCCTGCTATACATCGAATCACAGGCTTACGTGGTATCTTCACTCGTTAGGTCAATTCACGGTCAACGAGCGATGTACCGAATTCATCTACAACAGCATGACCCCTGAGACGAAGGCCAACCTGTCTTCTACCTCTCAATTCGGTATTACCCTCGGATCAGGTATCGTGGCCGGTTTCGCAGCTGCCATCTTGAGTCATGTGAGCTTCGCCTTCCGCTTGCACCTTCGGAAGACGGCACAAGCTGACCTTGTGGAATCGGCATTCTTATAGCCCGCCGATACGCTCCTGTCTCAGATCAACAAGGGACACGGTCCCAAGGGATCTATGGTATATAGACTGGTGGCTCTTGGTAAGGAGGCGGGCGTTAAGGGCCTTTTCGCAGGCCTCGGACCCAGAATGAGTGAGTCGTCGTGCTCGTTTTCCCAAATTTGGTCTGGCTCGACTTGGCTCGGCTCTGAGAATGATTCACCAGCGAGAGGAGCCATACTGACTCTCTGCGCCCTCCCTTGCTGCTTTGATCACCTCGCACAGTCATGACCGCCGGTCTCGTATCTTCCCAATTTATCATGTATGGTTATATCAAGTCCGCGATGGGCGCTCGACCCGGCATCGAAATTCACAAGGAAGAGGCATAGATAGGTACTGGCGAAGATTCGATTGAAGATTGAAATAGAGCATGTAGCCCCTGGTATCTGTAAACGCGGACATGTTATAGACTATAATCGCGACGGTTCAGACTCTGACTAGCTAGGGACCAATCCACCAATACACAAGTCCGGTCGAGTGAGCCGTGGTTGACGGTATTTATCAAAGTTCGTCAAGAGCTCACATACAGCCTACCGAATTCGACTGGACCCCCAAGAAGAGACAATGAATCACGGCCTAGGGAGAACACTATTCATGAATTCGTACCGGTATTGTCCGTAAGAGCGACTAAACTTGAGCAACCAACGATTATACGAAGATCCCAGAATAAGGGAACAAAATGATAGAAGATCCCAGAATAAGGGAACAAAATGCTTTCTATGTCAAATGGGATATGTTCGGCAGTAGGAATCGGAATGGATGCGATGGAACGATGCGAGCGATATGAGGCGGAAGTGTACAATCATGGGCGATATCAATGTCCGTCATGTGAGAAATGTCCTGTATCAGTAATCACAACAAGGATTCTGACAAGCTAATACTGTACTCATGCTGAAAGGAAATGCAGGCAAAGAAAGATATCGACTGATACTGTATTATCCGTTCCGAGCAACCTAATAAATCACAATTCGTCAATTCATTATTTCGTCCGTTCATTCATCTGTTCGTTGATCGTTCTTTCTTTCGTTCGTGACTTGCTTGTTTGGTTAACGTTCGCGCCCAGCCGGCCGGTGCAGTGCGGTGCAGCGGTCCCCAGTGTAAACCCTCACAACCAGGTAAGTTTCAGGTCTGGTAGCCTAGAGTCGGGATATGGTGAGATCGGGTTGAGCTACATTGCTATGGTCCTCGTAATGGTTGTGGTAAAGGGGGTCGATCTCATCGTGTGAGTCGTCGGAGTTTGTACCAGCCGAGCTGGAGTGAACATTCTCCTTCCCGAGGACCTCCTCGGTATTCTCCTTGTAGTCCGATGTGTAACCCGAGTCGAATTCCGAACTCTGTTCGGCCTTGGATACCGGCTTCGGGGAGACGAAATCGAAATGCCCCTTCTCGAGTTCAGGCGTGGGAGTGGCGCTGATGACCTTTTCGAGATCGTCCTTCGCATCGGCTCCGGAAGCGGCCACGGCCGATTCGAGATCCTTCGATGGGAGCCCGGCAAGTCGTCTTCGTCTAGCTGCGAGCGGGTTGAGGATCAAAGCGAGGATGACGATGCCTAATACCATGGCGAAGGTGAGGGCGTATGTGGCCTGAAATCACAAGGAGCAAGTGAATCCTCCATGTCAGCTATGACAGCTTAGATATACATAGATCGATAGAAAGATAGACGAGGGATGTGGGATAGTAGGAATGCGATTACTCACCAGTCCCGCGATATCTACTCTCTCCCTCAGGAACAGAGCCGCAATAAGGCACACAGCACCGACGAGGTCGGTTATTACAAACGTTATGGACAGACCGATGACCTCTTTCTGTTTGTAGATCTCGTAGTATTGGGGACTGTCGTTTGACCCAGGACATAACGGTCAGCGTCAGGTAGTACTGGGCGAGATGGAACAAAGATGAGCTGCGTGAACTCACAGGATACCAATGACAGCTATCACGGTTGAAGCGTAGCCATAGACGACCATTGGGATTTCCGTACCATGTCGCTTGCCGGCCTGTGATGGAAAAACAAAGAACGCCGGGTCAGTCGGTTTGCAAGCCACATGGGAAGACTCGACCATGGCATCTCAACGATGGAGATCATCGATCGCATTGCATTGCCACTCACCAACAGACCGGCAATGCTAGCACCCTCGAACGCTGCTCCAGCGAGCAAGGCACCTCCAGCACAAAGGATAGTCTTGATCAAGGAGTACCCGCAAGAATAGTAGAGGCATTGGCCCCATGAGATGGTGTAGATGATGAGCGAGGCGTGAGGCTGGATGACAGCTGGAATGGCGAGGTCTCGGGTGACGACGTAGGTGCAGAAGAATAGGCCGGATGCCATCCAAAGACTGTTGACCCAAAGGGAGTAACACAGGATCATTCAGTCGACCATCATCAGTTGTGTGCCGCCTTGTTGTTGGGAGGTTTGTTGTGTTGCCACTCGGGGATGCCAGCTCACAGCATGAGGTATGGTGAAAGGCCTTTGGTGGATTGGGTTCGGTAGGATTTGACCACTTGCGGAATGCCCTAAGGTAGCACAGGAATGCATCAGCCTGGATGTCACAACGAAGTATGTATATATAAGCAGGATAGCTCACCTGGATAGCCCACAGCACTGCGCCAACAGTGGCGAGGATGTTTTCGGTAGTCTTGTTGTCGGGCATGTTGGAGTAGTCTTATTATAAGCTCTATTAGTCAACTTGTCGTGCGTGAGTGATCAGGTGAAGTAGTCGTGTATGGCTTGCTGAAGCTCGTGTGCGTGTGAGTGCTGTCTGGTGTGAATGTGAGTGCTCAGCCTGACTTTCGACAGCACGGGACGCATCTTTGCACATCCCCCCAGGGGATACTATATATACCTCTTATAACAGTCTCGACCCGTGCTGAGGATCCTCAAGGTCAGTAAGTAACCTCACAGGAATTGCCGTCAACATGCCGTTCATCGGACGAACGCGATGAACCCTATCTCTATTTCTAATTCAATCCTTGATCAGAATCAGATTCAAGCTGCCGTCCCAGCTTAGCTGGCTGTCTGTCCGAGCCCTTTTGGGCCTCCCTCCCTGGCTATTCAAGTCGTGGAGAAGACGACTGCTATCGGAGGAATAGAAACGAGTTTGGGAGCCTGTAAGCAAGCAAGCAAGCAAGCATTTCTGACCTTGCTTGGTTGCTGCTTTTGGTATCTTGGTATCGGTTCAGTCGGCCGTCTCTGCCGCATTCGTGTTGTTGAGGGAGAGGGAAAGAGATCTCTTTCTGTCTCGAGAGACAGGATCAGATGTTTGCGAGTGCGAATGCGAACACCAGAAAGTCCAGTTCGATCCATTTCAGGGATCACATCCGGTGTGTGTTGCCGTACAAACAACATTCTAAATTTCCCGGTTGTCGGTTCATCCAGAACGCAGATCTTGGCTTGCTACCAAATCCCTATCTTCAGGTGCAATGATTGCGACAGATGCAACACGACACGACACGACACGATACGCAACTTCACACTCTAACTTTGTTTTCCCCAGCTCACTTAAGTCAGGCCGTTCCTAGCGATCAGGTGGTATCAGTACCTGACATAGTAAACTTCTTCAGGGGTATAGATGTAAAGTTGGACTGAAGGATCCCGTAACGAGCCGTCTTTGCCGCAGCGAGCGGTATCCCCAAGCCAAAGTATCAAGGAAGCGAAGAGCGAAAGGACTACCAACCAATTCGGCAATCACAGTGAGAGAGTAGAGTCGCGATGTATGTATGTCCGGTGGCTGCGGCAATCAGTGGTCACTTCACAACGACAACACTGCGTGCGTGCAGCGCAAGCGAACGATCAAGCCACTGGGTCCGAGTGGGATCCACCAGGCCTGGAAGATTACATCTCATCTGATCTCAACCCATCTCATGGCATCGGATTTGCGCGATAGCGATCCAGACCTGCCCGGTCGGGAAGCAAGGCGGGAGGATATCGTACCACCTTGCCAGGTTGACTGTGAGGGAAACACAAGGAGAAAGATCGCAACATGACGTCCAGTGTGTTGGTCGCGTGTGTCGACACTGGACTGAACTGACTGGACAAGGGAAGTATCAGCTCAGCTACTGATTGTGAACTCCTCTATCTGGGTGACACGTCACGAGGCGAGTGGAGCTTGCGTGAACATAGCGGGACTGTACGAATTGACAGAAGAGAAAGGACGGCCGAGGTGAGAATGAGTGGTTGGTGCGCGTACAGTCGGGAGGAGTGTGCATGCTCATTGCAGCCAAGCCGAGCATGATAGGATATCAGCCGATCTGATCGTGGATCTGAATTCCGTGTACTGTCAGCTGTGAATAAAGGAAGCCAAGACTAGCGCATGTGCCTACTGACAATGAACCAAGACTGCGCAATCGGACCGTTGTACCGATGACACGAATGTCGCAAGCACCGTTTTTTTGTATATGCCAGGAACAAGGAAAGAAGAACCAGATTCATAAGCATAAACTGTGGATGTCCCAGTGATCACCACGCATGGGAAAGTACGTTGCTAATCACAAGTAAGTCTTTGCAAGACCCGCTGACTATGATGCCAGTCTATAGGTCTATTTGGTATTCATGTTGGAAATACCGGTGGTTTCGCTCCGAATGATCGATCGTCTGACTGTGAACGGGATCCCATCTTAATTACCACTTCAAAACAGGTGACCTTCTCGCTCATCATCCCGCAGACGAGATGTGATGTGTTTCTCCTTTGTTGAGGGTAATAATCACATGTTGGCTCCTCCATTGGCAGTTTGACAAGCATTAAGCGATACAAGCAACGCCAATACAACGATGCACAGGCAACACAACATATTTGAACGTTCAAGCGAAGCCGAACCTACCGGGGCCGGGGTACCTGAAGATCGTTTTGGACCCTTTTGAAATCTACCGTAATTTACACAAAATTTCCGACCCCTGGGCCGCAAAAGCGCGCCCCACACGAGTTGCCGCAACTTGCTGTTCGTCTTTCATGAGTCTGGACCGTAGCAGAGGTGACCTGATCGTTCCGTACGCTACAGGCGCGTGAGTGAGGAGTCCAAGCGAGGCAAGCGCCCGGACAAGACGTGGCTCGTAAGGAGATGAGAGGGGTGTGGGTGTGAAAGCTGGCGAAGATGTCGGCTAATCCGCCAAGGGATTTTTAAATGCCAAATCACTGTTCTCTGCGGAGGAAGGCGTCTCATCCTGTGTATCCTTTGCCAGCTGTGTGGTTGTGATCGTCGCACCGACAAGACGGGAGACCATCCGAGAGCGGAGCCAGCGCGGTTCTGGATCAATCGGGTCCGACTTAGCACTGAATTGGAAGATCATCCGTCCTGACGAAGGGTCGCGTACCCGGCAGGCAAGCCACAATCATCCTTGATCCGCAAACACCTTTAGATCCTCGATTAATGCGATGCGCCTTGATGGAGAACTTTTGCATCTTACTGCGGACGTGAGTCTCGAGGATCACTGACATTAGGAGTGGAAACGGCGGTCCCCGCTGCTCCTGCCTCATATCAGCGAAGAATGTCGCCACCTTATGCAAAGGTACCGGTTATCATCCGCCACGTGCTGAGCACGCCAATGAGAGCTAGAGCTGGTCTAGAAAAACACACGTCACCCTCTGCTATCCTTATCCCTCCACCGACAGCTCGATGAGGTATCCGCCGGTACTCTCTTGTCCTCCTGCAACAGCTTACGCTACTTCGAGGTACTCTCAACGCAATACAACCTTCCTTCTTCGACACCTGCAACATCTCTCTCGTCACAAATACAGACAAAAACCTTCTCTCACTTGACCTCACGCGCTGGCGAAGAGCAATCGCGAAACGAGGAGATCCGAAATGGACGTTGATTCACCTGCAGCCTCGGCTTCGGCCGGAACAGTCAAGGTCGCCGATGACAAGAAGCCTCGATTCGAGGTGAAGAAGGTCAGTCCACGGTCCCATCAATATCGGTGGTTACAGCGCCTCCAACTTTCAAACCCTTCCTGAGGAATACCCCGATCTTTGAACAAGGTTGCTGACACCATCATGTCGTGTCATGTCAGTGGAACGCCGTAGCGTTATGGGCGTGGGGTAAGTTGCCTTATTGTCGTGGACATGTGATCGTTCAGCTTATCATCGTCATCTCGCCAACAGATATCGTCGTCGACAATTGCGCCATCTGCAGGAACCACATCATGGATCTGTGTGAGTAGGCCAGAGATTCAAGCTTTTCTTTGACGGTCTATCGTGCTTTAGTATGTATTGATTACCCATCCGGCCTTTTTCCCTTCTCCTCCAGGTATCGAGTGTCAAGCGAACCAAGGAGCGGATAACGAGGGTGAGCTACCGCAATTTACATCATCTGGCTACTCCAGACTGGTTCAAGCTGACTGATCATCTCCTACACAGGATGTACGGTAGCATGGGGTATCTGCAATGTCAGTTGTTGGAATGACAAAGGCTCCAAGCATGTACTGACTCCCATTTTCAGCACGCCTTCCACTTCCACTGCATCTCTCGATGGCTCAAGACGCGTCACGGTGAGTCCAGACTTTAGACCAGTTTCCAAGAGCGAAATGCAAAGCTGATTACGTGTCTGCCCTTCGACTACAGTCTGTCCCCTTGACAAGTAAGCTGACCGAGCAGCCATTGCCCATATTATTAAGCTGACAATGCGATTTCTGCAGCCGACAATGGGAACTTCAAAAATACGGCCGATAAGCCCATTTCCTTCCCTTAGCCCATGACTGTCTTTGTTTCTGTTTCGTCCCTTTCCCTCTCCCGTATACCAACACATCATTGTATACTCCATTATGCACTATGTAACGATAGACGAGCGAATGGCGGTCCGCTCGATGATTTGCCACAATAGAAGCCGGCGACAAGTCATGCTCCTCAAGTCCTGACCGAAGGTATGGATTGCATGACATGACTGCTGCGCAAGAAGCTCAGGCAAGCACGACTGAGATGAGAGATGATTGCGATGCTAGTAATAGATACACTGTGTCCGCCATCCTCCAAAGCACGGACCTATCACTCGAGACAAAAAATCCTTCCGCAGTCTTTGTGGGTCTAGTTTCTCTAATCGTCTAAGATCTACCCTTCTTCGAACTTCACACAGTTCTCCTGGTGGAGTGTGACCATAAGCCTTTCTCGAATCTACCTTCCTTCCTCTCGACATCTTCTCCCAACTTTCTCACACCCTCCTGAAGCAGATCACAGATTTTGACCCTCACATCCCTCTCTCTCCCTTCTGCCAAATCCCCTCGTCCTCTCACTTCTCTTTGCTCATCGCCCACCGGGCCCGGATGATCATCCTTGGACTCCTGATTCCAATCGCCGCCTACACCGACGGTACCGACCTGCTTTTCGGCCATCTCGCGCCATGATTTGACCAAAGGTTCAATCTGCGAAGTGAGTGGTTGACCAACGGTGATGCTGATCTTGGCGCCTGGTCGAGGGATCGGACGGGGCCAACCTCGTCTCTCATCCATGATCTGATCGAAGCCTGCGCTCAAAAGAAAAGTCAGTCGTCGTTGCCTTGAGGTGGACACGTCAATATGCGTTGAGAGGTCAGGTATGAGGCTTACCCGAAATCCACATTGGGATGATCTCAGGCATCACCTTGGAGTCCATGATGATTCGACCACTGAAGCAGCAGAGATTATCGTCATGTCATCAGCTCTGTTTGAAGGGGAATTGCGCAAACGCATGATCATAGACGGGCGATATTCTACTCACACTCCCCATTTGAAGCGTAGTAGACCGCCTTCCGGATTTGACTTTTCTTGGTTCACTTTACCCTCGGGGAAGATGTGAATCTGCATCAAGATAAATGCAAATGTCAACACACCATGCCTTTCTGGAATAGTCCAAATCTGAACGATTGAGCATGTTTATTTAGAATGTGGACATCTGACGTACCCAACTTCCATCTTGAAGTAGCTTGACGGCTTTATCAACGGCAGGCTGGAATATACCGCCGCCCCTATGCGTTTCTATCACTTGGCCGGCGTCGAAAAACTTGCGATGTAGAGGTTTCGTGAACATGATGTCGGACGCTGCGCAGATAGCATTGAAGCAGTCGAAAGGATACATATAAACGTTAGTAGGTATTGACTATGGTTATGACCATGGAAGGAACGACTGACCGCCTAATGTCCATCGAGAGTTTCGGCACGTATGAGCAGGAGTAGCAAAGGGGAAGTAGGTAGAAAGCGGCATCAAGGACCACATCTGTTCAGCGTGACCAGAAGAAGATACGAATTCGTTAGCTGCCGCGGTGTGGCTTCGGATCCTGAGCACTAAGTAGCTGAACTATCCGGAACGCACCATTGGATCGTCGCATACTGAATTATGGTTACAGACTGCTCAAGAGTGAATTAGCTGCATGCCCTTCTACAGACGCAATCTTCACTGTATCTCCATGCAATGTGAGAGCGATTCGTCATCCAGTCCCTCTGCACGGCCTCCTCCCTATGCAAAGATGGTGAAAGCGTCCGACCTACTCACCAGTAACGATCCCCCTCCGACTTCCTTGAGAGGGGTCTTCCTCCCCTAGACCCTCAACAGCTCTCCCCTTCCCCTTCCCATCGTGCGGTATCCGCAATGCATCCAGCAGGATCGGCAATCCATTGATACCGTATTGTTTTGTGGTCAATCGCAGGAAAGTCCGAGAGGCCAAAGCGATAGTCGATAATGTTAAAGCGGATGACAGCGTCGGTGGGCGAGCCATAATGGGAAAAAAAAAGGTTGTAATTGGCCGAATCGAATGTGGTTGCACAGAAGCTACGACTCTTACACCTCAGCGTCTCAGCGACTCGACTTCTCTCTTCTCTCTTCTGTTTTGTTTTGAGCGATAGTCACTGTAATCGACTTCACGCGGCGATGTGAAGGGAATCAAGCAGATGGATGCATCGTTGAAATTCGCGCTGCATGAGAGGTTACAAACGTTCGCCACACCGCGGCTGGCCCCAACTTTTTGGTCAAACGGCGGCGCCGTCCGAGCGTGCCTGAACGACACTGCTGGAATCCCGATAAGTTAACTACAACCCATGGATGCATCTCACCGAACGTATCATGCATGAAGCCTGTATAAATATAGATATGTATATGCTGGGTATAGTAAAGCCAGACAGATGATGTTCTCCCTCACATCTAGTCTCGTAGATATTGAGCCCTGCGAATCCATATTGAAAGTCAGCCAAAGTGTTTGTTGCCTTTAAGGCAACGGATACTGACCAGTCGTGAATTCGGTCAAATACAACAGTCAGATAAGAGGTATCGTTGAGCAATGCCTCGAATTGCTTGATAGCGTCCTCCTCAGATAGATCAAGCATGAACTTCTCCTGCACCTGTACAATTCCAAAATGAGTCCGGGTCAGCCGTGTCTCCGCTCGTGCGGAATGATCTGCACTCGGCAACTGACCTTCCAAACAGCCTTGTCCGGCTCAAGCTGGATATCCTGAATACCGGCGTCCACCATTAACGCCACAAGGTTCAAGATCAGGTTGGCGTTCTTCCTGAGGCCAATGAATGCGGTATAGCAAAGACTCTGGAATCGAGCATAGTGAGACGATGAAGTACCGCCCATGGCATCAACCATCTCTTTGCAGACTTTTACGGGAGGCGGATAGGGTTTGGGATCTCGACCCAGTATGTATCCGAAATCAACTGGAAGATGAATTAGCTTGGCCATACTTTGATCAGGTAGACGTCTAGCAGCTCACCATGGAAAAAGTGTCCGTCTGGCGCAAGCATCAGATTGTCGAGATGCCGATCACCCACGCCCAGTACGTAAGTGAGGACGGAATATCCAGCTATAAAAATCATATAAGCTCCTTGCCATAATCAGAAGAAAGCCACTTGCAGCTCACCACAGCTCCTAACGAAGGTATCCATTACCCCTGCCTCGATTCCATATGACCCGAGTGCTCCGTCATCTGCATGATCTTGTCGAAGGTAATTCTGCAGACTGCCAAATTCCGCCATGATGGCGGCCAGACTCTTCGATGGGACAAATTGCACCATGCCCTCGATTTTTGATGTCGCTAGTACACTATACGGACTCAGCCTGAGATCCAGGTTCTCTTTGCGTAGAAGCCGATCCATCAGTGTGAATAATTGGATAACTAGTTGGTCTTGCCGCAAATCGTCACCATTCTTGAAGATGATGGGATAATCGGGTGTGATCGAGACCGGCGCCTCGGCCAAACTGTCGTCTTCCGGGATTCGCGTCGAATCCGCCGTCTCAAACCAAATCAGCAGGGGTAGCAATTTTGATTTGAATATTGACGATTTCTCCGCCGTAACCGATGTGACCGATACTGTTGCTTTGAGCGGCAGGGGAAGTGGCGCAGGTAGAGGCGAGAAGTTGTGCTTCGGGTCGGCGAGGTAGCTCTTCAGTTTTTCAATCTTCTTTGACCTGGAGTCTTTCGAGCTGCGTATTTCTTTCGCTCTCGCCGATAGCACCTCGACCAGTTGCCCTTGTCGAAGTAGGATCTCGCGCTGTGCAGCGCCTTCCTCAGTCTGCATTGCATCGTAAGAGCCAATTTTCAAGACTAGCGACCACAGCTAGATGCAGCTCACCTCAGATAACCGCTTCTGAAATCTCAAGTTGATATTTCCGTATTTCCGGCCGATAGCTTGTTGGGGATCGCATTCAATCATGGTGTACCAGTGGAAGCTGGTACCCAAGACCGGATTGGTAACGCTACGCTCTATCAGGAATTGGGCCAAACCACTGTCCTCTCCTTCTGTTGCTGCTGCGATATCTCGCTTGCGATGTGATCGCTTGGCCCTCATCAAGTCGGTGGTATTTCCAGCAAAATCAAAATCAAACTTCAGCGCCTGGACGAGCTGCAGAAGATACAGCAAAAGCTCCTACAAGGAGGTCAGTCTCGAGCAATATCGTCTTTCGCCTTCCGGTATTCAGTTGAAAGCTCACCTCGTCATCTGCACGCTCAAGTCGCTTCACCGCGAACGCCCTGACCCGTCTATCAGTAAATCCAGGCCCGAGCAGTTCAAGCGCATCATCCATTCCTACGTCCTGACCCCACAGCGGCAAGAGTTTCTCCACAGCCTGTTTTGCTTCCACAGGATCTGACCAGGTCACGCATTTGAGGAACTTGGTGAGCGACCGAGGCGACCGGAACAAGGAGAATCGGAATTTCCAAAGAAGGTCTTTGTCGAGAGGTGAAAGTGACGCTGTCGGTGGCAAGCGGAAGATTTCCTACAGGTAAATGTCAGCTTAATACGGCTTTCTGTGGCACCGATCAACCAGCTCACGTTGAGGCGATCCCGATCAGCAGGACCAGGCTTCAAGTCTTTGCCTTGATCTCCCAAACGCTGACTTCGCAACAGCTTTCTGTGCTTGATCTCGATAGGATTTTCTCGCCATGCATCGGGGTCGTATGTGCGCCATAGATGCGGATCTGTCGATAAAAGGTCCGGGGGTAGGACAGAGATATGTTGCTGGTTTTGGGATACGGGATGGGGGACTGGTGCTGGTGGGAGAGGAATGGAACTTTCCTGTACGGGCAAAGATATGTCAACCCCAAGTGAGATACACGAAGACGTGACTTACCTGCTCTGAGAATACTACGGGAAAATCAAATCCAGGCATATCGACATATAGGTACAATTTGTCGGACTTGCTCGCTTCAGCCTGCATGATGTTTTAAAGATATCAGTAGAGCGTTCAGACCAGCTCAATTGTACGTACCGCATGGGCTTTCTCAATTTGCCGGAATGCCAGCGTGTCTAACCAGTCTATCTCCACAATGTCGCCTCGCTCGTGTTCTTTAACCAGCTGAATGAAGGGTAAGTGAAGGAAATTTACGAAAGAAATGTGGGAGAAGGCAGCTTACGCGCTCCAGCCTTCCCATCTCGTCCTCAGGTGCTCCCGGAATCTCACACGGAGTCGACGTATTAGACTTGGGGTCTGCTTCGACACCGCGGTGCATGTATAGCCGCTGCTGACCTCGCTTAAGTGTCCTGCAACGTCGAAGGCTTCAGCTTATCCGCCTTCCTAGCCATGGTAGTAACTGACCTTTTCGCTGTGAACAGGTTCATAGTAGTTCCTCCTACAGGTACTGCCTTTCCTGCTCCCTGACAATCCCATACTGTGAATGTTATTTGCGATGACAGAAGTAACGAGGGATAAGTTATTGGTAAGACGATCATCTGATTCCAGCTGTACGCGAACATCAGCTTACATACATCCCCAAACCCGCACGTTGGTAGGGATACAGCTTACCTATAACCACGAGGGAAGTCCTTCCAAGCTGTTCTGAATGGCAGAGTATACTCCTTCCCATCGGCCCAGAGCTGACATGTGACATAAAGATCCGATAGTCCACTATCGGGTCGTTGGGTCGTCAAACGAAAGGTAGCAAGAATACCCAAACCCAGCCTACTCACTCATTCTGCAGGCCGCCAAAGCGAAGATTAGGGTCCCGAAGCGTTTCCGTATGACTCATCTTTGGTATCTTGCCTTCCAGGGAGGTACTAAGAGCGATTCCAATCAGTAGATGATGTATTGTACGGTCGTCGCCCGACTCACATCTTGAGGGTAACATGCGACTTGAGGTCACATAGTCGAGCGAAGGAATAATCCTTATCGCGGGATGGCTCCATCGTCGCGGCGACAGTTCAAATGATCTTGAGGAACGTGCTGTGTCAGTCTATCTAGTCATGATCGTCGATGATTTTCGAGTGCCGACCTTTGTGCTATGTCGAGGATGACTATGGATGAATATGGTGTGAATTCAAGCTAGCATAGCATACACGGGAAGAAGGCTCTTGTCCTACGGTTGTTTCGTCATGTTGCGCATGCATACATGGTAATCGGTCGGCGATCGCCGGGTATTTACGTTTACCGTCTACAGATTTTCGGGAGTGGGCACGATCTCCGCTCGTCTCAAAAGTTCAACAGCCCATGTAGTTACTACACCTATTTCTGACCGCTTCTCCTCTTACCTTCCGAAATCGTCACCACTTAAAAGACAGGCAAGAGGCAAGATGGCACCCTCTCAGCTAGCTCAACTCAAGTCTGCTCTGAGCTCTGCGGGTCTGAACAAGAAGAACTTTTCGAAGAAGGAGAAGAAGGCTTTCAAGAAGGGTGGTGCAAGAGAAATTGATCGAGCGAAGAAGCTCGACAAGCTTGAAGAGATCAGAAGAAACTTAAACAAGTTTGACGAGAGGGAGACAAAGGTGAGCTTGCAGAAATCAGGGCAGCATAGATTTTGTTAGAAAGCTCATCGAAGGTCAAAATGTGTAGCTCAAGCACGATGTAGGTGGTAGGAATTTGAAGGGCACGGTTGGTAGACCGAGCGCAAGCAAACAAGCCGGACTGGAAGCGGTAAGTCCCCAAGCCAAGGCTATGCAGTCGTCTCTAATGCTGGACACAAAGACTGATCTTTCATTCAAAGCGCAAAAAATCGCTCCTGCCCGAGCATCAGCTGCGAGATCACACCGGTACTTTCCGTGATAGGCGATTCGGTGAAGCGGACCCCACCTTGTCAATGGAGGACCGAATGCTTGAGCGATACACACGAGAACGACAAAAGGGTCAAGGCAAGAAAGGGATGTTCAACCTAGAGGATGAGGGAGATAGTCTGGGTCTCGACGGGTTCGACGACGGATTCGCTTTGGGAGGATTGACGCACGGTGGAAGAAGCGTAATGGACTTACCGGGAGATGACTTTGACGCCCAAGGATTTGGGGAGAGAGATGACGATGAGGATGAAGATAAGGGAAGAGTGGATCGACGGGCTGTAAGCAGAGGACACTTCGGCGGCTTCAACGGTGAAGATGAGGACGAGGAAGAACTCGTAGGTGGCTTGATACGTGGCACCGTACCCTTTACTAATCTGTTCATGTTAGCCCGAACGGAAGAAGAGTAAGGCCGAGGTCATGAACGAAATCATTGCGAAGAGTAAGGAACATAAAGTACGTTGAAGTCATTCTTCACATCCCGGACGCGACTGACCCTTATTGATATGTGTAGTACGAGCGACAGCAACAGAAGGAGATGGACGACGAGCTTCGAGATGAGCTGGACGAGGACTTGGACGACCTCCGAGCTCTTCTGCAGGAGAGTGCACCAGCCCGACCAGCCGCCTCCAATTTTGCCAGCACGTCTCGTCAACCCACGACATCGGCAGCGGTTCCCGCAGCTAGTGAAGAAGGCGACTATGACCAGGTTGTGCGAAGTTTAGCATTTGATGCTCGAGCCAAACCAAAGGATCGAACTAAGACCGAGGAGGAGCTGGCATTGGAAGAGAAGGAGAACCTCGAGAAAGCGGAGGCTAAGCGATTACGCCGAATGAGAGGCGAAAGTGTCAGTGATGATGAGGGCGGTGAGGGATCAAGGAAAAAACGGAAGACGGATGAGCGGAAACCCGATGCGGATGATCTGGGAGACGACTACATTGAGGACGACGCCCTTCTCGGACCTGGTCTGACGCGAGAGGATATTGAGAACATGTCAATGCCGTCAGATGAAGAAGGAGAGGACGTCGACGAATCTGAAGAGGGAGAAGAAGGCGACGACAGCGATGAGGGGAACGAGGAAAAAGCGGACGAGGAAGAAGACGAGGAGGAAGAAGACGAAGACGAAGATAGCGATCAAGAGTCAGCAATGGAAGACCTGGACGACGACGAGGCTCCTGAGCTTGTCGAAGTCGACGAAGAGGAATTCGAATCGGTTGTGAAGAAGAGCAAAGGCAAGAAAGCCGCCCGAGGTGGCGTCAAGAAGGAGATCCCGTATACATTCCCTTGCCCGTCATCCATCGAGGAGTTTGAGGATCTGTTGGAAGGTCTCGAAGACTCTGCTCTCCCGATCGTTGTACAGCGTATCCGAGCGCTCCATCATCCTAGTTTGGCGGCTGGCAATAAAGAGAAGCTTCAAGCGAGTGGCAATTCCCTTCATCCTTGTAAGCAGAACTGAGTAGCTGATGCACTTGTCTGACAGGACTTCCTCGGTGTGCTCATTGACTACACCTTAATCTTGTCTGCTCGACCTGTACCGCCGTTCGACCTGATTTCGAGCTTGACACCGCACATCATTGCCCTCGTCAAGTTGAACGCCGTCTCCGCAGCGACCCACTTTGTCGAGAAGTTGAAGCTCATGCAAAAGAATCTGACTCGAGGTCTCGCACGCGGACCGTCAAGAGAGGATTCCAAGACCTTCCCTCGATGTCCGGAACTGGTGTTACTCAGGTTGATCGGATCCATCTGGTCGACCAGCGACTTCTCGCATCCGGTCGTCGCCCCAGCAGTCTTGCTTATGGGCCAGTATCTGGCTCAAAGCAGGATCAGATCTGTCACGGATTTGGCCTCGGGTCTCTACCTCTCGTCGCTATTAGCTCAGGTAAGCTGCCAATTAGCTTAGCAACCACAAGCGCACCACTGACGGTATCACATGCAGTATGAATCCCTGTCGAACCGACTCGTGCCCGAAGCTGTGAACTTCATCGCCTCCGCTATCCTCACGCTACTTCCCCGGAAGAAAGGCTTCGAGATCAACTCCACCTATCCCGACTCCAAAGCTGTGGGGGCTGACCTCTTTGTGAGCCCCACGGCCACGGCGGTTCCTTCGCAACCTGTCAATCTACCAGCCGCACTTAGCTTAACTGGAGAAGACGATGTCGGACAAACCAAGGCGGATTTATTGGCTGTAGCATTCAGCCTTGCTCAGACTTTCACCACGATGTACGCGTCATCTGACGCATTCGTGGAGATGATGTCTCCGGTCGCCAAGGTATTAGAGGGCTGCAGAGTGTCCAAGCTATCACAAGAGCTGAAGGTGGGTCACACCTGTGTAGTCATGCTATGGAGATAGCTTTACTGACTGTTCTTTACAGACTCTTCATGCCGCAGCCTTCACTGCTCTCACGCGCTCGTTGAGACACGCCAAATCATCCCGACGACCGCTTACTCTCCAGGCACACAAGCCTATCCCCATCGCATCATACGCACCCAAGTTCGAGGAGAACTTTGCGCCTGACAGGCACT
Source organism: Kwoniella heveanensis BCC8398 (assembly GCA_000507405.3). Taxonomy (NCBI): domain Eukaryota; kingdom Fungi; phylum Basidiomycota; class Tremellomycetes; order Tremellales; family Cryptococcaceae; genus Kwoniella; species Kwoniella heveanensis. Next base: position 695,357 of record KI669499.1, read on the forward strand.
ATGACCCCGATGTCGAGCGAAACGCCGCTGCCAAACTCAAGGCTTTGTACAAGAAGGAGCGAAAAGGAGCCATCCGAGAGCTCAGGAAGGACAACAAGTTCTTGGCTGGTGAGAGGGATAGAGAGCAGGCTGAGAAGGATAGGGCTTATAACTCTAAGATGAAGAGGGTCGAAGGGGACATTCATACGGAACGAGCAGAAGAAAAGGCCATGCAGAGGTGAGTGGGACGAACACTATTGGCGTCGCTCGGAACAATCTGACTGACGATCGACTGACCTTGTCTACACAGGGAGAAGAACAGGGAGAAGAGGCGAGCGGGTCGAGTATAGTTATGGCTCAATATGCTTGTCCTCATCTTGGTATCACTGGTGCATTGTGGCATTATCTTGCATGCATAACATGCAACCCCCAAGGTCGAAAAGAAAAGGCCTGACTATCTATTCCCACTCGTACAAGCTTCCTGAACCAAAAACGCCTCTAGCGCCTGCCGTCTTGACCCTAGCTCGGTCAATTACTCTCCTACTCCTCTGTTCACCTCCGTTCACGCTCAACGAGTCATTCCCCCCCACTCCACCGCAAGAGCATCCACAAGCCGAGCACGAACCGCTCTGCCTCTCCAATGCTGCTGTTCTCGTTTCCTCCAATTCGTCTCTCAGTTCACGGACTTGAGCCTCCATCTCGAACAACTGCATCTTCCATGCCTTCTTGGTATTCAGTATCTGCTCTTTTAGTCGTTTAGCCAATTCAGCTGAGATCGCGTCGCCGTCTTTGTGACCCTTCAAGAGTGCGGTGGGACTAGACGGTGCGGGTCCGTTGTCGGGGCCATTGGTCGCGACATTGACAGAAGACAAGTAATCTACGGGTAGACCGCGCGTGAATGTCATACTAACAGGCCGAAGTTCGAGTTGGGGTTTACTGCCTCTACCGATCACGCCGTCCGAAGAGCTGCCGAAATTGTCAATAACATGAGCTGGTATCGCTCTCTTCGGGCCTGTCTTGGACGTGGGCCAGACCGCGCTCTCCCCTGGTAAAAAGTCAGAAGGGACCGCTGGAACACCAGTAGAAGGAAGATGATGATCTGACCACAGCGAGCTCCTGCCGTCCCTGCCCTTACTCGTCGGGGTGGCCGCACCTACAGCAGCGGACGAAGTGGTAGGCAAGGGTGGTGTATGTCCATTCTGAGCTTTGTCAGACTTGTTGAATAGCCTCATCAGGCCTGACTTCTTGGCTCGGACTCTATTTGGAGGAGATGAAGCCCCCGAGGCCGAGGCCAACGCTGGCGCCGACGTACAAGATGTCGTCGGTCGAAGGGGGTTAGGCGGGTCATCAGGGATAGGCGGCACAGCGTAGGTTGTTGCCGGTCTCGGAGTCATCTCCATCTGTTGCACATTCGATCGAGGCTGTGTATACGATGTTTCGGCTCTTTGATGCTGAGATATATTGTGTGTCGCAGATCGTTCAAGCTCGTTGGCAGATGGTTCAGACGCGCCATTAGGCTGGGTCCGAGGTAGATTACGAGCGCGTTCACGCTCCTGCGCGGCGTCAAGCGAGATCAGACCGAATCCCGGAGATCCGGAACTCAGCAGTGGTCGATCGGGAGCTGCGAACGTATACCCTGTGGTCGCGCTGGTCAGGGAAGCGGTCAAGGTCGTTGGGGCCAACGGGTCAATGGCTGGCGCAGGCTTCTTGTAGGTGTTCGTTCGAGGCACAATGGCCGGCAAGAGTGTCATACATTGATTGTCCTCGTTGATGGCAGAGTATGGCTCGTTGCTCCGTCCCTTTTTCGAAGAGGTGAAAGCGAGAGTTGGCGAGATTTCGAGTCGACCGTTGCTGTGGGATCGAAGTTTGGGAGTGATGGGCGTCGAGCGATCATCGGATGAGGCTGTACTGGTGGTCTGGTTGCTTGCGAGGCTCAACCCCGAAGCTGAAGGAAGCAAGTGTTTGACACCCGAAGGGCCAGTCGAATGCGTGGAATGGGCTTGCGACTGCGAATGGGAATGACTGACACCGAGGATCTGGGCGAGACCACGTCGAGTGGCTGAAAGATCCAGCATGGTATTCGAGCTGTCCGTCGAACTGACCGTGACATTCGATGCGACGCTTGGATCTCGCGGACGGCCCTTAGAATTTGAGGAGGAGTAGGGGTAGGAGGATGTATTGGAGGTGGCCGCAGAGATCATCCGAGTGGCATGTTTGCTGAATCCACTGAACATGTCTGCGGAGCCTACGATCGTTGGTCCGGCTCCCCTCTCATGGCTGGTCCCTCGAGAGTGGTTGCGAGTAGTTGTTCCATTCCTCGCGGAGGAGGGAACTGGGGGTTGACTGTGTGTATGGGTGGGGCCAGCCGACCAGTCTTCTTCCCACGGTACTTGGGTGTATTTGCGCACTTTTGGTCCGCCCACCATTGACATCCTCCTCGGATCATCCTCCTCTTCCTCTTCTTCTTCCCCCTCCGTTCCACTCGTACTGGAGTCTGATAACGCTCTTAACCTACAAGTCGTTATAGCCATTTGCACACGAGGCGACGAGTGACCGACGCGTGAGTATAAGGAAGGAGAGGAAGTGGTTGGGGAGATATCTGCGAGCGTTCTAGGTGGCGGGAGGGGAGGTGGGGGAGAAGATAGATTCATGAACGTTTGAGTGGTCTGGGATTGCGGAATGGAAGAGACGGCGCTGGCTCGAGATTGAAGCAGCTTTGGTATAGTTGGTGAACAAGGGTGATTATGGACGCTCGTCATTTGGGTGTGATCGGATGAGCGATATGGCCACCTTCAATCAAAGCTGAATATTCGACAAGAGAGGTTACTAGGTCGGAGAGTTTCGAGTGAATCAGCAGACGAGGGAGATGGTGACAGAAGGCGCGACAGTCGAGCAACCAGGAGAAGGAGGGAAAGGGAACTAGTCAGTTGACATCGCTCAGCCCGCAGTATATAGTAGTTAGGTCGGACAGACATGGATATGGCTATAGCCCGTTTATGTTGACATGTACACGACAACATCGTAAACATCAGCCTTCCAGTCTAGTCGTCCTGAAGATCAGATCTCGAATGAATCAGATGAAAATACGTGTAGGCCATAAAGTAAGTCGAATGAATGGAAAGGGCTGTCTCAGTTCAGCTGAAATTGTGATCAACCTCATATCCACCGATTCATACCCTCAATCGCTCGATCAAAACGGGCTTTATATGACAAACAAACATCCGTGAGGCAAAATATCACGCAAGGTATGCATGGATGAGTGCCTATCTGGACACAAGACAAAAGATAGTGCAGAGATCGAAGGAAGGTGGAGATCTGCACACCGGAGTTGCGGTTCGTACGAAATGTCCCCGAAATAATGTACTGTATGTTATCTATCTTGTACAACGGTTTAGTTGGCGGGCTAGAATCGAAAGAAAGTCATACGTCAGCGTCCTGAGGTGACATGTACGTTGGGGTATTTCAACTTGACTCACCTTTCGGGAGATCCAAAGAGCCATAGGACTGAGTGGCATACCGGGTTTCGATCAGCTCAGAGCTCGCATTCACATACCAGGCGAGCCTTTGCGAACTCACGTGAAGAGCTTGGTTCGACCACCTTCTACGAGGGCGTTGGCGGCGGTGATAAGAGACTCTCCAACACTGTGAGTCCCCTTGGGGACGACACCAACTTTCTCAAGAGCCCAAACAGCGTTCTGGGTGACGAAGATACCCATCTTGCTGGTTCTCCAGCAGGTGAACACTGAAGATGAGTGAGGGACAGACAGCGTCAGTTCAGTTCGCTCCCATTAAGAATTACGTGAAGCACTCACTGTCCCATACGGTCTGGGCCTTCCAGATGTCACCCTCCAGGGGGTAGTACCAAGGGACGGGGTCAGGTCCTGTCTCATTCAGTCAGCTTGTGCCTGAGATGTCCCGAGCAGAGAGACTCAACTCACGGTCAGCAAGGTCCTCCTCGTGTTCAATTTCGAAGCCGACGGACTTCAAAGCGTTTCGGGCCGCATCAACGTTTCGCATCTCGGGGATACCATCACCGACCTAAGGAACGGAACGAGAGTTGTCAGAATATGCAGTCAGCGTAAAAGACCGTAAACAGCTCACCTCAATACCGTGAGCGATTCGCTTGTGCTCGGGGTTCGAAGGGTCCCAGGCGTCGGTCATACACCACTCGTAGACACCGAACTGAGACAGGAGTCAGCGTGATACCGGTGGGCCATGGAACAGTTCAACTACTCACGACACCACCGGGCTTCAAGCACTTGAAGATCTCTCCGTAGATACCCTCGAAGTTAGGAGCGTGGCAAGTGGCCTCGATAGCGTAGACTATGTAGGGGTGTTATCCGTCAGAACAACTCGTCCATAACCGAAGAGTCTTTGACTCACTAGCATCGAAGGAGTTCTCGCCGAACTGCTCGCTGAGCTTCATGAAGTCACCCTTTACGAAAGAAACCTTGTCACTCAGTCCAGCCTTCTTGGTCTTGGCGGTAGCTCGGCCAATCTGGAAGTCATTGTTGTTGAGACCAATGATGGTAGCGTCGGAGAATCGGGAGATCTCTCGAGCGGGACCACCGACACCGCAACCGACGTCAAGTACTCGCATGCCAGGCTTGAGCTGCATCATGGAAGCGAGGTAGTGCTCGTGTCGGGCAAGCTGAAGATGGCCGCGTCGAGATTAGTTGCGGAGCGCATAAGAAGAGTGCTAAATCAACTCACAGCTTGGAGGAAACCCTCGCCTTTGTAGAATCGACAAAAGTGGAAAGACTCGGCTGCAACAGGCAGGAGAGCATGAGCGGTATCCCATCCTCAAGCAGGTGACGACTGAACACACCCCATCCGTACTCGTAGAGCTCAGTAGCACCGTCATAGTAGCCTGCGATAATGTAATTGGGTCAGCATGTAGCTGTGATTGGGCTTTGGTAAGAATAGGCGCGTCCCAGTCGAGGAGGAAAGAGTGAAAGTTGTACTGACCGTTCACGACCTCGGTGTACTGGTCGAGTCGATTGGCTCGGTGAGTCTCGTTGTCCTCTGCGGACTTCTTCTCCCAGAACTTGTTGTAGTTGGAGACACGGCTAGCGGAACGAGCGTCGGCGGGCATCTAAGTACGAGATATATCAAAGAAGGATCGTTAATCGCCGTTGGGTTGGCCAAGGCAGGCGACTCTCGGCGTGGATCGGAAAAGAGAGAAATAAAGCTTACTTGGACTGGTTGAACAGGAGTCTGAGGGGCGAAGGGGAGGTTGTAGGAAAAGAGAAAGGAAGGTTGTGGATTCAAAAGAATGTATGTTCAGTTGTTGTATGAGACAGATAAGATCAAGATGTGACCAACGCAACCAAGATGATGTTGTATGGTACGATGGACACGATAGACACAATAGATATTTCTGTTTTTTGTATTTATCGAACGATAATATACGGTGAACAAAGTGAGTGAATACAGTGAAAATAGGCACGGGGCGTGGCACGGCGCACGGCCCTCTCTCTCACTTTTACACGCGTACGCGCATTGACCTCCTCAATCCCTGAATCCCAGTTGTTGAGGCAATCGTACCATGTACCATATGTGAGCAGACATACCACGTGCAATCCGCTGTGTGGAAGCCTAAAATCAACGCCCGGACCACGTCTTCATATCTTTGACATAGTTGCACTTAGAATACAGTGCACAAGCCGCTCGACACTGAGCTATTATATCCGCGACAAATCGCATTCTGACAAGGTTGCAACCCTAGGAGGGGTGGATTAGACAGAGTTTGCGTGACGACCAGCAGGCGGACGCTTTATCTCATTGAACGCTGACAGCGTTCGAATCCTAGATCCGTACGATAGGAATACGTTTAGTCCACTGCCATGCACAGATCGAGCGGAAAACCCGCGGATCGCTTGGCCGTCTGATCTTATGGAATGAGTCAATTCTGTTGTATCTGATGGTTCGCATGACAGACTCCTCCGAAAGGTTTCCCTCGAGAGTCGGGAACACCTTTTTGCTAAACTTGATCGGGTGCGGAGCTCTTTCGCAGGAGTCCGATGCGAGCGTCCACCTGGCGTGTGTCCCACCGCGGAGATGCAGCAAATGTGCTCTGCGCATATGGTCGCATTGACTCCTTCGGCGGCGCATGTCTGATTATTTTGTGAAATGGTTTTACCAAGGAAGACACACTTGGCGTACATCCAGCCAGCACTTGGGCTTCGTTAGTATTGGGCCACTGGTACCACGACAGAAGGTCTGATAAGGTGCGGCGCCGGGCGATGTCTCTCCCCTCTGTAGCAAACACACGATAACCAAGTCTTCGCTCCGCTTTCCCCCAGAGTGAGCTCCAGGCTGAATAAAAGGACCGATGTTACCATACGCTGTGATGTCCTTTTAATATCCGCTTCGAAGCGGAAAAGAGACCTATTTGTTCAAGTATGAAAGCATGAAGATCGAGACGTAGAGCATCCATAGAGCTATAAACGGACATTCCATGTATCCAGATCATGTCAGCAGTGAGTGTATCGCAGGTGACGTGTGGTCGAAAGATGAGATTGCGCCACTTACGCCAAGGTCGGTTGGCCAGACCGATCGGAAAATGGGTCGAAAACCTCAACAGGCCTTCTGCCTCATTAGAAGCGTCGCAGCATTACATGCAACCTTCATGATATCAGTCGACGATGCCAATGTCGAGCCGAAGTAATCACAGATGATCTGCCGCCGTCTGCCGTGCATGCCGTGCCGAACATTGAGCCGGCGTGTTGCTCTAGCTAGCGCCACGAATAGTGATGATTTTCCAGTGATAATAAAGTGTACATAGTGAAATGAATGCTGGAATCACGGCATATCCCACACTAGCGCGACACACAAGGAGCACTTCTTTACGAGCATTAACCACATCACCACCTCTCATCATCGCACTCATCGTTATCATATCCCATATCCCATATCCATCATCGTCAATATTGTCATCATCATCCTCACCATAGTGATATGCTCCCCATACACAGATTCATCCAAACGCACCTTCGATGAAACACAAAACTCGCTCTGATCCACTCGAATCTCGATGACATCGACCCATGCTGACATGGCGTCGCCGCCCAACCCACCAGTGACTCCGTTGGTCATCCCTTCTTCATCTCGCAGATCGCCGACAGACACCTCTGCAAGCTCACCCAATGGCGGTACTCCTCAATCCGCCATCATATCCGTTCCTGCAGACTGGAACAATAGCGTCCCGTCGTCAGGACAGAACAGCATAGGCGGTAGACCCAGTATGGATGAAGAGTCTTTCTCTGGCAGAGTGGAACCCCCTTTGCCGGTGAGTCGTCAGCGTGTCCATCCATGCCCAAACTCCATTCCAGGCTGATCCTTTTCTCTCATCAGATGTCTGCATCTTCCTCGTCATCGTCTTCACAACCTATCTTTGATTGGTCTTCCAAAACTTCACACGCCAGCGCCTACATCAACCAGTTACGTCGCGACCCCTTCGACTCGTCTGATCCCTTCGACCCACACAGCTCCAGCTCTGAGGATGATCTTGTCCCTCGTCTATATGGGGGTCGGAGAGGTTCAAATCTGCGGTCAAGCACCGACCCTCTCTTGCATGACGGCCAGCCTATAGACCCAGAATTCACTAGTGCTGGACCGCCAGTCGACGAGTTTCACTTTGAACCCCCGCCAGCTTTCAATCGGACATTTTCCTCCCCATTGCCCAACCGAGTTGGTTATCTACGGCATCCTCTCTCTCCTGTTTACGACTCACTTGGCTCTGCTCATCCTCCCATCTCAGCTGTGACATCTGAACCTCCTCCAACTGCCAGGCCCCCTTCGACTCTGCACACTGTCTCCCTCGAACTCGCCGATGCACTCCAATCTGCCATTCAGACCCTGCTCCATCTCTCGCCCCCACATCTGCTCGACAACGCGAAGGAGCAATATTCAGGATGTACTGTCCAAGTACCGGCCACGTCGCTATCTGCCTTGCTCACCTCAATGAGGGGCCTCAACTATCTGTCAGCTCACTCCGAGGAACTGATAGAAGGGCCCGATCATGGGCCGAACATGCGGAAGGGAGAAGATTTTGACATAGGAGAACTGTTGCAGAACGTTGCCGACATGCTGAGCGGTCAGGCTTCTCAGAAGGCGGTGGATTTTGTGCTATTCCATGGCGATGTCGGGATCAAGCATGTCAGCGTGAATGGAGACGGCGAGGGATTAAGTTATGCGTTAAGTCATGTGAGTTGTGCTTTCTTCGCATCTGCCCTAAGTCGGACTGACGCATCTGCAGGTGATACGGCAAATACTTCTCATCACCAATCGGGATGACACCATTGAATTAGGTTTACAAGTCATCCCGCAGAGCCCCTCACTCACACCCCGAATTGGACAGCCCCTGACGCCTGCCGAGATCGATCAACATCGAGGCCAGAAGTCAGCTTCAAGCTCTCGGTCCAATTCTCCTGGCCGTACTTCCCTTCATACCTCCAGCGGGTACAACGATGGTCCCCTTCTGTGCATCTTTGAGATCGTACACAATATCGCCCAGGCCTCCGACTCGACCCATGTGACACCCAAAGCGGAACTCAACCCGTTCACACAACTAGCCGAGCAGTCCGATGCTGCCAAGCCAAACTTCAACACCACGCTATGCCGGCGGCTTCTGCAAGGGCAGAATGCCGTCCTTAGAGTGGATGTGCAACCTTCGTCTCCTCTCGGTACAGGAATGCCTCGTCGTGCTTATGAACTGTCCATCTTGTTACCTCGCGGTAGGCCGATCGTTGAACCGACTCCACTGTCGATTGAGGAGGAGGCAATCAGACAACCTTTCACGTCCATGCGACTCTCTCGCGAGCCTACGTTGAACGAGCTATCTGAGTTCGCCGACTCTTTGCGGACGAAGAAGGTCGCCATACACGCCAACCTCAGCAGTGTGTTTGCGCGTCACCTCACCAGCTACCTCGCCGCATGGGGCATGGATATTTCGCATATCCCCATCGACGGAGACGAAGGAGATAAAGCCAAGCCCATACCCACAGGTCGACACGACTCGGGATACGGGGGTTCAACAGCAGGCTCGACGCCAGCTGGAGATGTCCCGATGTCGATCACGCCTTCAGCAAGGGATAGCGGCCGTTTCATCATCGTTGACGATGACGTTGCGGTCTTGCGGAGAGAGCTTTTCCGAATCAGAGCTGAATTACATCCTCTTTCTCTGAAACCCCGCTTAACGAAAAGACCTACGTTGACCGCCAGAACTCGATCGACTCCCCATGTGCGACAAGTAACGGCACGGCCTTCCTCTGCTATTCTCATCCACTTCACGTCGCTTGCGCGGTACAACCAAGTCCGAGAGATAGTCTCCAGCTTTGTTGGTGCACCATGGGCGACGGGTTCAGGAGCATACATACAACCCGAAGTCATGGTGATACCCAAACCAGTAGGACCTCGGCGTTTCCTCACCGCCCTACATACTGCCGTCAGCCAGCCGATTGTGGACCCTTTCTTCTCTCCGATTGCAACATCTCCTCGATCGCCTGGAGGTGGCTACTTTGCTTCGAACTCTCGGACACCGACCACAGAAAGAGAAGGCAGCGGCGGTTTCTTTGATTCAGTCGCCGAAGAGTCGACAGAGGAGCCGAGGGACGAAATCACGTCGCAAAAAGCCAGATCTCCCCTGGGGGAACACCCGCCTTCTGCCGCTCAGATCGTCCGAACAGATCAAGGCATGCATCTTTCGTTGCCGACACCGGGCGAGATCTTGGCGACTCCGGCAAACGAGTACTTTACTGGGTCTGGCAGGGCAATCGCCAGTGGCTCTGGCGCGTCAGGTGTAGTCATGCAAAGTCCGGACGGTCGGCCATTTGGCATGTTCTTTGAGCCCCCAGTCAGGAATGAGCGAAGAGTCTCCAATCAACGGATCCCTTCAGACTCGTTGCGGAGAAAACCTACGAGCAGAAGAACTTCGGCTGGTGGCGAAGAAACGTCAACGTCTCCTGCTATATCGCCCTCCTCGTCGCGCCGCATATCGAACGTTTCGACGGTGGCTCCAACAGAAGAGCGACGTGGCTCGTTCACTGAACGGCCCCAACACTCTCGCATGGCCTCTCGCCGCCGGACATTGCCAGTTTCTGAATCGCCTATTGTAGCGGTCGGCCGAGACCGGTCCGCCACCGTGACCCAGACACAGAGGCGAGGTACGCCTAGTGCATCTCCTACCATCCTTTCGCCGAAACCCGATCAAGCGTCGTTCGCTGTTCCTCCAAGGCCTCCCCCAAAGAAGGCTCTATCACCGGCACAAGAAACTCCTGAACCGGAGAAGAAAGCCGCACCTCGTCCTGCCAAGAAGGCACCTAAGGATGACGTAGTCGTGCCACCCATCAACGTCTTGATCGTCGAAGGTGAGTTTGCGACATGCATGTACTCGAGCTGACATCCAGATAACCCAATTAACCAAAACATTTTGAGCATGTTCCTGCGGAAGAAGAAGATCAAGCACCAGTCTGCAAAGGATGGCCTGGAGGCAGTCGAGAAATGGCGAACCGGAGGTTTCCACTTGATCCTTGTGAGTTCCGTATAATGAATACTGCCCAGAAATACTGCCCAGACATTGCTGATTCGGAAATATACCAGATGGATATTCAACTGCCGGTCATGGATGGTATCGAAGCGACCAAGGAGATCCGAAAGCTTGAGAGGCACAATAATATCGGCGTCTTTCCTTCCACGCCCGTTGTGGAGCATTCTCGTGCCCCAAGCATTGAGTCTTCGGTCCCCTCATCCCCTTTCCGATCGTCGGTCATCATCGTGGCTCTTACCGCCTCCTCGCTTCAGAGTGATCGAGTAGCTGCTTTGGCGGCTGGCTGCAACGATTTCTTGACCAAGCCCGTATCGCTCAAATGGCTCGACAAGAAGATTGTTGAATGGGGTTGTATGCAGGTGAGTTTGGACACCGCTGGGACTCAGCTGATGTGTACAGGCTTTAATCGATTTTGACGGCTGGAGACGATGGAAGAGCTCTGATCCCAAAGATGCCAACGAAACGAAGAAGGGGTTCTCGCTCGGCCCCCAAGCTGCCGCCAAGTCGTTGGCCAGTCGTCTGCGTATCGAACGAAAGGGCACCCGATCTCCGGCCCCGAGCTCACCCGAAGTGCGCGTGCAGGTCTCCACACCCGAACCTTCGGAGACTCCTCCGCCGGTCACGAATTTACCCATTCAATCGGCCGCTCCTCCTCCTGATCCGGCGCCCGTTCCAGAAAAGTTGGAAGCAGCTGCTTTGTCGTCGATTGATGAAGTCACTGAAGGCTCAACACCACTTGCGAAACATAAATCTTTGCCCACTCTGGATCACGAAGCCAATGGCGCCGGCGAGCATACAGATGAGAAGCCTCTGCCCCCCTTGCCCACTGACTGATCCAGCTCGTCATTCTGTCCCCAACCTGCATCTGTCATTTGACTTTGACCTCTGTAACCCGCTTTACTTATTCAGATGGAATCAGATCTGCTCCATCACTCGTCTCATCGCCCTTTCTCTATCGAATCACTCAATCACTCATGTTTACGGATCGGGCAGACCTTCGGAATCCGGTTATACAAGGGAATATCATCGACGGGTAGGTTTCCACCATTATCCTCTCATATTCTGTACCATTATGCCCACGTACGAGTCTGTTTTATTATTGTTGCATCAGTAGCCAAAATACATGCATGGCTTGGCACAGAAAACAACACCTATCAAATGAAACAAGGAACTGGGTCCGGAAGGGATCTGGGTATATGCAAGCAAGCAGAGCTACGGAGGTGAAGGAAGACAGGACACACGCCTACAGGGAAAGCACGAAAGAACCGTCCTTTCGACACACTTTGATAGCTTTCAGGATCTCGGCAGATTCGACGCTCTTCTCCTTGTCCTTGCCCAACGCCTCGATCCAGTCCCCGAGAGACATGTCATTGCTCTTCTCCTCCAATTTCCCGAATCTTTTCTTCAGTCTCTTAAGAGTTTTCGACGATACCGCTTCGGCCGGATCACCGTTAACCGTTTCTGCTGCCACTGTAGCGGGGGTGGTACCGCTCTCCTCGAATTTCCGTTTCTTGTTCTTAGGTTCCTCCTCCGTGACAGCGGTGGTCTCAACGACATCGCTCCTGGGGTTCTTCGAGTTTGCTTTGGCACCCGTACCGCCCTTGTCTCCTTTCCTCTTGTTCTTTTTCTTCTCGGGCTCTCCCGTCGTCATCGCCGTCGCAGTCGCCGATGAAGATACAGGCGCATTTCCGTTCTGCTCTAGAGCAATCTCAGCAGGGGTCTGAGCAGCCGGCGATCCACCCCATGACCTCATGCCTTCTGGTGGGGCGAACTTGTTCTCAGAGGTAGCATAAGACTTCTCCACTTGCGCGTAACCGCCTCCGCCACCGCCGAATCCACCTCGCTGATAGCCGCCTCGTCCACCTCTTCCACCTCGAGCACCACCTCGGCCACGACCAGTGAATCCGTTATTGCTGTTTTCGTAATGCGGGGCGGTGCTGTTCATTTGACCCAATCGTGAGGGGTGGATGGAGGAGCTGGAATCAGCTGGGGTTGGAGCGCTGGGAGGAGCAGGGGAAGAGACGGCGGCAGGAGTTTGCGATTCTGATTGAGCGCCGTTTTGACCCTGTCACATCAATACAAACTTGTCAGTTACGATCTCAACGATCAACAGCCAAGGCAGAGAATTACTCAACTCACCTTTTTGGGTCCTCTATACAGCGCTCCTTGGTACTTCTCGGCCTCGCTTACACATGTCGTGTGGCCCCTATCAATCAGACAAAACATAGCAGAGCAAAGCAGGGCAGATCAGCATGGCGGTGGTGCTCATGCAAACGACAGTATCACTCACTTGTATTCTGAGGGATTTCTGAAGGTCGTAGAGCAGTCTACAGCACGCAAGTCATATGGTCAGCATATTGTTGTACAGCGAGTGGACGGTCACTTCTCAGCTAACACCAAAAGACCACCAACCAAGGCAAGTGAAAGACGAATGACACCTTGACCGATGCTGGTCGAGCTTTGGCTTCTTGACCGTGTCGGCACACCCATCGCACCTAAAACAGGGACACTATGGCGTTAGTTGGGAAGCTAAAGTGGGACCGACTCAGGCCATGCGAGCTCACTGGAAAGAGACCATTGTCTTGTTATGTATAGCAGAGTGAGCTAGATCGGGATTGTTTTTAGTAATCTAGCTTGATGAGAGATAGATGAACAAATCTGTACACAATCATTGATAGATGTGCGCACCCATATATTAATACCCATCGCGGTTGATGACTTTTGAAATTTCATGTCACGTGACACCAACCCTTGGAGAAGCGTAAAGCCAGGGCGGCGAGGGACGACGCGTCTGGTCTGGTCAACTGTTGGAGAGACATTACTTACCTGTCTGCTGCCATCAGCTTTCTTCTTCTTGCCCTTTCAACCTGCTCACAATAATATCATCTCGAGGTCACCACGCTCAGATTCCAGCACCAAAAAGCTCAAGAAAGCTCGCTCAAGTATCTATCGACGAGCTCACGCGTCCCTAGTCTGTCCGAAGCTAAACCCGTCACAACAAGTCCCAATTTCCACGCCATCGAGATGTCCCGTCTCGGCCCCGAGCGTGAGTCCTGATCTCTTCCAACTCTGGGCATGGCACGACATACAGCTGACAGAATCCCCATCCATGGTAGCCCGAATCAACTCAAAATACATTGCTCACCATCGAGGCGAGAATGTACGTCTCACTGCCAAGGTGGTCAAGATTTCCGGAGACACCATAACGGTTGAAACTAGCGACGGCGGACAGGTGGGTGGCAGCGCTCTTCCGCATTGACGTTTATTTTGATGCCGCTGACTGATCCTTCACACTGCTTCTCACAGCTTGGCGTACACATCAACCGGGTGAGCTGCCGGAGGCTTGTACAGGTCTCTTATGTCATGAGCGCCGGAAGCTGACACCTTCCAAACGAACAGGATATGCACATCGAGGATGGATTCGTTGAGATCATTGGTTTGGTGAAGGAGGACCTGAGCATCAAGGCTCACACGTTTATCCAGCTCAGCAAACCTATCGGTCAGTCACAAAGCAATCGCACCTCTCCATTTGTATGTCATATAACTACGCTGCTGACCAGGTATCGGAGACTTTATAGATATGAAGGCTGTCAACAATGTCATCGAGTTTGCGCATTCCTCCAAGGGACAAGGTGTCCTTGCTTAGAGAAACGAATGGGAGACTTTGGGGACGTAGGAGAAGGGCAAGCAAGGGCTTGTCAAAAGGGAAGATGAGGAGAAGCGCAAAGCGTCTATGTAGGCACTCGATGAGCGAGTCAGTCACATGGATTCGAGGAACACCTGTAACAACATACGTCGTGATGTGATGTGAGAGATAGATAATACAATGTGGATCATGCATGTAAACATTCAGTAGCATGACATGGTCGATCCCTTTTTTGGATAGCAGACGATCGCCATGTTCGCGAACGGGTATCTCTGTTTGGACGCAGTACTACTGCTCCTGCTTGTCCCTGCCTCCTACAAATCAGCCCACTTGGTTCTGGACCTTTTCCTTCCTCTAAGTTGACGCCAACGCTATCGATTTGTGAGTATCTAAGCCGCGTTTCGGAGGACTGCGAGATAAGGTGAAGAAAGTCAATGAATGGCCGTGTCTCACGACACGTCGAGCTGAAATTTGCTCACTCAGAATGACGGAATCTCCTCGGAGGAACATCTTCCTGTATAAGAACACCAATGATCAGCCTCGGCGTGGCATTCCCGGTAGTGGTCATCTCAAGTAGTCGCTCGAACTCACGAGATGAATCTGTCCTTTGCTACCGGCTTCTTTCCCTTGCCCTTCGGTGTCTCCGTCCACATCTACAAGCAGAAGGCACAGTATCAGCATCTCCGCCACGAGCTCATCGAGCGACCAACTCAATCGCAACATTCTCCCTCCTTTTCCTTTGCTAATTCCGGAATGTTTCGCACTCACTTCCTTGACGTTCTCTAACACCATGTTACAATGTCTGTCAAACGCCTTCACTCTCGCCAGCAGCTTCTTGTTATTTCGAAGCGATATCAACACCTGAGACGAGTTTCGGACGGCCTGTTGCAATACCGAGAGCGGTCCCTGAGAGATCTCGTATTCCTCCAGCTCCCTTATTTGAGCCTCGTCAAGTTCGGACTTGGGTACATGGGCGTATTGACTAGATTGGAGAATGAGAAGAGGAAACCGTTGTCAGTGATTGGTGTCGCGCCAAGCAAGGAAGAAAACACAGAAGACATACCTCATTTTGAGCGGGATCTAGCGGAGTCGTGGAAGGGCTAGCAGGCGCTTGAGATCAGGAGATGATGAGGCTTGAGTTGAGATTATCGATAACGAAGGAAACACGAGAGCCTTGAATTGTCGAAATGACAAGCAATCGAGACGACATGGACAAGCATAAGAGAGAGGAGAGAGTAAGACTGCTAAGTTAGGCGTGGCGGCATCTTCCGGGAATTGGACCAGTGTGGCACCTGAGAAGGTCAATGAAGTTTTCTTTTTCGGCGATCTCCGCTGACTTTACAGTATGACGACGATGATGCATATGATATGTGTGCCGTGTTTACCGAGTGACAAACCTTTGCTATTGAGAGAGACTCGACATCGAGACAATCGAGACATACATCATCCCAACAGTGAAACCGGCACTAGAACACAGAGAAAAACAACAGAATGAATGCTCCCTGGTATCAACCTTATCTTCATATAGACGAGTAAACGTATTCTTCTCTCTTCTCACCATGTTGTCTTCATAGCCTTACTGCGCTGCAAAACCGCACCTTCATCGGTCGTGCTCATGATGACCAAGACGTTGAGAGCGGTACCCGACGGGGGTCACATCCACCCGTTTCTCAAGGGCAATTTCGCGCCGGTCACCGACGAGTACATATCTCATCCTTGTGAGGTTCTTGAAGGTGTAATACCGGATGAGCTCCTCGGTGGACAATACATCAGGAATGGGGGGAATCCAGTCTACCCTCCGGAGCAGGGGAGGCACTATCACTGGTAAGCACAGCGATGATGTCAGCCTCGTAAATTGACTGACAGTTCGTAACAGGTTCGATGGTGATGGGATGCTTCATGGTGTATACTTCCCAGCCGAGAAGGGAGCGGAACCGCTGTACACCAACAGGCACTTGGCTACACCGCTCATGACCATGACTCTGCTCCTACTACGCTCTCCTATACCTTCCATCGCTCTTCTGATCTCGCCGCTTTCATCCTTGCACCGGATTGTCATGGCGATCGTTCAATCCTTCTTCATAGCGGTGCGGGCGAGAATGGGCGTACTGAGTGTCGCGAATACCAGTGTGATCTGGTGGGGACACGGACTAGGCACCGAGGCCGCAGATGAGGATGAAGTCGAGGATTGCCTGGACGAGGAGGATGGTGATGGAGACATACAGGACGCTGTACGCAGTCAGCGCCTTTTGGCCACATGCGAATCTGGACCACCCTTGGAAGTCAGGGTGCCAGACCTGCAGACAGTAGACTGGGACAGACTGGAAGAAGAGAGTACTGGGGAGAATCTGGGGCAGAGAAGGGGGCAGTGGGAATGGTGGAAAAGGATCGGACTCAGTCGGGTCCAGGAGGTCAGTCATCTCGAATCGAGCGAAAGGGTAGCGCGCTAGAGTGCTGATAGACGACTCGACGTAGGACTGGATGACCGCGCATCCACGTATCGATCCAGTAGACGGCTCGCTTATCTTCTACTCCACTCAGATGTTTGATGCCCCGCACGTACGATATTCGGTCATCGACCGCAAGGGCCGACATGTGGTATGGAAAGAGGGGGTCGATGTTGGTCGAGCCAAAATGTGAGTGCCAAGACTGTGAAATGCCTGTTGTCCGACTATTGACACAGGATGACTCTTCAGGATGCATGATTTTGCTGCCACGCGAACCCACACTGTTCTGCTCAACCTCCCGTTGACACTTGCACCTCACAACTTGTTCCAACGCCATCCCGTGCCACTCATTCACTTTGACCGGTCTCTTCCGTCTGAATTCGTTATCTTACCTCGCCTGTACAGATCGCATGATACTCCGCAACATCCGATTCGTTTTCGAGAGTCAGAACCTAGTCTGATTTTTCACACGGCCAACGCATGGGATGAATACGACCGAAAAGGCGATCTGGTAGCGATCAACATGTTAGGATGCCGTTTCAAGAGCGCCAAGCTCGTCTATGCAGCCGGCCAGGTCGACGTACCTCTCGAAGAGCAGAAATTTGGAGAGGATGACGTTGTCAGACTGCACTATCACCAATTCGACATGCGAGGCTATACGACTTCGGCAGAACCACCAACAGAGGGCGAAATCACTTACTCTTTCCCGCTGAGTGCGATGCCATTCGAATTTCCTTGCACCCCGACACATCTAGGGATGTCTGCGGCGAGATATGTGTATGGGTGTGGGATGAAGTCTGGGTCATTCGATGAACGACTAGGAGGAGCGGCCAAGGTGGACTGTATCGCTAAGCTGGACGTGCTGGAACTGATCAGCCGGGGTCAAAGAAGAGGTAAAGGGAAGAATATATTGCCTGTCGATGAAAGATCGTCAGCGCAAATACTCGAAGATGCCCAGCGAGGCATCAAAGGTCCAATCCAGATATTCGCTTTCCCAGAAGGGTGTTATGCCCAAGAGACCCAATTCATTCCGCGCTCCGACCCGAAAAGTGAGGATGACGGGTTCCTCGTAACATACGGTGAGTCGAAATGTGCCGTCAACAAACGAATCATTTAGTCAACGACAGCTGACACAAAGCTCCAGTCTACGATGAGAAATATCTGCAAGCGGATGGGACACCCTCACCAGCGCTAGGAGCAGGATCCGAACTCTGGATCATCGACGCTAAACGATTGGCTGAGGGCACGAGTGGGGTCGTCGCCAAGGTCAAGTTGCCTCAGCGGGTTCCTTACGGGTGAGTGGGCGATTGTCCTCCTCACGGTTGGGTCAATGCTATTCTCGCTGACATGTTCGCAAGACTCCATGGTACCTTTGTACCGGCTTCTCTCATTCGAAACCAGAGGGTACTGCCCCAGCCTCTCGCAGATCAGCCATTGTTGCAAGACAAACTCGCTCGGTCAAGACTCCAATACTTTGTATCCATTTTGTTCGATCGACCAGCAACAAGGAAGAGATCACACTTTGAGCGAGGCGTTCTATGGGTGCTGTGGCCTGCTGCTGTGCTTATGTCCTTCTTGTCTCTCTGGACTGCCTCGAAGCACTTGTTTTGGCTTCGCTAGACGCCATAGAAATGATGTTGTGGCTCCAACGGCCGATGCTCGTGGTGATTATTTCTGTTCTATGTCGAGTCTGGCCTTTTTTGCCCGCGATCACCTGTATCCGTCAGCTTATTATGAATTTCTTGTTGTACCTCGGCGTGCGGCATGGGCCAAATTGCTGCATACATGTCTAGCCATCCATGCATACTATGCAAGATGCGTTCATCATGGCGCTGATTGTGTTGATAATGTCGTGTCTACCTCGTAATTCCATAAATGATGCGGTTTCCTACAAGTCGTCCGGGTCCGTAAGACATCTCCGTGTATCGCTTTCTACTCAAACGGATTCGTTCTTCCGGCTTGATTGCCTCGACTGTTCCCCTCATATCCTCCGTCGAGGTCATTGCCCCACGCACAGAGGGCGTGCCACCATTTATCCCCTCCCCGAGACTGAGCGTCGTCCTCTTGCATCTGGGCAGCTTGGCCGCCACGCCACGTCGGTCCGCCGTACGAGAAACCGCCCGTCTCGGTCGGAGAAGCAATCGGTGAGTGTGCCGATCCGCCACTTGATGCGGACACGAGGGAGGGGCGCCGGTGATGCGAGGAGCCTGCCGTTGGGGCAGGAGGAGCCGGATCGGCGAATGGCGAAGGCCTTTCAGGAGAAGTAGGGGAGATCACCATTCTAGGTACGGGTGAAAAGGACGGCTGGGGATCGTACGGATTTGCGTATGGTGTGTCTTGAGCTCGGGGTGAGTGTACGGTCGGTAGCTGCAGAAGAAGACTCGTGAGTTGGGGAAAAATACAGTAACGTAGGGAGTCATGAACTCACCTCGCCTTCGGCCCATCCGTCGTTCTTCTTGGGCGCACCAGGCCAGATACCTTCCATAAGACCCATGATGCTGTTCCGTTTAGATGTGGTGCTGAGCATCGAGAACGGCCGGCGGGAGTATGAAGTGGTCGAGGAGGAAGATCGAGGTGAAGCGGGGCCGGACGAGGTCGGTAGTTGACGCGATTCTCTCGCAGCTCTCCGACGCGCTGCCTCCTTCGCAGCGAATCGAGCGAGATTCTGCAATGACCTGTGAGATTAGTCCAACTCAGAATGGTGGTGGTTGGCAACTCACATCTTGTACTCTCCGTTCCTCCTCCTCGACCTCGTTCACAGGTGGGTATTGACCCTGCGCGTGTATCTCTTCCGGCTCTTCCACGATGCTCTCTGTACCTTGTTCCAGATCCCAGGCTCTTTCTTTGCCTTTGTTCGACGATCGTCGCACTTCACCAATATCTCCCGATCCCAATTCAGACTGCTCCATTAACGGTCGTTCACCCATCGCTCTTGATTTCCCTTTCCTACTCGAGCTCGGCGACAAGGTCTCCTCCGATTCGTTCTTCAATCGCGCTCCAACGCGTTCCAGGTCATCCGAATCAGCCGAAGAAGACGCGGTGCTAGTGGTCGAAGGTATTCTCTTCTGATATACAATCGTGCCGTTTCGAGTCACAGTAGGTGCAGGAGCGACATTACCGAATGGCGGATTCACCTCATCCGCCAGTGGTGCATATGACTTTGCACTGGGATGTGTCGGTGAAAGGACGGACGGCATGCTGAGACCGATGAATGTGGGAAGAGATCAAGTGTCGGAAGGATGATGCGGCTGTGGAGTGTAGTGCAGGCGTTGATGGATGGATGGTGAGTGTTTATTGGATGACGTGCACAAGGGGGGTTCAGGTGTTTTGGCGTTTGGCGTCAATGTACGTGCGTACGCCTGCCGTGAAGATGGGAGGCCTTGATGTTTGCTTTTTAAAAGCCGCGATAGGGAACACGTTCGAGGGGACTCTGGCTCAACGTTGACCTATTCACAGTAGAGCTGGCAGTAACGATGGGTTAGCGAAGCGAGATCGACC
Source organism: Kwoniella heveanensis BCC8398 (assembly GCA_000507405.3). Lineage (NCBI taxonomy): Eukaryota > Fungi > Basidiomycota > Tremellomycetes > Tremellales > Cryptococcaceae > Kwoniella > Kwoniella heveanensis. The sequence goes on from KI669499.1 coordinate 715,476, forward strand.
TTTATTACAGTGGCTCCGACCAGCCTCCCCGTTTGGTAAGAGGTGTTATATGCTCTGTCGAGTTCTGATGGTACCTCCTTGGCCGCAGATTAGGGGCGCCGTTTGAGCGGTGACGCGCTTCCCTTGTTGTCAGGCGGATGATGAAGGTGAATGTGTGTATGTATGAGAGCAAGATGATCCGGTCGTCAAGCTGGTAGCTTTGAGCGAGGGTGTTATCGTTTGTCAAGCCGAGGTTGAGTATTGAATCGCTATCGCTTGTTTTGGCTGGTCAATTGACTGATTGACTGGGATGACAGGCGACAAAACAGCTGACTGTCGCCGACGGACGCCCCTGATCAGATCAGATCCTCCTAAGTGACGTGACTACAGCTGTAGTATTCCGGCCCGTCCAATCAATCGACACGCTAATGCCACCTCATTCCAATACCGACGAGTGAACCGTGGCACCCACGTGTTGCACGTACGCATCGTCTACGTCCTCTGTCACGTCGCACCGTCATTCCATTCTCGAGCTTTAGCTATCGTTGCCCCGCTTGCGTTGGTGTCGCTGACAATGCATCCATTTACGCGTTCATACATATACTTCATTGCATCATACTCGACTTCACTCCGTACAATCAAGCCATCATGTCAAACATCACCTCAGTAGATATCTCCCGCCTGAAGAATGGCGAGGTCAACCTCGGTGTAAGTGCCCGTTAACCGCAAGTCAAGGTTATCAAGGTCTGGAGCTAATCCTTTCTCTCTTTCAGACTTCGATCATGGCGGTACAATTCGATGGAGGTGTAGTCATCGGTGCGGACAGTAGAACAACCACTGGATCATACATTGTGAGTCTACATGCTCTCCGCGGTCTGCCTTCTCAAGCTGGCCACTGCTCGTCGAAATATATGGACTGCCTCATGCTTGTCGGTGTAGTCGTCAGGAAGCGTTGCGGATACCCCTGCTGAGGGAAACAGCTTGCCACGGAGTGACAATGACTGAAAGAAGTTCATGGAAAACGTCAGGAGGAGGTACTCACATCGACGCATGCGGAGAGTATGTCGAGCTTACTGCTGCATGCGCATAGGCCAACCGAGTCACCGACAAACTCACGCACATCCACGACCGAATTTACTGTTGCCGATCAGGGTCAGCAGCCGACACTCAGGCTGTCGCTGATGTAGTACATCAACACGCTCAAGTATACACCTCTGTTTACGGCTCTGCTCCACCGGTGGCTACCGCTGCTGCGCTGTTCGAGAAGATGTGTTATGATAACAAGGATCAATTGTCAGCGGGTATCATTGTGGCTGGATGGGACAAGGAGGCCGGTGGATCCGTATATAACATCCCTCTTGGAGGTGGTATGTTCCAGCAGCCGTGGGCTATCGGAGGTGAGCCGGATGTCTTCCCCAATCTGTGTTGCACCATGTTTCAAAGTCCCGGGTCAGACTGGTTGACCTGACTTTCCCTCCTCAGGCTCTGGATCCACCTATGTATACGGATACTGTGATGCCACCTACCGAGAAGGCTGGAACGAGGAGGAGACCGTTCAGTTTGTCAAGAACAGTGAGTGTTACTACGTAAACACCTTCGATTTAGGATCGTATCGTGGCGCCCCCAGCCAACCTGCTCGTTTCACGGCGCTTTCCCATGACTGACCTTACATCGTCACCCCAGCTCTCGCTCTCGCCATGTCCCGAGACGGCTCATCAGGTGGATGCATCCGAATGTGTGTCATTACCAAGGACAAGGTGGAGCGACACTTTGTGCCTGGGAACGAGTTGCCCAGGTTCTGGGAGGGCAAGGAAGTCGTGGGGGGCAACACGAGCGGTCAGAGGGTTGCTGTCGCAGCTTAGAGAGTCAGAAGTTCTGAAGTTGCGCGTCGTCTCCGTATGCATATGATAAAACGGGGCCCAGATGGTCGTGCAGACTCCTCAACAAGGATGCATGTCCAGCTGCAATCGTTCTATAGCAGGTCAGCTGGATAAATGATATCCAAGGTAGACAGATCGACGTGCCACGTGGTGCGCGTTGTGCCGATCAAATCGACCTTCCGAGCATTTTACCGAGTCAACAGTTCTTATCGTGGTGATTAACCGCAAGTAGGGCATTAAACATATCGACTCGTATTTCTCTGCCGCATGCTTCTCTCAAATATACGTACATACAAATAGATCGCTCTTCGTATCTGTATACTCCAGTGCTTTTCCCATCCTGCTTAAATCCGCCTACTCGCCCCCATTTCGCCTAACACAATGCCCATTCTCGGTTTGAAAACCCCAGGCCCTTCCAAGCCTGCCCACTTTGACCTCGAACCCCTCATCCGCCCCAACATCCTCGCTCTGCAGCCATACCGATGCGCTCGAGATGATTATTCTGCGGGTATCCTGCTCGATGCCAACGAGAACGCCATCGGCCCAAGCTTGCCCGCTTTGAAAAAGTCTGATTCCACCACCGATCCAAGTGATGTCGCGGCGCAGACTATCTCTTTGCTCTCCGATAAGGATATCGCCAGCTTGAACCGATACCCTTCGCCCACTCACGATGAACTGAAAAGAGCCATCGCCAAGATCAGAGGCGTACCTGATGAGAACTGGGTGTTCCTCGGTGTGGGGAGCGACGAGGTTATCGACATTCTTTACCGAGTGCTCTGTATCCCCGGCAAGGACCGAGTCATGACTTGTCCTCCAACCTATGGAATGTACAAAGTCACCGCCAACGTCAACGATGTCGGAGTATTGGAAGTACCATTGATCACGGAGGGTGGAGCTTTCCAGTTGGACGAGAAGGCTGTGAGTCTACTTCAGGTCTGCTCAACCTCTCTTCAAGCCATTTGCTTACAGGCCTTGTGCATAACCTACAGATGGACGCCGCATTCAAGGCCAATCCCGACCTCAAGATGCTCTTCATCTGTTCGCCCGGAAATCCTACCGGAACTCTGATTCCTATCGATGTCATCCGAAAAGTGCTCGACAACCCCTTGTTCAAGGGTGTGGTCGTTGTCGACGAAGCCTATATCGATTTCGCTCCCGAAGGTCACAGTGCTGCCAGCTTGGTAAATGAGTACGCCAATGTCTGTGTCACTCAGACTCTGAGTAAGAGCTTCGGTCTGGCCGCGATCAGGTGAGCATGACCCTCCCCCGCCCCGCTTCGTTTATCATCTCGACATCAGCTGATACCGTCTTGACAGACTCGGTTACCTTCTCGCTCCCCCTCCTCTCATCCAAATCCTTACCAACACCAAAGCTCCTTACAACGTATCCCTCCCTACCGCTTCCATCGCCTTGTCTGCCACGTCTCTTGAAGGCGTAGCCGCCATGTCCAACTCTGTCGCCACCCTCAACCAAAACCGAAAAGCTTTGATCGAGGCCCTGTCGAAGACCAAGGGTGTCGGGCGTATTCTTGGCGGCAACCACGCCAACTTTGTCTTGTGCGAGATTTTGGACCAGGACGGCAAACCCAGCAACAAGAAAGCTGTCGAGGTGTACAAGACCATGGCGGAGTCCAAGGGTGTCGTAGTGAGATTCAGAGGCAGCGAGATCGGCTGTGAAGGCTGTGTAAGAATCACAGTTGGCACCGCCCAGGAGTGCGAAGAGGCTGTCAAGCAGATGGCTGCATTGTTGCAGTAAACGCCGCGCTGGACTAGAAGGAAGTATATGTATAGATGCATACAATCTGGTCATGCCGCCTACACGGCGATGGTCAAGCCCCGAGCGCCGCATTCTTGGTGTCCTTCGCTCTGGCTCGCAAGGGAGCTATCCGTTCTTACTGACTCTCGGAAACCACTGACCTCACGGCCAAAGGTACTTCCATTATTGCAGCTGGTTTTCGAATTCATTCTCGATTACGATTGGAGATTGGCAAAATGAGCCCATTAGGCTGAACTGCCTTCTGATAATGTGCGGTTCGAAGATCGATGTTATTTGCTAGGCTGAAGGGATGACATGTCGCTACTCAACCAGACCTGGCGCACATCGAATTCTAGCCGACACACACGCTGCGATCAAGCATGACCTGAATCGTCTGCGATGAGGACCGCACCGAGCAGACCACGCCGAACCGGACAAACTCAAATATGACCTTGACGAGAATAGAATTGTGGCAGTGATTATTGATCGACTTGGTTGATTTTCGAATCCCGAGCTGTGATGTACTGAGAATGCACACGCAGAGTGCCATCACATGGTGGACAAACAATGGATCGCGTCGTTGCACTACGATACTGCGAACATGCCTGCTGAGACATATCACTTGACCGAAGCCAACCTGTTTGGCAAGAAGAACCGGAGTAGCTCGCAGGCGATCTCTGATAGGTTGGAGAAGTGACAGACATAGGCGAAAGTGCAGTGTGTATGTGCCAGGCAACGCCAAATCACAGGGGTCAAGACTGTGAGTGCAGAAGCCCGCGAAGAGAAGATGAAAACTCGACAATGCTGGAGGTCTGTTCCGGAACGAACGCCGACATATTCGATTTCATGCTTGACAGTGGCATCGCCTCAAGCGTATTCCGATCCTGCAAATTCCCCGCAAGTGCGATCAGCGGGCACGAAGCTGCTTGGGACAGCACTGGCAGTAGTAAGTCCGGTACCAGCACCGTGTTCTTCCGGCTCTCATCCATTTCCAGGTGCTCATGCTGCACGGTTGAGCGGATTCTAAAGAAGGGCAGACCTGTCCGTGTCTATGAATTACCGGGACGCAGAACCGTTGAGGGCTTGCTGCATAACCTGACAACATACTATGCGTATTTACATCCTGGCTGCGGTGGATGTGGCAGAACCACATACCTTGACGTTCCAGAGGAACAAAAGGATCTTTTGATATGTTTGACGTTTGACGTTGACCTGATTTTGCCTTAGCGCGGGGGCTGATACCGCACAAGAAGGTGATGGTATCACACACTCAACCGTCTGTTCGAATACGGCACTGGGTACCGATTAACACCCTGAGCTAGATGGTTTCCCTGAACGGTACGAGGGGGGTCGGACGCTTAGCGCGGTTTTAAGATTTAAGGAATTACCACATCAGGAAGATCCGACACAAGCAAATAAATGATGATCACCACGGTGCACCATGCATGGAACAAGACATGGACATGGATGGGACAAGGACACTCTTAGTTGACAACATGACCCGCGATGATATCAACCTGATTCTGTCAGACATTACCAGCAATCTATCCACCTCACTCAACCTCGTCGCCCAATCGATAGACCGGCAGACAGCGACCATCATCATCCAGCTCTAATGGTGGTGACAGACACCACTTGGAGGATCATCGTACGGACTGTGAGTATCATAGCTCATCAAGGGTCTTTCTTCCCCGTACCTCGCAGTCAGTCAATGCAGCCAGATGGAGCTTGGGCCTGAAACCTGACTCTGTGGTGGTACTGGGAAGAAAGAACAGATGGTCAAGGACGGGATGGTCAAGGACGGCATGGTCAAGGACGGGATACACACGCACACATGGACATCAGTCTGTCGTGTTATTGTTGCGCTTCGACCCTCTGTTTCACATTTCAGCTTGGATTCTTTCCTTTTGTGCCCGACGATCCCTATCAGGCTGCTTTGATGCATAGTGGGATGCGAGCTAATATGAAGGATGCACCGTCCAGAGCGCATCCCTATACCGTCATCAACCTTCGAACCGACCTTGTCGATTACTTCCTTGAAGCCTAGTCGCCAGAGCCTTGACAACTCTAGGTTAAACACCATTAGGTATCAGTACTCATCGAAGCGCCAAACTGAGTGAGTGAGTGCCTCGACCTCCTTTGGATCTTTGGATCGGATAAGGGGCTGCTGTCCGGTGCAGGAAAGAGATCTGGACGTGGATCCTTGTCCATCGCCGTGTACCACCTGATGGCGGGTGGTGCCCATGCGTAGCCGTCCATCAATTCGATCTTCTCAGATCTGCTCTTCTCTTCACCCCGTCGACATCAGGGTTCTACTCTTCTCGCTTCTCTATCGAAGTGACACTCTGATTTCTTCTGGACTCTGGCTAAATCAGATTAACCCTGTACCTTCTCACTAGTCAACCTCTCTTCAGCGACAACACGCCAGATCTACCCAACTTCTCGGCACCATCGATTCGTATCACCCCTTCGCCAGTAAATACCCCTGTCGAATCCTTCTCTTTTCAGCGCTTGGCTCAGTCGTAGAACAAGACAACCCACGCTTGGGATCATCACCCGCGGGGCTCTGTCGAGTCAGAAGTCAAAATGGGTGCTTCGTGCTGCAAGCCCGAAGTGAGTGCCATACTGAACCGACGAACTACATGGTTGCCCTCGGCTGACACCACCTTCGCAGGCCATCGATTTCGAGGGTGAAGTCAACCTTTTCCACTTCTATCTGCTTCGGAGTGTAGGCAAAGGCGCCTTCGGAAAGGTGGGTGATAATCTGTCGAGAAGTCTGCTGATGCAATATGGCAGGTTCGTGTGGTACAACACAAGCATTCGAAAACGCTATACGCTCTGAAGTACATCAACAAGGCAAAATGTGTCAAGATGAAAGCGGTCGCAAACATTGTGCAGGAGAGAAGATTGCTAGAAGAGGTGAGTCCATGCGATCGATGAACGCGAGCTGACGTACAGATCGACCACCCGTTTGTCGTCAACTTGAGATATGCCTTTCAAGATGACGAGAACTGCTTCTTCGTGCTAGATCTGATGCTGGGAGGGGATCTGCGATGTGAGTGCGACGTGGTTTGTGCAATTGCTCGTTGGCTGATGAGAGGGGTCGCATTTAGTCCATCTGGATCGTGCAGGCGCAATGAGCGAGGAGGTTGTGCGATTCTATGTCGCGGAAATAGCTATGGCGATCGACTATTTACATTCGAAGAGAATAGTACATAGGTGAGTGCGATAGCGGTCAAAGGACCATCGGGAGGCCGCTAACGATTGCTTGCAGAGATCTGAAACCCGACAACATTCTCCTGGACGAGAAGGGCCATGCTCATATTACCGACTTTAACATTGCGGTGCATTTCTCGGAAAGGCGGTTGTTAACAGGCGTAGCGGGAAGCATGGCTTATATGGGTAGGTACAGCAGGAACCCGCGATCGTGATTGAACTGGATACTGACCAAGCATAAAGCTCCCGAGGTATTGACGAAACGAGGATATTCCGCACCGGTCGACTTCTGGTCTTTAGGCATCTTGGCGTGAGTCTAATGATCAAGACGATTCCTCTCAAAGAGCTTGGCTGACGGCATGCTCGTTGCAGCTTCGAGCTCCTGTTTGGGAAGCGACCTTTCCGAGGGCGCACAAATACCTCTCTGACGAACTCGATTTTGAATGAACACCTGATATGGCCTGATGATGCCCCGGACAAGTGTTCAACAGACGGCATGCAAGCTATCCGCGGGGTGTGTAGCTTTTGACATTCTAGAACTGGATCCCGCTGATACTTGCTCGGCACAGTTTCTTGAACGAGATCCCAACAAACGCCTAGGTTATCGACCGGGAGGCGGTGGATTCGAAGACATCAAAGCCCACCCTTGGTTCAGGAATATCAACTGGGACCAACTGTATAATAAGGAGGTCGTACCGCCATTCGAGCCAGATGTGAGTCGAAGTGGAATTCTGGTCGGCACGATCTACATCGGCAAGCTGACACATGTTGTAGTCTAAACGGGCGAATTTTGACGCCACGCACGAGTTGGAGGAGCTGCTATTAGAAGAGAACCCTCTGAAGGCGAGAAAACGAAAAGAGGGACAGGATCTAGAAATGATGACGCCGGAGATGCGTATGATGGAGGAACAGTAAGCTACAAACGCTTGCGTATACATCCCGCACAGCTAATCCCGCGGTGTAGCTTCAAGATATTCGATTATACAAAAACACAAAGGCGGTCATACTACACACCCGCAACGTCAACTTCCGCTGCCGGGCAGACAACGTCGAACGGAACAGCATCGACCGCTGTGTCCTCCCATCTTTCGCCCAAAGGGATCTCCAGACCTGGTACTCCCAGTGATCGCACAGGCGTGATAAGTAAGACGGGACTGGATGTTGAGGCGCAGATACTAGACGGTGGCGGAATGGCCAACGTAGGCGGTCGAGGGTTACTGAAGGGTACTTCCATGGACGGCCGACAAGATAGTCTAGACATCCGGCCTACTAATGGCAAACAACCCACCCCGCTCAGGCAGTCTTCTACGTGAGTGCGGCGTCAAGTGAATCGTCGCGGTTGACGAACTCGACTGACCAGTGAGTGCGTGATATAGCGGACCAGAAAAGGTGGAAGAAATGAAGAACGTGGGTAGCGCGATATGACAACGGCGATTATACGGCGGTCAAACTAGGCATTCTTTCGATTTTTCAAGTATTTTTCCTTAACATTCGTATCTTCCACTGAGCATTTTCGGACTCTAGCCTTGAGGCTTAATCTCGCACGTATATGTTAGTTGTTCATCCAATGATTCACATCCCCCCACATCCAAAGATATCCTGATCCTGTAACTCGTGTTCTCATATCTCAAATAATATATTCTATCTGATCGGTTCACGTAGGAGCATTGAGACATGACATGATGCTTATAATCTGTGTACTGGAACAACAAGCGAGGTGGCGAAGCGGCTGAGGGGTCGGTCGCGCCTCCTCAGCAGGACAGGATCGATACTCTGTTGTTGTCGTGAGATAGGGGTTAGTACCGTTGAATGCGCGCGGCAACGATATAGACAATTCACCCGGCGTCAAACGCAGAGTATGCACGCACCGTTAACATTAGAGTATCATACGCCACGCTAGGCTATCAGCTGTAGCCAGTGCTGCGAGGATCCAGCTTCACCCCTACCCTAACCCCGTCCGTAACAGGGTACGAGCTCGACGTGATGCAAAGTATCTCCCTAATACACCAATGCCTGAACACTGGACCCCGACTGCTGTCAACATTGGACTGACCCCTGACGCTACTTCCCCAACAGCGAGATTCTGCGCGCGGAGCGTGGAAAGGCGAGCGAAACCTCACATCCAAGTTTCTAGCCAGACGCCCTACGATAGAATGTCAGCTGAACTAACCCCCTAGACTCCCGAACACTAACACTAGAGTGTTACCCTAAAGTGTTGTTGAATATTGCTTCATGAGCGCAAACGTAGAATATCGACCCAATGACGGAGTTCGCACCCGATGTCAACGTTACAATCAGCCAAAGGGTTGCCAGTAGAGCTCAGATCGGCGGACGGCGTCTTGTAACAGTAACCAGCTGATACTTGAACGGGGAATTCGTCCTCGTCTTACGCTCAGAAGTGCTGACGCCTGGAAGCCGACCCGTACACGCATTAGCCCGTTGGTCCACAGTTCGAGCTTTGTCAGGCTCGGTCAAGGACCGAGTCCAGGAGCGTGACTGCCCTATCGGTTCAAACGGTTGATGATAAGTCCCGGGCAACTGGGAACGTGCCTCATCTGCGACAAGACGAATTGGATTTCCTGGTCTTGGAGGGGTGTATTTCAGTGGAGCGCATCAGGATTAAGCACCACGTCATTCGTTGAGGCGCATATCATCAAACCTCTGCCGTGTGTTGACCAGCTTCCACTGCGCAATCAGCGAGCCATCTATTCCCCATTCGGTACCGAGAATTACATATACATAGAATCACACTTGCGGGCTTAAAGGGGATGACGACATCGTCGATGATCCGACCGTTGAAGCCTGTTGATCTCTCCATGTGCGCAGTACATTCCTGTCATACGTTGCAGGAGCGGGTCCAGCAAAGATTTTCAATCGTTCCAGACGTCGATCTCGGAACGTATTCTTGGGAAGCATACCCGATACCGCACGGCGAATAATCTACAGGGTTCACTAGGATCAGGCTCTTTCTGTCTCAATCCGTCTGTCCGTTCGGTGGGACATTGCGAACGACCGTCTCCTTCGTCCTCCACCGCTGATTCACTCACTTCTTCTGGTCTCCTCTCCTTCATCCTGGTGATGGGAACCGCTTTCAGACCTCCCATGAATCCAGTGTGGGAATAGTACACCTTGTCTGTTCCCTTCTTTCCCGTCAAATGCACCTTCGCAGCCTCCGATACCACCACGTAATCTCCCGCGTCCACTGCAGCATCGAGCACGTCAATCAACACGCATAATCGAGGAACGTTTCTTTCTTCGTGCTGGACGTCCACTTACCGGCTGGATCATACGTAGGCTTGTGCTTGCCCATGAGGACCCACGCTATCCTACTGGCCATGTTACCAAGTACTCTATTTTCCGCTGACGTGTGATGCCATACTCGGGTGAGCGCCAAGGCGGTCTGATTCGTCGAACAAGTCGTGAGCTATCGGACATCGTTGACCATGAGACAACAGCGATCGCTCACCTTCCCTCTGGTTGCTGACATGATGTTCGTAGCTGTCGATCGATGTGGAGCTGACGATTTCGAGAGGACGAGACACCTTCAGAGTCGTTGATAACTGTAGAAAGCATGAGATAGAGACTGTTGAAGAGTTCGAAGCTCAGGAAGGTTGAATCTTTGGGACAACAGTATGTTGAACATTTTGATTCCGTCACCGTTAACTGAGAGAAAGAAAGGTGCCACATGCGGATATTGCCGCATCGGGCAGGCTGATAACGCCGTCCATCGCTTGGTCAGAGATTATCGCTTTGTATGCATGCATGCATAGAGAAAGACAAAGAGAGGGCAAGAGGCAAAGTTGGAACCATCATGTATGCATCCTATCTCCATCGCTTTCATTGAATTGGACTGACGTGACGTGACATACTGGGCGGGAATAGGCACCAGCATTTGAATGCGGCATTCCAAGGCAAGCCCAAGCCATAGGTTTATACCGCGTCGCGAGTGAGCAAGCAAGTTTGGTTCGGTTGGACGGTTTGGTAGAGTACTCTGGAATTCCTCGCCGCACCCCTTGCACCCCTTGCACCCCACCCCGTACTCGTTACGCGTCTCGATCTCATTAATTCCCATCTCATCTAAACATTAGATGCATGATGAAAGATTAGATATCGACTCATCGTAAGTCCTGGGCCTCGGCATCCACTGTTTGAAAGAGGTACAACAACATATCAAGTGGTCAGCGACAATCTCCCCGATATCCCGACGCGTGCTACCGGAAACTGTATCAACAAACTCACTCGTATGCAATATAAACACAATCGCACTCGCAATACATGATAACATCATCTCGTCGTGCCTACGATACCGAGCTGGAATTCAGGAGCGCGTCTACACCAGCAAGATACCTCTCTCTCCTATCACTAGCAGCCACCGCCTAGCTCGCTTCCTGCACATCCTCGCATCTCACGCGAATACATAATCACGGCAACCATGCCACCAAGATCGGGCAGAGAAACTCGGGGCTCAGCCAGAGAAGCCGGTAAGTCACCTTACACTCCTCGAATATCCACTGACATTGATTGACCTGAACACCATAGCGGAGACACCGGGAAGCAAGCGTAAAAGAAGACCATCCACCGAAGCACTTCCCAAAGCCGTTCTTCCCTCGGCGTCCTCGCTACCACAACCAGCGTCACCTAACAAGCTATCCGTCGAAATCAATGGTACACCCGACTCAAAGCGACAAAAAATCTCGCTCAAAGTGAAATCGGATCACCAATATTGGGATGAAGTACCCGACGCGTTAAGCAAAAACATCCGGGAGAGTCTGGTCACCGTCATCGCTCAGTGAGTCGCAGACACAGTGCCGAACCATACATGCTGACATCGAACAGGATGGCACTTGACTTGCCTTCGCCCCTCAACAATATTCTAGCACTTTGGCTTCCGCCCGACTTCACCCAGAAAGAGGAAAACACCCTGGGTTACGTGCTGAGACAGCCCGATCTTACTTGGGACAAGCTTGCAGTAAGTACTGTCATCTCCCTAAGCTGCCCCACTGCCAATCCTCTCAGCCGCTGACCCCTGCTGTCTCCTCGCACGACAGGATGTGATACATGTGTTCTCCGAAAATCTTTTGGTTCCATGCCAGTACCCTAACCCCGTCCCAGCGAGATCTCAATTCCATGTTCCCGTCCCTCCCCTTCCATCGCACCTTCGACCTCACGGCATTTACAACTTCTGCGCTTCGCTCTATACACTCTTGACAGAAATTGAGCCGGAGCAAGGCGTCGCAGACAGCGGCATAGATGTGGAGAGATGGGCTTTGACGCAGAAGACACCTCAGACCGGCGAGTGGTTCACCAGCGCGGTCGACGTTAGAGAGACTGCGAAGAAGGGTGAAGCCGGATCCATGGCCAGCATAGCAGCATCAGGCTCAAACTTTGGTGAGTTAACCATTTCTATCATTCAGAGCTGACAAGTCACATAGGTCATGCTTCTGCGATCACCTTGCAGTCAGGGCTAGTAGACGCGTCCCCGAAGGCGCCGACCCTGTCCGAGTCGGTCATACGCAGGGCCAGCCTGAAAATGAACAGGTGGAAAGAGAGGAGAGCTCCAAGCAGGAACGGAGGTTTTGGCAGTATCCCGCGGGGAGGTGAGCGATATTATAAGAGTGATCCAAACAGAGATTGATGTTTTTCAAAAGTCACAATACCAACGGTCGCACCGGTCATCTTCACCCCCTCATTCGGTCCTTCGTTCGATTCCACCTTGACGTCAGGTGAACAAGGCTATTACTCTACCTTGGAAGGCATGCACGAACGCGCCAGGCATCGCGAATGGGCCGGTCGAGCTTTGAGACGTTCGAAACTCGCCGAAGAGGGCGGATACTATGGCATGTTAGATGCGGAGAACGATAAGGGAAAGATCAAGGAGACTATCGACAGTCTTTTGGCCAACAATAATCTCATGATCGCCGAGCTTCACGCGTGGCAGGATCTGCGTCTGAGAAAGGGCGTGTCTATAGTAACCGAAAGGGAAAATCAACTGGGTGAGTACGCCCCATGGGTTGTTGTTGGGCGCAATTCAGCACTAATCTCGTTTGATAGCGGAGGAGTTGCTCGGGTCACTGTCACGCTTGACCGGCAACGTTAGGCCTACCGATATCATGTTGACTGCGTCCAGCTCGAAGCGAGGTTCAGCGCACGAACTCGCAAGACGGTTCTTACCGGTACATGGTCCTCTCATTCGCGGTACTCTGGATCCTCGCCGACCCCATGCCCTTCATGACAATACCACAGTCAGGATGAAGACCCCCACGAATCCACCATCTTTGAACGGAAGCACGAACCCTGCAGCATCTCCACACGCACCGCCTCCCATGAAGATGCCTCCCCCACCTATACCATCGTTTGTGCCTCCGCCTCCCCATACCCTGCCCAACAATAGCTCGCGTTACCCAACGACGACAACAAATCACCGGTCGTCTTCTTCCTCTACACCCACGCGTCAGTCCTACCCTTATAGCTCCAATCAAACCGATGTCAATAACCACAACAACGCCCTGTATACACGGCCGGTGACGGCGCCGGTACCTTCCCCCAACATGGCTTTACCGGGATCTTCGGCTTTGTATCCGAGATCCGCTGTGCCGTCCTCATCATCGTCATCAAATCTGAGACAAGGTTTTGGTCAAAATCCTGGTAGCGGTGCATACACAATAGGGATGCGGGGATAATAGCGAAGAGGCACGTCGGACATTGCTATCGCGTACCTTGTTATGTACGGATCTGAATGAATGGTCTACGCGGAGGTTTTTCTCTCTGGTGCACCTTTTGTACTTTTACGTAGAGATAGCACCCTGAGTCAGGGCAGTATGTATGATACTAGCGACATTAGATATATGAGAGAGAGAAAGGCGAGGAACCGGGATGGGATTTACGTTGGCAAAAGGGTTGCGGATCAACAAGATATGAGATAGTGTGTATACTATACTCCTACTATACTCACTGTACGATACGAGCATGATGACCGTGAATCATGTGGAACGCGGGGCTGTGCAAACGAATACGAATACGAGCCGAGTTTCCTAATATTCCTTATGTGGTCTGTCTATACCACACCACACACCTCACACCGCCGACCAAAGGAATGTAGCTCCTTTTCATCATTCTTCCCTTCCCCGTCTCTGTCCGATCTAGCGCATGCACGAGCATCAGCACACAGCACAGCCATGAATGGGTGAACATGGCACCTGCACAATGTACAATGAACAATGTACGTATCTCTCCAGTGGATCAGAGAGCGACGTAACAGGGTAAAACACGCGCCCTCCCTTGGAATCCTTCTCCTCCTCCTTCTCCTCCTTGCTCCCTCTCTCGATTCACTACTAGCCGTATTTGCTTCTTTTTAGTACTTTGTGGGAGACACCGAGGTGGGCATGATCGATCCGGTGAGAGCGATCAAACGAACAGGTCACGAGTCGACCAAGGGTGCGAGTCTCGTCGTTCCGTTGCTGTTTTCTTTTTCTCATGTTCATGAAGTCTCTCTTTCCTGTTATGCATCATTATTCACCTCAAAGCTAACGCCGGTATCGATCACATCAACACACCATCAGCCTTCACTTGCAGGCAGTCCTCAATAACCGTCATCACCAAAATACATCCCGTTTGATCCTTTCCTTTCTCATGCCCTCCGTCGGCTTGTGATCTCGGAGTTTGGCACAAAGACCCCGCTCCGCTGGTTATGACCGCTCGAAAAAGCTGTGCCAAGGAGGTTTCCACCTTTTAGCTGGAATATTTTTGGTCCCACCGATAGGTCCATTTCCGCGCCCGGCTCTCAGCCGGACCATGAGGGTTATACCGTACGATTGACAGTGCGCATGGATTCATCGAGGACGACCGCGAATCGCAAGTCGATTTATAAAACTACAGGAGAAACGGAAAACTCCCTGGGACTGTCATGCCAGGCTATAGTAATCACACTATCGCTCACGAGGACTCCATCAGAGATTCGCCCGCACCTATCGATGGCTTGAAGATCGATCCCAACGTCGAGTCGATGGAAGAGTCCGAGAAGAAGCGGAAACGTTTGTCGCTGCAGGCGCAGCCGGCCGCTTCTGGCTCGTCACACAAGGGCAAGCAAAGGGCTGCAACGATGGGAGGCGCGATTAGGACAAGTCCCGAACAGGATGACCTGGAAGAGGTGTCGCGAAAAGCAAAAGCGAAGAGTTCTGGGTTAGCTGGTTTCACCAGTGAGCAGAATATCAACTCACATCACTGGGTGAGACTCTGACGCGACGCTGACTTTGAGATCTGTTGATGGTGACTCGCGTGACATGGAACAGGTTGTGAGGCTTGCAGAAGGGGAAAGTGAGTATATCTCACCATAAGTCGGGAGCAGACCGCTGACGATCGCAGACGCCGGTGTGAGCCCTCACCTCTTGTTCCACCAGACCATCCCGATGCCGCCAGATTGCCCTGTGCTCGATGTCGACGTTTTGCGATTGAATGCGTCAGAGTGCGAGCCGTTCGGCGGAAGGGTCCAGCCCCGGTGTAAGTGCTGGAATCGGGTTGACCAATACTTCCAACGCAAGCTGACGTGCAGTATAGAGATTTAAGGTAGGTTAACACATATCTAGTCAGAGCTGACCACTACAACAGCGCTGTGTCTGATGCCGCCCACGGGTACTCTGGCAGCGCCGGTCCCTCTTCAAGAAGGGTTTCAAGCGTGTCTGAAGTCGGATTCGATTCAGAACGCGGGATCAACACTTCGTTAGTCGTTCGACTCATCGTTGTTTCAGTTCTAGGCTTATGACTCCGCAGAGCGTTCAATTCGCCGGGGCCACCAGCAGTCTCGCCGGGATGGGAAGGGATCGAGGAGGCCGTTTCGGGACCAGTCATAGATAACGTCCTGGGCTTGTTTTTTGACTATGTGAGTGTAAATTTTGCCCCCAAGGAAAGTGGTGCTGAACGACAGAGAACAGGTCTACCCTCTAACGCCGTGTCTGCATCGACCGACATTCGTCTCAGACCTGGCAGCTCGACGTGACAGGTCAGACCCCACCTTTTGCGCTCTGGCGTTAACGGTCATAGCTTCGACTCTTGTTCAAGTTCCAAGAGCGCTCATATACCTCGACAAGGACGAAGTGGAAAGACTCGCGCGGAGATGTATCGCCGTGGCGCGCGAAAAAATGGCGCACATATGGGAGGTAAGCTATTGGACGAATAGGCAGGATGGCTGATTAAGCAGGATCCTTCTCCTATCTCGAGCACGATGAGTGAGTTGACTACGGCACCCATGTATGTGTGGATGTGAACTGACTGTACCCCAGTTGTCATCGCATATTTGTGAGAAGGTTTCCGATCCTCCGTTCCCCGAAAGGCGCTGACGGTCATCGCAGAGAGGGCATCGTCCATCTGTTTCTGGGGAACAATACAGCCCATGTCATCACTACGGCACAAGCCAATCAAATGGCGATGGCGATGCGTATTAACGAGGAAACAGTGAGTTTACTCGAAAGTTTTGTTCACAAGCTGAGATAGATTTCAGACGTACCAAGGGCTCGGTAAGTCTCGAGACCGCGAATGCGAGCGATAATTCTGACCATGACTCAGATCCGATCGAGAGCGAGACGCGACGCAGGATTTATTGGGTGAGTCAGGCAGTCACAACTTTGTTGAGACAACGGCATTGACAGATCAACCGGCAGCTGCTGTTTCAAGCAGACAAGAGTACGGCGTGCCTAGTGAGTCAATATCGATAATCGACATATATGCTTACAGTGCAGCGCGTGCGAGCTATCTCGTTGCGTTTCGAGGACGCATATGGTCTGCTTCTGCCTACAGAGGTAGACGACGATATGATCACCTCGGATGGCATTTCTCCCCAGCCTGAAGATAGACCTTCTCTCATAGTTGGCTTTAACATTGTGACGGTCCTGTTTCAGTGAGTCCCAGTCGATGTTGACGCTTCGCTGACCAAATCAGGATCCTGAACGATGCAATGCTCATTCAGAGGCGCAAATCGAGTCGCACGATGGACGAGATCATAGGGGACCTCCAACGCGTACAGGACCTGCGAGAACGAACGTTACACACTTCTTTGAGAGTCCCTGACCATTTGAAATTGCGCAACGCTTTCGACTCACGTTCAGCGAGGTGAGCCCACAGTTGACTCCAATCGATTAGCAGACAGCTCAGAGATACCGTGGTCCCGCAGTCCTGCTTTCGATTGGGAGACAAAATTGCGGGATCGGTTCATCGACTATTTCCGCTCGGCAGCAGACGGAGCACATGCTCTGAATAGTTTCCTCGTGATGCAGGTATGTCGTGTATGACGTCCTTGATAAGTAGGCGCCTAACTGACATCGCACTGGGAAAAGGGTAATATCCTCGTCACGCAGCAAGTAGTCCGCCTTGTCTTGCTGCAAACTCGTCAAGCACTCCTAGCACAGCTCGCCATGTATACCCCGATCATGCCTGCCTTGGAACTGCAAGATGAACAGGCAGAGGACATTGCTTGCGAGCTACTGGATGGGCTGAATAGGTATGTGGAGGACCTATGGTGTCCGGTGGACGTGAAGTTGACGAATCATTTCCTCTAGCCTCCCCGTCGAATGTGTGGCCACGAATGGACCATCTCTTGTTCAAAAAGGTAAGCGTGATACTTCCCAAGATCCAGCTGACAGTTCAGTCCGCTTTGTGGGAATCCAGTTAATGGAAACTTCGAATGAATCAGGCGCAACAAAGTCGTGAGTCAATCACTCCGGCAGAAAGGATATTATATCTAGCTAATACGTGTCGGCAGGCAAAAGTTGCTTATGCAATTCCTCTCGGTGCTGAGCGTGATTGAGGGAATGTACAGTTTTGGCAAGGACATCTCCGCAGAATGATTGATGGACAACTGGATGGACAATCAAAGATTTCGCTTCAAGCAACGGTCAAGAAAGACCCTGGACATTATCGATCCTCAGCCTCACGATGTGATGCGATGCCGCTGATATATTAGAGGACCCAAGGTACATTCGTTACAACTGGAATTTTGATCCTGTCGGCCAAGGATGATTATGTCACTGATGTCAGATCAAAAACACGCGACGAGACCTGGGCCTCGAAAAGCTGGTCGAGTCTATAAGATTTGATGTCAGCGCCTTGTCCGAACACCGTACCGTCCACTCACTCGGCCACAGTCTTGCCCTTTGTTTCTGGAATATACAACCGCGTCCAGACACAACCTCCACTGCCCAAACCACCGAAAATGAATCCCACCTTTCCACCAAGATTGGCTTCGTTCGGATTGACGAGATATCTGCTTGTGTTAGCTAGGTCTTAGGTATGCTGAGACTCACGGTATCACAATGTTTGCAATGATCCCACAAATGGAGTTGAGGAAGATGCCTAGACCGACAGTCTTCGACCACAGCTTTGCGGCCGGCACCTCTGAGAGAATCACGTAGCCAAGTGGACCGATAGTCCCCTGGTAAATGAGGGCGAAGACGAGGGTCTACAATATGTGTCAACAAAGAGCCCAAGCATGGATACAACGAGAGTCCACTCACCAAGCTCGCCTGCACCCATCTGGCCGCAGCAGTGAACGGGAACGAGGAGATGCCGAGCAGGAGGTTAACGACGGTACAACCTAACATCCCCCACAGAAACAACGATCGTCTGCCGAATCGATTGACGCCGAACATTGCTGCCAGGTTTCCCACTACTCCAATACCGGTCACACCCACACCAAGATCGAATGAGCGAGCAACGTCAAAGCCCGCAAGTTGGAAAAAGTAGGTACTGAACCCCAGAACAAATATGACGCCCACGATCTGCTGCAGCACGAAGACCATGAGCGCGATTGCGGTCCGACGTCGGTTGGTCCCTCGGAAGCAGTCCATATATGAGGATGAGATGGCGTAGTAGTCCTCGAGGGCGATTGTCTCCTGGAGCTGCTTGACCTCGACCTCGATATTCTTGGCTCCGAGCCGGGCCAACACCGCGGAAGAAGCTTCGATCCGAGATTGACGGATGAGATACCAAGGTGATTCCGGTGAAAATGGCAAGCCCAGGATAATCATGACAGGGAAGATCCATTGGAGCGCACTTGTTCCCATCATCAGCTTGTGTTGTTTCCCGATGTCGACTCACAAAGGTATTCTGTATGACCATCGGTCGGTCCTTGAGCCCAGCCCTTGAATAACGCAATTCGAGAGAAATTGTCCCACTAGCCGTCAATCGTATAAGCTGCGATACATAAAAACTCTTGAACCAATGGTTGGTGGTGGTGACATACCGACGATCCACAGATTCACGCTTCCCGTGGTAATACTTGGCAAGGGTACCGGTGAGATCTCAACGCAGTAGGCGGAAGCACACGAGATATATATGCCGAGGGCCACGCCGTTAGTAATTTTGCCCACCAAGAGGAGCCAGTTCCGATGAGCCCGCCGGGCAAGAGAATTGAATCACTACCCCTCCGATCGAAATCGCACAAGCAACATCTGTAGCACCACGTCGGCTGAGATAGGCATTTATCGGTACATATCGGCTTACTTGGTTGAGCAGACCGCGAGAGGGCAACTCACCCCGAGCGATCGGCGATCCAGCCGGCACCTAAACCTCCAAGTACACCTCCGATGGAGGACGCGGAGCTGAATTCACTTTGCCAACGCGCTGGGACGACATAAGCACTGCCATAGGCATGACCGAAATCCTGCCGGAACTGTGGTACCGAAAGTAGTCCGCTACTGATCTGTATATCGTATCCCCACAACAGCGCACCAATGCAATTGAATCTAAGGAGGGTTAGCTTCCGTCCGAAAACCTATGTGACTCACAAGCACCATGCGAACGCTCGCCAGTGAGCTCGGATGACCGCGACAGTATCCAGCGGCTTGTCTTGTCCTCCCTCTGCTCGCTCGGATCCAGATCTCGATCCCACTGGTCCATCCATCCATCCAGAGAGCTCTTGATGGTGTCACTCCGATCAGCATTGGCCAGAACTTAGCGTATCTTCTTCGGCCGCTCACGAGAGTCTGTCCCGAGCTCCAACGATAGAGTCATCGCCCGGCATCTTTGGACACCACACCGCATAAAGCCCCATATGGGCTACTGCTGACTAGAGCTACGATGATCATGCGAATTGAGAAGGAATGAGGGGATCACAATCGTACCAGCGGGGCTTGTTGCGGGGCTGATCAGCGTTCGTGCAAATTACGTTTGCTCGGTGCATTCGCCCCGGTAACCCCCGTTCGGCGCGTCCGACGCGGAGAGAAAGGATGCGCTCTACTCGAAGTACTGTGCAGCCAACACGCTTGAATTTTTACATGCAACACCCAGGCTACTGAAACTGCAGGCGCCCAGAAAGGGCAACCCAGAAAGGGCAAGGGATGCATTGACTCTTGGATCTGGACAATCGGTGCCCCACAGGAGAAGGTGCACAAAGACAAAGGTAGCTTCTCCGCTACGGAGCCCATGGACAACAATCTCTTGCTGCCTGCACCCCGAGCCGCAGCTGCATGGCGAGTCCGCGGCTGAGAGAATGGCGATCTCGAGGTAGAAATCGGTAGGTTGAACAAACGAATCTACGGAGGCAGCGATTCGGGGCCAAGGCGAGCATGTAACGACGAGTATGCATGCCCAAAGACGGGAAGATGAATCCGCTGGCGTCATCGACCGTTCATACCTCTTCCTTCAATCTCACTGTCAAGCCCGTGGTCTGCCTACGAGTAGCGCTTCTAGTCCTCTTGAGCGGGGGCGGCTTTTCGTCATCGTGGATCACTCTTTTGATGGACGCAGTGACCACCTTCGTTACGACCTTGGGTTTCACCGCCGGTAGATCCGCTGCAAACATGACCGCCTGACACCATCCACCCATGGATCCCCATCGATCAAGGAGAAACTGCTGGGTCTCGTCGTAGATCTGCTTGGACATGGTCTTATTCCGCAGCCGTGCCGGAAACGAGGGATGTCGAGCGGCGATGGCAGCGAGATGAGTGTCAATAGGAATAAGTGAAGGCTAGGGAGTCAGCAGGGATCGATTCTTGAATAGACTCACTTTATCCATAGACATCAGCATGACGCAATCCGCAACTTTTCTGCCTACGCCCTTGAGCCCGATGAGCTTTTCTCTAACAGTGCCTACGTCCACGTCCCTCCAACCAAGAAGACCACTTTGAATCGCGCCTGGGGTTGTGCTAAACTCATTCTTGAGGCTTTGCAGTGTTGATTCGATGAAGGGCGCCCGATAACCAAATCCTATACCGCGAAGAAGAGGATCGAGATCTTTGTCCGGCCATGAATTTGGCTCTGGGAAGAGGTGATACGTGTGTTCTTCGAGGGTAATGATCGGTGGAGAGAAAGCTTCTGATACCCGATTGAGCAGCGAGGTGATACGTGGTATATGATTGTTGGTCGACGTTATGAAGCTAACAAGCATGAGCACGAAGAGTACTTTGTGTTGAGACTCACGCTATCAGGCATTCCCATGGGTCCTGTCGTAGAACTCTGACGCCTACCGCTCTTTCGTTGACCTCGACATTGCCAAACAATCCAGGATCCCTTTGTCTCCATTGTCCATACAGCTTTTCGAGGTCAGGTTGGGTATCGAGCTGAAAATAGTCAAACAGCCATTTTCGGGTCAACTCATTCCCCTGGTCGAGCTCGGCTGAAGCCTCATTTGGATGAATAGCTGTGAAATGCAGGTGATGGGGCGATTGTCGCAGACAGACGACCCGAGGGGGATCGTCGATAGCACGCGAGAATTCCTCCAGTGGTTGATCGTGACCTGGTTCTGGTTTATGCTGCAACGCATGACGACGCCACAGAAATGACTGACCGACTGGCAGTGTATTGGCGAGAGTGAGATTCCTGGGATTGAGAGGAATTGATGACCAACCGGCAGGAAATGGAGGTCTCGACATGTTCTAAGGTGGACACAGTAGTGTCTAAATGCAGACCTCAGAGCAAAGGTATGCGAATGAAAGCATATGGGTAAAAAGTGAGAAGCAGCTAGTAGATTGAAGGCAGGGAAAGACAAGGTAACAAGGTAGTGTAGAAGTGTAGGAGTGTAGGAGTGTAGGAGTGTAGGAGTGTAGCAAAGTCAACAACACCCAAGTTCGACCCGGCTGCGTCACTTGCACTTAAGTCAACACGTCAGTCATTTCAACCTCTTCCCTCTCTCCACATTTACTTGTCAAATCACAAACGAGACCAGTCATGAATTCCAACGACAATATCGCCATCGCTTTAGATAGGCTCAAGTTTTATGCACGCGATGCAGTGCTGACTGTTACCCAGGTGAGTTCATACTTCCGCCGAGCCCAAGCTGACTGGGCAGTGTATATGTAAACCGTGAGTGATAGCAATCCCTGCCAATCACTGACTTTGCAGTGATGCGACCCTCAAAATCAACGGACGGTCATACAAGATCGAGAAATTGCTCGGCGAAGGAGGTTTCTCCTTCGTCTATCTCATTAGAGACCTATCGTCCGGCAGGCTGTACGCCTTGAAGAAGATACTCATCACCTCAGGACAAGAGGGTGTCAAGGAGGCCATGCGCGAAGTGGAAGCGTACAGGAGGTTCAAACATCCAAATATCATCAAAATCCTTGATTCTGCGGTAGTCCAGGATGAAGGGGGAGAGGGGAAAATCATCTACTTGTGAGTCCAGCCTTCCGCTTGAACACTGCTGATCGCAGGTTCCTCCCGTATTACTCTCGAGGTAATCTCCAAGACGCTATCGGCTCGTCCTCGGTCACAGGCAATAGCATGTCGGAGCGCAAACTACTGGAGCTGTTCCATGGAACATGCTTAGCGTGAGTACAACTCTGCTCAGTATTGTGCTGATAACCCCCCTTTACACAGTGTGCGCGCCATGCACCAATACAGACTTCCTTCGGTTTCGACCTCCTATCCTCCTATTCGCGAAGACGACCCTTTGGTGAACTCGCCAGTTTTTGATCACGATGAAGAGCTTGCGAATGCAGAGGAAGGCGAGTTGATACCGTATGCGCATCGAGACATCAAACCTGCGTGAGTACCGTACTTTTGGTGGTCCTCTGCGTGCTGTTGACTTCTTGGCAGCAACATCATGATCGCCGACGACGGGAGTCCTGTTCTGATGGACTTTGGTTCAACAATCAAGTGAGTGGACAAGTTGGTCGAGGGAATTCTCTGACTAAAGGACTGCAGAGCACGGATCAATGTGGAAACTCGACAACAGGCGTTGTTGGAACAGGTGAGTTTCATATTGGCGCCCGGCACATCGCTGATTTCGCCTCAGGACATCGCGAGTGAACACTCATCGATGCCCTACCGGGCTCCCGAATTATTCGACGTTAAGACAGGCAAGACCTTGGACGAGAAAGTGGATATTTGGGTGAGTTCAATCAAAACCGACTGGGTCGCTTATCTTTTCGCCCAGTCTTTGGGATGTACCCTGTTCGCAGTCGCGTATGGGCATTCACCTTTCGAGGTAGACGGGACATCGATCGCAATGGCCGTGGGCAGTGGTCGTTATCGTCATCCCCCAGGTTACTCCCCAGCTTTTGTTGCGCTCATCGATGCCATGCTGGTCGTGGATCCCGAGCAACGGCCTGACATTCAGACGGTACGTGCGGTTACTAAGCTCTATATACACCCAGCTAAAACCCGGCATCACAGGTTATCAACCTGACTGAACAAACATTGAAGAACACGCCTTGATCATCTTCGATTTCTTCCTTTGATCTCTGCAAGCCATCTCATCCTCGCCATGTATATCTCCATGTCCATGATCGCTCTCTGAACGTGCATTCTCGAGTTGAATGCAAAAGGTGGCGGCCCTGAAGGCCCTAGGTGCACTGGCACTCTCTCAACGATTGGTCTCCAATACGGATGCAAAGCTTTGTGCGTCTATGTGTATATACGTGAAGTCCCCGTTTGAGTCAGCGAGCATGCCTGGGCATTGTGACAGCCACTCACATAAACCGCTTCGTGGACTCTTGACGTGAAAAGTTCAAGCCAGACCGCCTGGTGCGGGAGCGATGAAGCGAACAACGGATGAAACGGCGGTGGTGGTCTGAATCTTGGTCGGGCATGCGAACGAGCGCGTTCGGCTTCCGTCTGATAGACTGTCGCAGACGGGGGTGGAAATCGGGTTTGGGTATCTGGGTTACGCATTATTCGCAGCTTTTCGTCATAGGCTGCCTTGGTCGCAAGCTCGTAGAGTGTCTCATATGCCTCTTCCGATTTCAGTCAGCTGTGTTACCCAATCGATCAAAGCTCACCTTGTATCTCCTGAAAGACCTCTTTTGCATCAGGATCGCCCAAATTCCTATCTGGATGGCATCGGGCAGCAAGCTTGAGGTACGCTTTCCGAACTGAGTGCGTCAGATCCTTATGGTCACGACCTTGAACTCACTCTCTGTTTGGGTCGCGCTCTCTTCCACGCCTAGCACGTCGTAATAGGTCGATGAAATGTCAGACATCGTGATAATGTACACCCATGATGTACAGTGATTAGCAGAAAGTCGAGATCTTGACAATCACAAGAAGTGATAAAGGCGGATGATAATTGATGACGGTGAAGGCGTGTGATTCAACGTCGGTCGGGCGATGAGGTCCATCCTTTGAGGGACCCTCTCACACAGGTCCCGAACACATTGCGCTCGATATACAACACACACACGTTGACAAGTGGACCACATACACACAGGCATATTTACATACATACATGCGGGTCCAGCGTCTACCAACTGCCATCCCATAAAAACGAACGATCGCCTTCGATTCCATCGTCTACTCGTGAACCAGCACTCAACCTGGTCCGAAGCTACGTATCGTGCACGTATCAGCTTGTTGTCACCTGATGCGCCTCGGGACCTACCTCCAGGTTCTCCCGTTCCAATCGATCCGTTTTCGCTTTGGCTTCCTCCAGCAGGCGAATGTATAGTGAGATATCCTGAGAGGAGTGAACGGAAGGTGCTTGATCCTCTTTCGGTCCTGGCGGTGCTTTGCTCGATAAGACCTTGCTTTCGAACAAACCTATGGCTTTCGCTTGTTCTGATACCTCTTGTCTACTGGCTCGAAGCATCTGCTCCATCTGAGACATGGGTCAATACCATTATCGAGATACTTGAAAGACATACCTCGTAAACCTTTCCGTAAGCTACTTTCATATCTTCCTCCGCTGCTTTACATCGCTGTACGTCTTGATCCCTGAATTCCATCCAGAATTAGCAATATTCTCTCTCTGGTATGGGATGCTTGTCGTCCTATGCTCGTCGTCTAAGGAGGACCCACCATAGCCTTTGTGACTCGGTCAACTGCTTCATCCTGATTTCGTAATCCGAGAGGTGACGGATTTTTGGTTCCACCTCGGTCAGCTGATTTTGCAGTTTGAACCGCCTGATAATGGTTTTTGAGCAGGTCAGCCATTTAGCAGCCTGCCATGTGGACACGCGGCTCACTCATTCTTGACCTCAGCCAGTTCAGCCCGTTGAGCTTGCACTGTAGCGTGTGCCTCACTCAATTCTGCCCTAATCCGCGCAGCCTCACTCTGCCACGTAGCCTTCTCTTCACGAAAAGATGCGACTTTATCGCGCAGCTGACCCTGCCATTTGACATGCTTCTGCTGAGCTTGTGAGGCATCGGTACGCGCTTGCGATAACTGAGCAGTAAGCTCTGCGATCTGATGTGTTTGCGCTTTCAAACGGTTCACCTGGGTAGAGGGTTGAAGATCATGAGCTGGTCGCACAATTTTATCTCGGCACTCACAAAACTGTGAATCTCAGCTTCGTCATTGTTCAGCCGCAAAGAAGTCTTGTGCAAACGGGAGATATCTAAAATGCAAGAGTCAGTACGGTATGGTTCCCGCTACTGACACCTTGAGCTCACGATGAAGGTATTGCTTTCGAACTCTGTTGGTGAATTTGGCTTCTAAACGAAGCAGATCATTCTCCCTTTCCAATCTGCCTGAAGGAAGGTTTTTTTGGTTGGTGATTTCGATTGAATTACCTTCATCCTCGTCCAAAAAGCTGACCGCTGTAGTTTCCTGTTGTTCCGCGTTGGCCAATGCTTGAGATCTCGCAATGAACTCGGAAGCATCTGTCCTGTCCCATCGTTTCGCATCGGCCAGCTCGGCCGTCGAGGTGAAAACAACTAATGAAGGGTGCAGTCGGAATTCTCGAATCATCGGCTCGATCCGCGTTGCAAGCAGACCAGGCTGCCACACCCGTTCCCAGTCGACTGCATACACCGGGGGTACATTCTTGCCTCGGATATAAGGCATTGGATCTCGCACGAATGCGATCACATTGGACGGCCAGGCGCCATACATCGCTATCAGGAAGAGCTGGGCGATTCGTCGAGGTTTGAAGTGCTCAGGAAGCTCCAGCTTGAATTCCGAGGACGCCGAAACAACTTGCCATTCGATCTCCGGGGCAGGTGGGAACGTTCTGGTGACACCGTCTCGGACGACCGCATCACTGTCGACGAAAGGTCGGTCTCGCCACGAGATTGCACGTCCCAGGATGATTGCCATCAGCGGCACTTTGGGAGTGACGGCGAGGGGAGCGTAGGGGACCAGGCTGAGTAGAAGGCGCAGATTCAAGCTGAAGAGGTTATTTCCGGTGTCCAGCAAGAGGCTTCGTAGGAGGATATCAATGAAAGGACTACCTGCTATCCTTCCCATGAGAGTCATAGCACCGTTGTCGGATGATTCGTAGGGGGTATCAAGAACAGTACTGATCAGGAGTTGAGCGATAGACATTCTCGCCTCGGCTAGTTTGAAACGGTCCATGCACACGTTCAAGAATGCCTGCTTCCGTCAGCATGCGGTCGTTCAGTTGTCTGCGACTCACATCAAAATTGAGTTGGCTCCATCTCTCCATGACATCTTTGAGCATGTCCAGTGTTCGCGTGTCACGATCAAATGGGTTCAGCCAGTCGGACGCCGGGAAAATGCCATCGGCCAGAGCCCTTCCAGCAGAGTCTGCGACATCCTGTCGTATGGGAGAATCGAAGTTCCCCTCATCCAGGACCCAATGTAAACTCGTCTCTGACCATTCCGGTGTGGCAGGGACACTCGTGGATGCCTTCAGGATCGCATCGCGAACCGACTTGGAATCTTCGTCTTGCCAGGCTTGAAAGAGCGCCTCGGAAAGTGATTGATCGCTCACTGAGGGTTTGGGAATAGAGGCGATGTCAGAAGATGAGGCCCGTAGCGATGCTATGTCTGAACAGAATGTAAGCAAGCATTGACCTGAGTGTATGTTATGCACAGACACACATACAGAGAGAGAGAGAGAGAGGGAGGAAGATTGGTGACTCACATTCGTCCATCTGGACTGCTCAGGATAATGGCCTGAGGCCCGGAAACTGACGAGATGCACGATCTCTACTGAGAACAGCTAGATTGTTGAGCCAAGCTCGATTGCATGTGAGGTGGTGATGATGGAGAGATGCGCGTGTACTTCGCTTGTGGAGTTATGGCAAGTGATGATTGAAGAGAGAGACGGATGATCTGATATGTCATGTTGTAAAGATGGAACGGGTGACGGTACGGTACATATGGGACATGCTATGTTATCTGACTTGACTAGGTTGTTTCCCACGGTAGCTCCATTTGCCACGAGAAGGGACGCGACTGCTTATCATATACTATATACTCACTATACTATATAACTGAGTGTGTGTCCGTCACATCAACCATCACTCACATTTCGCTCCTTTCAATCATCCAATAGGCACTCAAATTGTTATCTCTGTTACATGTTGCCGCTCCAAATCTCAACGTCGCACTCTGGTATCAGACCCCGTCTCATCTGGAACCGCCGGCAACCTAGAACACGATGCTAGTTTGCGGCTATTGCGGCTCGTCTATACCGGACCTGCAATCCCGCTGTTCAAAATGCTCTGGAAAAGCTATAGGTAAGCTTTCAACACTCAGGCGACTCACAGTTCATCCCTCCTCCGTCGCGTCCCTCGTTCTTTCAACTGCCTGGGCACTCATACCCAACTGAAAATGCAGAGCGCATCACTCCGGTTCCGAATCTCTTGTCAGCTTCGCATACAAGAGGCAGTCCAGACCGGTGGGCGAATAGGTAAATCTCTGACCCGCGATTATCAGGCATCCCCCATCTTCCTATGCTATCTGATACTCTCCCTGACTGCTTTACTGTTACAGGTACACCATGCCCAAACATCCCATGTCGTCGTCGTCGTCTTTGGCGCGCTCCTTACCAGTACATCCCGGTCCATCGGCTTCGGAAACTCCATCAAGGCCTTCACTCGCCCGGACAGAGACCTTCGACATGGCCCTCGCCCCTTGCAGTGACGCGGAGCTAGCTCGGGGTAAGGCTCACGTTCACATGGACGGACGCTGAGACCAGAGTGTACGGTTCCGTTCTGGACCGTCGGATCCAGCATCCTCAGTGCAAAGTCTGCGATTCCGAGATCAGGTCAGGAATGAAGATATACTTGGCATCGTGAGTTGATGAATGCTCGAGCGGGGACTGACCGGTAGAAACGATACGACAACGGTGGCAGCTGGAGATACCTTGTGCAGAGCCTGCTATACGTCCCTTTTCGCTATAGGATCCTGTGAAGCTTGTAAACTTCCCATCATCGGCGACAAGGACGAAGGTATGAGCGGCCGTCATATCTCTTCGAGAGCTCGCAAATGGCATGCGAAATGCTTCAAATGTTCAAGTGAGTACATATGGAGGACAAAATGCACGTTCGCTAATGAGTTTCCTAGAGTGTGGTAAACTACCTTCCAAGCTCAGTGTTCCCATGACACTCCCCAATGGGTCTCCCTCATGCGAGGACTGTTGTCACCTTGGCGATCAAAGTGTAGATGATCTTCATCACAAGGAGTCCCTGATGTCCTCAGTTCGGCCGCAACGCAAGTACGCTAGGCCAGGCCAGGTGCTTGACAGCTCCCAAACAGCCGAGGCACGTTCAGCAGAAATAGCAGCCGAGCTCAAAAGGCTGACCGGAGAAACTCCACGCAAAGGGCCCTTGGGAGAGTTCCCGAACCATCGTCAGTATAATCCCATTCCACCCTCTCGTCCCCACCCGCCAACCCATTACTCAGTCACGAGTGACCCCTTCGCCATCTATTCTGATTCTCCACTCAGCCTGATCGTTTCATTTGCCAGCATGTTCATGGACACAGATGTTTATGGTGAGCAATCATCTGAGTTTACAGGCGGTTCGTCTCACTCGAGCACCTCTGCCACACCCATCGTTTTCCGCTCGGGGCGCGAATCCGACCACCAGATAGACAGGGTCAGTTTGTCTGCGACCGCTGAGCACAGAACGTCATCCGGGAGCGCATTATCCTCGCGTCCGCCGGTGCCTCAGATATCTGTCCTCGAGCGAGTACGACATCTGAATTCGAAGAATGGGGTCTCAGCACAAGAAAGCACGCTGTCGGATCTTCGTCGACCATTGAAGTCGCTGAACAGTGCAGATAGATTCCAATGAGCTGTTACATCCCCACGGTATCGTCACACCGTAGTCTACTAGACGCCACAGCAATTTCTGTCCATATAATAGGTTGAGGGTCTTCCCGGTGGATTAGTGAATTAGCACAAGATTATCTGCTTGTGTATCAGACTCCCACATTCCATCATGAGTTTCGACACACGGAGAAATGCTACCATTCATCCTGAAGTGTCGGCGCGTGCAGTCAGTACGAAGACTTTGTTAGTATACCAGTAGACAGTCTGACGGTCTCAGGGATGCCATATCACACTGGACTACACAGTCTTATCGTATCATTAACCATGTCACTTGTAAGGCTCCAGTCTTCTATTGTCACTCATTTTCTCTTCAAGTAGCATTCCACAGCTCTCCCAAAGTGTGAACTCAGAACCTGACTTTTTTGTACTATCCCTGAGACACCTCCCCCCCCCCCCTTCCCCTGTTATTGTTCCTCTTGCAGACTTGAAGTGTGCAGCCCCCAAGTAGCTTTTGAACAGGAACTGTCAAGTGTAACAAGTTTGCAAGTCAGTTGGTCTGAACCCAAAACCTCTCAGTACTCTGTTCACAGCACAGCACCACCAGTGTGTAGACAAGTCAGTTACATGGAACCTTTCCAGCAGGTCAAAGCCCCTTGCAAGCAATCCACCTTGGTACCATGTCCCTTCAGCATCATCACACTTAGCCCACAGACTGTAACGTAACATTGGTGAGATAGATGGTGACATCCACACAACCATAATGATGTGGCTTATTGGCCTCAATATAATCTTATCAGCTCACAACTATTGCCAAATACCAAAGGACAATCCCACAAGACAACATGCACAAGGTTTAATCCTCAATAATCTGAATAAACAAAACGATCCCACAGGATGGAACAAACAACCTTAGTTCACAAACATCAACAAATGACCAAGTAGCCATTCCCATTCAGTTCAACTATTCCTCAATTTCAGCCAATATTTGGCTAACCTTGATAGAAGCCTCATAGCAAAAATATATCTACCAACAGTAGAAGGCTGAAGAAATGAACGTCTTTGAAAATTCCAGAATATCCACAAATCAACTGATGAACGAAGATGATCCCATCATGAGCGATAGGTTAGCAATCTCAGAGGATAGTCGAAGGAAGATCGCTAGGCTAGTAAATAAGAAGGCTTGCGGGAAAGCTTAGCAGTACAAAGGATTGAGAAATAAACAATGAAGTCCGCAAAAGTCCAAGAATAGCCAAGACAACTAGCAGAGATCAAGGTATATAACAATGACAAGGATCAACGATTGTACTGGGTTCTTGTTGATTCTTGGTTGTAGTCTATACATTAGATAGTTAACCTATCTCTGCATAATTGCTCCACAACTCTCTTCCAACAAAGACAAAGTTACTCAAGCCAGCCGTTTACTGACTTCCAGTTGAAGGTCCTCAATAAGACATGACACATATTATTATAGATTATCCACAACTTAACTCAATAATCTTCAACTAGCTACAAGAACTAAGGTGGCCTTGCTGGTTAGAGTAGCGAAGCCTGACAGACATGGTCTATCATAAATCATCTGAAGATAGGAAGGACTTGTAGAACATGACCTCTTAGGAGTCTATCACACTGATTGTGCCAAAGTCAAACACATCAACATACAATCTACCTGTTTTTTAGGGTACTTGGCTTTGCTACACTGTGCTTGCCCTTCCAAGATATGTAAAGAGGACAGCTGCAACTGAGTCTTATTGCATTGATGTCCTGCTGAGTGGGTTTGCTCAGTCTCTTGTGATAAAGTAAATGTTTCATGTATGTCAGACTCCCAATCAGGGCAAGATGACAAGTAAATCTTGGTGCACAGTCATACCGCCAAACTAGGGAAGTTTACTCTTTCATACCTTTCCCATCAGGATTCTGGTCCAATCAGGCCACATTGGCACTATTTGTACAGTTGGTACCAGATTGTTAGGACTGACAAATAAGTGAATCCCCACTCGGTCTATTCTGTTACTGGTGAGGCCCCAGACAATTTTTGAGATATGTTTTATCTCTTTTTCTGTTGTCTGTGCTAGTCCTGGTTTGAGTTAGAAAAACCCAACGGAAACATAGCGGTGGGCTATATGATATTACTATTCAACATTAAAGTTTTGGTATGCTTCTGAAAATACTAGGCATTGTCACTTTTGTGGATTGGCACAGAAATGCAGTGGCATCCGATAGAGCTTTGCATGTGTTGATATGGGGTTACGATGCTTCAGACATTGAGTCCAAACATGACTCTTTGTACAACTAGAGACAGGGCGAGTTGTAACATGTGGAGGTGTTGACACAGGAATTCAGAGGTCAGGTCTTTAGCTTGGGATAGACTCTGTCAATGCCGTACAATAGATGAATCTCTAGCGAACCAAGTGTTAGAGGATTCCTTTGGACAGCCATTTCATATGGCATACCACCATGCTGCAGCCAATCGACTGCCCGCTGACCCTTTTCCCTACCATCCGCTCCTCTAAACTAATCAGTGGAATGTTGACTGGATATCTACTGTTGTGCACGGACTGCAATAGAAGTCTAAAATATTCAGAATGTTGAGTAGCCGAGTTGCTGTGGCGAGTAGCGGAATGTAAAGTGCTTATCAGATATGTGTAAGACGACGTGATAAAGAGCGAGCGAGCACAGGAAACGGCCGATGACAGCAGAAAAATACTCGTCAAAGAGGGGAGGTTGTAATGTCCAGGTTTAGGTTGGGTGTATGGACCTCTTTGTTGTGTAAAACACAAGCTAGCAAACAACATATTGTGAGATGTATGGGCACCGGTCAAGGGTGCAAAAGGTGCCCATTAGTAGGTTTCAGCCTTGTGCACGACATGTATAGTAGCTGTTTGAAGAGACTTTTGATTCCCTAGATTTCCATCCATTGAGTGTCAACGGTTTTAATTGAATCTCCGTTCTCTCACAGCTCGTCCTGTAACAATCCATTGTTTGAAGGACAACAGGCCAATAAGACCGCAAGGGCTATCCGGAATAGCCCACACGTATCCCTACTGCGGTCCCTCATCAGATCAAATGGGCCCATCCCGGGCCAAATCTGAGAACAGTACGGGTACGGAAGAACAGTACGGGTACGGAAGAATAAGGAGAACGAACATATGAGCAAGAAGTTGGGACCATAGCGAGAATAGAGTAGATCTACTCTAATTCAGTTCCGTGATTACCAAATTGCAGCAATTGGTACGAGATATAGTATTGAGCCTGTCAGAAACGTATATCAATGCGAGCTTTCATAGAAATATATCCCTCTCCTGCTGAAAAATCAAATATATTGATTACTCCCCAGCTGACTTCCCCCATCCCAACAGATATACTTTTACCATGACAACTGCCTACTAGACTACAGGCGCTGTCACTCACTGCAGTTCTGATCATGACACGTCCCAAGCAGCATAACCTACCCCAGGCCTTGTAATGTCCCCAGGCCTTGTAGTGTAACTAGTGTTCATGCTAATTATAAAGCAGCTAGCACCCACACACTTGAAGCGGAAAACATTTTCACGACATAGCTTTGACGGCGCAATAAACAGCAGCAGAATAAGTGAGATATCAACAGGAGCAACAAGTGATGGACGTGATACATCACAAGTCACCGCAGATCCACTATCGAGGCGCCGTTGCAATCAAGGAACAATGAACATCGATTCGAGTAGCTGAGAATGGCGAAGGCAGCCGCAATAAAAGTCAGTCGATAATGGGTAGGCAAGGTCGCATGTAAATATATAAGACACGCTGACGAAGGACGAAGGTCAATGGTTCGCAAAGATACCTTCTACCATTGATCTATCAGTGCAGTGCCCTAGCTCCCAATCCAGGATTGACCCTCTGTATAGTTAGAAATTCAACATGAGCAGGGTCTGATTTTCTGAATGTGGCTCAGCATGTGCTTCCAGCTTGCCAAGGTGTGCAACAGATAATCAGTAGCGTTCAACTGAGAAAATTGGGCTCAAACAATTGTTGATATATATATTCTTGACCATGTTACATACCTGTTGACTGTCAATTGCGGGTAATCCCTTTTATTTGCTACTGCCATTCGTCCAGACCATTCGCTTGGATCTGGCTGGACAGCTGTTGTCAGGATCGTGCTGAATAGAGCGAGATTATGTTGCATAAAGTGAGCTAGAGTTAAGAGTAAAGAAGAGAAAAGCTAGATATCGCTATGTAGACTATGTACAGTGTGCTGGAAGCGGCAGGAGCGTCAGAGACGCCGGGAATAAGCGGAGATAGATCACTAGCCACCTATATGGCACTTATTTCGACAGATCGGAACACTATGAGCATCTCAATTGACCAAATTCAAGTACTCAGTTGTGGGCGAGTGCCTTCGGTGTTTGATGCTTATATATCTCGAGGCATATATCGGAACACAACATGTGATGTAATTGATATTCACATCTATATGTACATTACAAATGTTCCGTATCTCCGTCTCAACCTCCGAGTTGTGCCATCTCTCCCAAAGCACTGCCTGACAGACATAGTTGGGTCTACTTACGCATCTATAGTACTTCTGTGCCGAATGCTGCACGCGCTTGCACCTGACCGACAGTTTCTACCGCACATGCTCATGTCAATCAATCAGTCACACCTTCAGGCGTGTATCTTCTTTCTGGAGTCCAGGTAACGATGTCGGATTGACCATGTGTTTGGAACACCCAGCTGATCATAGTCAGGTGTGTTGATCTGGGTATGTTCAGAAGTTTGAGGGTTGCAACCGTTGAGATAATATAGATAAAATGTCTAAGATTCAGGTCACAAATTTTGCAGTCCATGGCTACTCTGTATGCAGTGACAATTTCAAGTGTGTGGCCTAGGCAGGGGCTGCTCTGATGCAACACAACAATTTCATGGATGGTGTTACTTCTTTCGCCTTGTGTGTTCCCACATACAACCCTCACAATGAAAACTGATTGTCTGACCAAGTAGAAACGATTTCATGATGCGTGTGAAGGAAAGGGGAGCAAGAGTTCCAGTGAGAAAAGTGAAATGTCACTGAGAATGTTGTTCCAAGGCGGAATTCAAGAGAGTAGGAAGCAGCAGGCATGAGGGTTTGCCTGATACTGGGATACTGGGTCAGTGATAGCGGTACTTTGAACCGAAGTGAATTATGACAAATCTTGTAGACATTTAGAGTGCGTTCGGCGCGCATTTTCGTAGAATTCTAGTCTGCTAACTCTGGTTGTGGAGTATATTCGGCAAAATGGAATAGAATTCGATAGAATTCGACCAATTACACTCTACAATGCGTTCGGCGCGATTCATTGTTAGCATAGAATGCGAGATTTGAATTTTATCGAATTCTACACTTCCCAATCTGGTAATTTTCACACGTCCAAATTAACGACCCCTCGAGGTCGTCAATGGACCGTTCTATTAGAATTCCCACGTGTCTGTGCGCGTTCATCGTGCATCCTTTGGCATCACTGAGTGTTCCTTTGCGGACATTTCTCTCATCAATCTTATTATCGATTTCTCTAGTCAAGAATAGACCATTCTTGCCCTTTTTGGGCTGTAACAGTCTACTACTTTACGAGAATACTCACGAGTACTCATCAAGATGAGCATGCCACCACCCTCTACACCTGCTCCGGCCCAGGGCAAAAAGCGTCAGAGAATAAAACCAGAGGGGGAGCCTCCTCCACGGTTTACCACGGACGAGGACAGATGAATGATCGAACTTCTTCGAGGTATTCAGGTGTAAGTCGTCTATTTTGTGTATGATCTAGACCAAATTTCACCCCAAATGGACTGATCAATCCCATTTTGCGCAGCCAAGCGGGGGAGCAGATCAAGAACTTCCACAATCACGATTGGAACAAGGTTGTGGACACCATGATTCAGGAATTCAATATTAAGAGAGATGTCTCTGCGTTCAGAGCACGGATCTCATATCTTAAGCATCAATATTGGGCACCATGCAACAAGCTCATGAATAAATCAGGATGAGGATGGAAAGATGGGATGCTAGATGCCACCAACGAGCAATGGGATAGTGTCATTCGGGTCAGTCTGAATTTTGTCTAAATCCGTTACACGTTCATCAAACCGGTCTGATGAAAACCATGCTTCATCCAGGCCAACAAACAATACGCCAAATTTTGTGGCCAGCCTCAACCTCTCTATGAGGCCATGGACGCATTGTTCTCTGGTACAATGGCTACCGGGACCAGAGTTTTCAAGCCAGGAAGCGTGATTGAAGTTGATGATGGTTCTGGAGATGAAAATCAACCCATTGAGATTGATACAGATATCGAAGAGGTGATGAGATCAAATTTCATCTGGTTTACAGATTTATTGTACTGATTCTCTTCGATTTAGACCAACGCTGAAGAAAGCTCGATTTGTCCCGATTCGCCCATCCCAGACACACAAGGCTCCTCTCAATCTCATTGTTCATCTCAAGTCATTGAGGCCAGCACTGCTTCTACTCAATCGACTTCGTCTTCATCTAGATCCAAGAGACGGAAGAAGCCTTCTAGATCACAATTGGAAGAACCAGACCTGGAAAATGTATTGGGCGGCTTTGTCGACAAATTCTGAACCATTTTCAAACCAGAAAACCCCTCACCTAGTCGCGCGCCCCTCACTGAGACCGAACAGCTAATGCAGGCCATGAAATACCTCAAGAACGCGGATTTCTTGGCCCAGTCAGATAAAACTCGACTGATGGAGCGGATATTTGACGACAAAGTCGCTTTGCAGAAGGTTTCTCTGGCGTCAGAGGAGCCTGAAGCCATGTTCATGCGCAATATTGTCGTAAATCTATTCCAAAATATCGGATCCCGACACTCCGACCCTTCACAGCAAGGCTTCCTTTCGATCTTTGAAAGCACTCTTGGCAGTTCTAGATCATATCGAAATGAGAGTGAAAGCGATTGATCTGTACCATTTATAGCAATTCTCGAACGCTTTCTGATGTTTGTAAATGATACCTAGAGATCAGTGCGCTTGATGTTGACAGTCCTTTGGATCGTGTTGGCGTGGCAGGAGAGAACATCGTAAAACGGTCTATTTTGTAGCTTTTTGGTGCCATTATTTCATTTCCTATTCGAGTATTAAGATATTCATACCGTTGTTGACATGCAAGCCTTGAAGTTGAATGATCGCCCGTGGTCTCAAATGTCACTCTTTGAGTCGATTTGGAGCTGTAGCAATGAAGCAGCCTTGTGAATACGCATGTAGACACGCTGACACGGTGACTACGATTGAACTCACCCGTTCAGACCGAGGATGTGCTGATCCCCACTGAAAGTTGTGTTTCTAAGTCTTTTCTCTCACTCACAGTCTAACTGCCTCAACAAACGACAATATCAACATCAATATGGCACCTAGAAAGACATCCAAGGCTGCGGAGCGCCGAAGAAGAGCCTCTCAGGCTCACAGCCAGCCTCGTGAGTACATTGTTGCTCAAACAATCTAGATTGATCACTGATCAAGCTGCTTTAGGTATTGGCGGACGTTATGTCTGATCGAACGGACTAGTACGAATTCAGCATGGCGGGTTAGTCCAGGACGAGGATATTGAAGAGGATGAGCAATATGCTGGTCGTGAGTTTGTTGTACATACATTGAATGTCTCCTGCACAAAGACACAACATGACGCCAAGACTGATGTTGTTGTTTGCTCTCCAGTCGTGTATGAATCATCGTCTGGAGAAGAGGAGGAGATCGAGATGGCCATGCCGGGTCGAGGTGGGTTCAAAGTATCAAGAATGTTAGCTAATATTGCCAGATGTCATAGTTGAAGAGCTTGGAGACGACTCGCACGCCCCCAGCATCTCCACTACCGCCGCTGCCACCGCTCCTGCCACCGCTCCTGCTACTGGCCGCTTTCCTCTTGGGCTTGGTCCCCCACCGCAAACCGACTTGGGGTCAGTGTCAGCTGGTTCCCTCATGTTTCACAATCCTGAAGTTGCTAGCAAGCTAACAGGGATCGACTATAACAACAGCGCCTTCAATCCTGACGATCTTCTCGACTTTTCCGGTCATATTGAGCCTGGAGGTGACTTTGAGATGACGGACATGGACCACGCAGACGCACAGACTGAGCCTAATAAGGCTGACAATAAGGAACAAACTCGTGAGTACCACGCTTACTGTTAGCAGACGTCTATGCCGCTTGTTTCCTGACCCAAATTGTCTTGTACCAGCTGAGATAGGCTTGAGGTCGAGATCTCATAGTCTTTTAGCCACTCCAAAGTCGAAGTCCCCCAACCAGCACCCTCCGCGCACCCCACGAGCCCCGCCCAATGCTAACCGCAGCCCAGGAAGGATCTTTGTCCTTCATCCCGAAGCGAGAGAGGTCACTGGTGGCAATCGGTGCCAACGATGCGTCAAGGATGATCTCAGGTGCCTGCGACCTGCCGAGGACGTAGCTAAGTGCTACACGTGTGATTCGCGATACTGTTCTTTTTACCAGAGTCCTAAAAAGCGTAAGCAGCAGGAGGAGGAGAATTCGCGAGCACGGAACAAAGCATGGGTCAAAATTACAGAGTTGATCTCGCTTGCGACTGGCGCAGACCGCAATAGTCAAACTTACTTTCTCAATCGAATTGCCACTTTGGCTGTAATCGTAGGTGAGCCTTTCGATAAGATAACTCACAACAGGTTCCCGTGGTTCAATGCTCCTGGCGGCTCAGGTTCAGGTTCAGCTTCGGTTTAGATTGCTGCTATACATATCTTGTAGTTTTCACATATGAAATAGACCATAACAATAGTAGATAGACTTATTTAGGATGCATGCAAGATTTTCTCAGCTGTTTCAAGCGATACCACTAATCGGAGGCAAAGCGGTGTTGACTGACGATAAGTAAAGATGATATTGTACCACTCATCCATTGGAGCACACCAATAGCAGAAATTGGGGCGTAAATAGACTCAACGCCACAGCAAACGGTCTGAGTGCTTGACTATGATAGCTGAACCTGTTGCTATCAGTCGAGCTGTACGATAACAGACAGAAGTGGACTGAATCACTGGAGCCCTGGTCACAAATGGGTGTGCATAAAGGGATATCAAGTTATCGATGACAAGAGGATGGAGAGTGTGCTAGTTGATATCATTCTTGTCTACACAGGCCAAATCTCGACCAGACAAAGCTATATAGATTATAATATTGTGTTTGATGGCCTACGGTTGGCTCTAAGCCTCCTATCCTGTAAGTGGATCTGATAGGAGGTCCACATTTCCTGTGCTATTATGTCCCGTTTGGCCTCAGCTCGTTGTTTCTCAAGGGTAGACACCCCACTTCGGATTGAATCTGATAAATCTGGAACCATATCACCGTCTAGATCCTCAAACTCTTCACTATCTAGATTGATTTCGGGAAGGTCGTTGTGGTCCCAGGTCCTCAACATGTTGTGCAGAACACAACAAGCAGAAACAATCTGTCCATGGTATCTAGGCGGATAACGAATTGGTTGGTCGAGAATCTGGAATTGCGACTTCACGACTCCAAAAATACGTTCAATCGCATTGCGCGTGCTCGAGTGTCGATGGTTAAACAACTCCTGTGGAGTTTGTGGTCTAGAATAAACATTATCAGATGCCAACCACAGTTTTGGTTGTCTTTGAAGACAGATGCTTGACTAGCGCCTCACGCCCTCGACCAAATTCCTTCAAATGGTATCTAGTATTTCGATATGGAGTCATCAACATGTCACACGATGGATATCCAGCGTCTGCCAGATAAAAACGGCCTTCAGGGACTGTAAAATCGTCTGCTTTGGCTTCATGGAACACCATAGAGTCATGTGCAGAACCCTCCCAGCCTGCAAGAAGATATGTAAATCGAAGATCTAGAGTACAAGCAGCAAGAACGTTGATAGAAGTGTAGCCTTTGCGATTCCGGTAACGATTTTGGTCTACTTGAGGAACAATTACTCTAATGTGCGTGCCGTCAACTGCACCAATCACGTCTTTGAAGAATGGATACCTCTTGGGGTTTGACTCAATCTCGTCAGGAACGGGATTGGCAAGTGTAGGTTGTTTGATCCAATAGTAGTAGACCTCTTTCAATGTAAGGGCGTTCAGAACGTCGTGAAAGCATCTAAACTTGGACTATCAGCACAGTTGTGGACCATTTTCAGAGATATGATATGATTCGCTTACCCAGAAACTGTGTCAAAGGACCTTTGGAATGTCTCAGCTATGTGTCGAATGGACAGACCTTTTCTGAGGATATATAGACCAATAGCGAGTCGCTCTTCTCCAGAGATTGAATCAGATTTGAGGCCGAATTTCATCTGGCGTAGATACTTATGGACCATTCTGAATACATCTGGTGAGAGTCCAGTGTGATCTTTCATGGCTATTCGATTTTTTCTCATCCATTCTTCGACCTTCATTTGGCCTGTGTGTGTGAAATCGTGGAGAGGTTGTGGGTGTTTAGACCGTTTTTGACAGTGATAGTGAAAAATAATGATTAAAATGATGGTCAAAGCAATGACAGGTGGGACGGCATTATGATGAGGTACCTGCTGCATTGGCATGACGTCCAAATGATGATTATAATAGACTGATTGAGGTTTTTCTTGACCAATATATGCCAAAAACAGAGCAAGCACTTGAAACACTTGTTGCTTGTTGATGTTGTTGTTCAAGCGATTTTGTGTTCAGGCGATGTCAACCACATGGAATGCACATGTTGAAGAAGACAGCCTCGAATCTAGACTTTGGAAATATTCGACCAAATTAGCAAAATGCGTTCGGCGGTCGCAAACTGCTAAAGTGGACAATTATGATCCTGATAGAATGCATCCGTTCTGAAACTTTCTACTCTACTGAGAACTTGTCCTAATTGGGTAGAATTGGTGCCGAACAGCTTCTTACAGAGGAATCATGTCAAGGTGCTTCAGCTATAGCTCCAAGATTGATACAGAGACGGAGGAGCAAGTAATGTTTGGAGTTGTCAACTCAAGAACTGAGTCGTTGGTTGAGGATATAGGTGTCAACTAGCTTGGGGCAGGCTTTGTGGCTTGGGTGGAGCCATAGTAAAGATGAGAGATTGCTTCAGACAGCCACTTTGTATGACGTGCACCATGCTGCACTAAATTGACTACCTGCTACCCCTTATCCCCACAGTCCAACACTCCTCTTGACTACCTGATCAGATATTGACTATACATCTTCTGTTGTGCATGAGTGCTATAAAGCTCTCAGCTGTTCAGTTCTTGAGTAGTCAAGTTGT
The DNA here is from genome assembly GCA_000507405.3 of Kwoniella heveanensis BCC8398. Lineage (NCBI taxonomy): Eukaryota > Fungi > Basidiomycota > Tremellomycetes > Tremellales > Cryptococcaceae > Kwoniella > Kwoniella heveanensis. The sequence continues at coordinate 755,930 of KI669499.1, forward strand.
TGTGGCGCGTGGCGGAATGTACAGTGTTTGCCAAATATGCTTCTGGCAACATGACAAATATACATACATTTGTCAGGGAACACCTCATTCCTCAGCTCATATATATGGATCACAAGTACAAGTACAATGGCGTCAACAGCATCCAGCTCCTTGTCTGTCTCCCTTTGCTTGCACCATTGTGACATTATCTCTTTGGAAGCTTGCAAGACAGCTTGTTTCATTGTAATGACAATGCAGACCTGAACAAGACTCAACCCCTAGGCTCTTGACTGAAAACTTTGCATCTTGACCATGATCAATTCTGAATGCCCTGACTGAGCATTTTCTTGGAATCAGCGACTGATGCAGCTCTTTGTGATATGTATAGTGAAGCACAGGTCCTTGAAATGTCGGTCCCAGTTCTCAGTCAACTGTTAACCATGCTCTGACAAATTCAGTGCTTGTCACAACAGCAGTGCCATCAAGAAAGCAGATAGCAAGCATATAGAGATCATGATGAATTCTGAAACATCATCAAAAGGCACTCCCAACCGGATTATTGAAAATCCACACAGGGTGCACCTGATAATTTCCCCTTAGTTTTGCCTTCTTGTCGTCCTGGTTGCATTCACTTGCTTGGGACACAGAGTTTGACGTTTCGTATCCTATGAGGCTATGGCTTTTGACTTGGATTGGTCGTTCACCTTATCAGGTATGAGCACCACAAATTTTTGGGCTGGTATCAGCCGGCTACCAGGCACGTCGGCTGACAGACGAGGAGATCCGGTCTCGCTTTATCCAACATTAGCACATGAGTACGGCCTTTGGGGTATATACGCTGCATGCATCTCGGCCATACAGATGGAATCAGACATTTTCGCGTGTATGTTTTGGAAGCTTGGAGATTGGTGCTTCGAGTGCTCATTCCTGGGAGAAAGGGTGACTGAATGCGAGTCTGGTCAGGACGGAGGAAGGGCGGCTATCGAGATCCAACAGATTAGACCAAGTAACTGAGAGCGATGACGAGGTACAGTGACATCACTACAGCAGTACGTCAGCATTTGCTCGCATGATTTGGGCGGGATCAGGTGCTTACGCATGACACCTTCCATGTAGTTGGAACGACCTAAGATATGAGGAGACAATCAGTCAAGTTGGACGCGAAAATACAGCTGACTGGATTGAGGGTAGTACTCACCATCCTGTAGCAAGAGGTTGACCAGCATGACGGAGACGAAGAGGGTGATCGTTTCAAAGTTTGCCTGGAGAACAGTGTCTTAAGTCAGTCACAAGAGGCGACGTTGAAGATTTTACCAGAAGGAGCAACACACGAAGAAAAGGGTGAGGTTTTTGTTGAGCGGCCAGGCGATAAGGACCAACAGCGGAATCATGCCCGCAGCGATCTGAATGCTGGAGCCAACGCTGACACCAATAGTGAGTTCCATCTTGCCTTTGCAGGCCATCCAAACGGAAGTGACGTGCTCCGCAGCGTTACCAACGAGCGGGAGAAGGATAAGACCGATGAATCTATCACGCTAAATTCAGCCTCGAGACATCTCTACGACACGTGACCATACATCATCGGAACTCACTTTTTGGGAATGTTCCATTGTTGAGCAGTTTCGTCGATGCTCCCGACTAAGATGTCCGCGCAGAATGCAGTGATCACAGTGATGATGACAAGCCAGGCTCCAGCGCTCCACTGGTCCATTGCAGCCTCCTCAGCCTCCTCGTCTTCGTTCTGTTCGGCTTCAAAAAGGCTGGCGTGCGTTCTAAGCTGGAAGAAAAGATAACCGAGGTAGGTCGCCAGGAGGATGATCGATGTACCTCGGGATAAGAGCAGGAGCCCATGCAACGACGCGTCGGCGGGGTCAGGAGCGCCGTCGCCGACCAGGATCTTGATGGTCGCCTTGGCATCCTCAGACTCTGAAGCATGATCTGCGGGACAATTCGACATCAGCTTGGTCACAATGACGAATCGCGCACGGCATCCCGATCCTAACACTTACAGGCAGCAGGCAAGATGAGCGTGATACATGCCAGAGTCATCAGAGACGAGCTCGCCTGTGCCGCGGTCACCTGGAAGGTTGATTCGTAGAAGAAGAACCCGGAGCTACGTTGAGGTCAGCACTACGAGCGCGGAACCAGAGAGAATTATTGTGGGAGGGTAGCTCACGCAAAGAAGCTCATCCCGAGCACAAGCAGAAGGTTAGAGAGAACGCTGCCCAGCAACGACGTTTGTACCAGACGCAGTTCGTCTGCAACGAAGAATTAGCGAAGAAGGGAACAACATCAGGCGGATACTCACTCTGAACGAGTGCGGCGATAGCAACGATGAGTTCGACCGCATTCCCAAAGCTATCACGACAAACCAGGATCAGTCGCGCTATTACACCGTCAAAACGACATTGCTCACGTAGCGTTAAGGAGACCACCTAGAGTTTGACCAAGCTTCATAGACAGTTGCTCAGTACTGTCCCCCAAGAGCTGGCACCAATTCACCTGTCATCAGCGCGTCGAATACAGGTGAGAAATATGTCGCTTTGCAGTCTCTCACCTTTGCGAGGGGTACGATGGCGAGGAACGAAGTCGAGAATCGAGCGGCAGCGCTCCAGTGTAAAGAGTCGGCTGCACGTGATAGAGAGAGCCGGACCAGTCAACACGAAGGCTCGGACTCATGGAGGATGCTCCACGGTGGATTCTTGTTTATCGGCGACGGATGGGGAACTTACCAATGATCGATAGAGGAACACAGACAAGGAGCAAATTAATCCACGAGCCCAAGAGGAGATGCCTTGTTGACCCGATGGGATCGAATGATTTGTTCGGCCGACCTTGATTGCCGTTCCCAGTAGAACCAGAACCGCCCAACAAGGGCGTAGACTCTTGAGTCGGCATGACCCGCGCTAATTGTGATCGAGTAGATGCAGATGTGTGAGGATGCGCGTGGAGAAGTGTAAAAGCAGAAGAGGAATGAAGGTGATAATGGTAGTTGGGGAAGGAGGAGAAAGAAAGGAGAAGGACGTTGTAAGACGTTAATGTAGTGGACGGGATTTCAGGGTGATTGGAGTGACAGTGAATGCAGTGAATGCGGGATATAATTAGGTTCCGTGAGCTTGGCATGATTGTTGGCCCAATACGTAATACGCTGCAAAGGCAAGGCACGTGCGTAATTCCTACGTCATAACGATTCCCAACCGCCAAGCATTAAGTTTCATACATTCTGTCAGTGGCACCCGTACGGGGGGGGGCATGGTCGAATGCCCTGAGCAAGGCACGCTTGTGCGCCCAAACACGAAATTGTAATACCATAATTGTAATTAATAGCTTGTGATAGCTTGTAATAGCTCTACATGCTCTGCTTAGTCAGCTACTACAGGAAAGAGCGAGGCATATGCAGTGCTTGCCGTTGCCTCTTGCACCGCATCCGCAACCCATCCTGCCATGCCATTGCCATTGTTGTCTTCAAGACTCTGATGCTTCTTTCTTAGTGGTCCAAGTATGCATGACTCGCATCGGTTTGTCTGTCAATGCAATCATCCCACATGTCGCCTCTTCCGCCATCGTCATCCTCGCCACCATCTTTCACGGCATGATGCCCGTTGCCTGCCCCAATTCTTCGTATCGTCTTTCGAGAAATATAACCTATCGTACAGTTCATAGCTTGATCTAATTCGGAGGTATTAGCGTGTCAGTTACCTATATCCCTTAATCTTGAAACATCACTACCATCTCACAGCGAGTCATCAACAAAGTCACAGCCAGCAAGGCATTCCTTCTGTCGCGAGCATCCTGTATCATCGGAATATACATATCGACCGACATCTACTACTATCACCAAATCGGCCTCCCAGCACAGGATCAGAAACTCTACTATCGCGTTCACATCGTCGGCACGAGCCAGCCAGTTGGCACCTGGTCTGCCCTGCTCGACACGACAGAGGCGTTCTCACGATGAGGTCCCAACCTGACAGTCGGCCGCTGTCTCCTCAGATCCTTACACCCGTTAACGAACCCCAAATAGATGGACTTCCGCCCGCTCCCACGATCCTTATGAGCTCAGATGGCGAGGACAGGGTCAGCGATCTTGGCGCCGAACGTATCACAGGTCGACCTGTCTCTCTCTTGACGGCGATGATACAGACATCCGATAGTCACAAGCCCGGCACATCGAGCAGAGCAAACTCACATGCCGCATCTGATCAAGCATCTGCGCTCTCTTCTGTGCCTTCCACGGCGTTCTCCAGCCCCCGGAATCTCAGCCATGGGATTCTGCAGCAGGGTGGAAGAGCAAGCGATCAAGTTGGATCCTCGTCCATATTGCGAAGAGAGAGTGCCGGTGGCTCATCGGAAGGCGCACTGTACGAACCAGCGGTCGGTTTGGGACTGGGCGGAGTGGAGAAACTGCATCATCGGTTGCAGAATGTGGAGGAGAGACGAGAGCGTATTGAATGGGCTGATGATGTCGCAGGCAAGCTGGTGAGGACGGCTTTCGTGTGGAGTCTGAGCTGCCTACATTCTCTTGTGGTAGCTAGCTGACTGATGCATGCCCACTAGAGTACTCCTCATCGACCTGGAGGTCTCAAGTTCGCGGTCGCTTCCCAGCCCTCACACGCTATTGGCCGTTCGACGGCAGTGCGAGCTCTGAAAGCGGACGATGAGATGGATGAGGAAGACTCAGATGAGGGGTATCAAGAAGACGAGGAAGGTGGCTTTGATACGGATAGCTCGGGCGAATTATCCGATGATGATGTCGACTCACGTTACCCGTTCGCTCGCTCGACCAACTTTGAAGAACCTCGTTTCATCGGATCCACGCAGATTTCTGCCAATAAGCCCTTATCCCCCGCTCCTGCATTGTTGCCACCGCCAAGCCGACGTGGAAGAGGCCATATACGGGTCGACGAGTCGGCGGCTCCACCAGGAGAACAAAACAACACCTGTTCGCGCCACCGCAGTCCGCCTCCGACTCGATCACGCTCAGGCAGCCAGGCGCGATCATCCACGCCGGGCAGTCCGATGAAGAGACATCACAGTGGACGTTTGTCCGACGCTGGCCCTCGCGAGGGAAGGGCTGGCAGCCCCATGCCGGGGCGCATACAGGTCGATCCCGATGATGATGATGATCAGGCGGCCCAGGAGGGGGAGGAAGAGAATGGCGATGGCTACGACAATGAAGGCGTCGGCGAAGAAGATGGGGCAGACCCTGATCAAGAGGAAGTCGATCACGCGGCTGGTGGTTGGCGCAGTGACGATGCGATTTTTCATGGACCGAAAGCGCGACAGGTCAAACCTATAATCATACATCGCCAACGTCGTCACAGCTCGGCTTTGGCGCAGGCTCATGCGGTGTTTGTCAATTCCGATGAAGAGGGCGAATCGTCTACTCCCGCAATTGGGACAAGTGTGAGAGGTCTCCTGCGACGGGCGTCAGCGCACCTTGCCAACTTTCGGCGTCCCTCGTCCGGCGGTATGCACCGAATCGGCTCTGAAGATGGTAGTCATTCAGGTGGCGGCGGCGGTCTATCCGGTCGTCTATCGACCCAGACGACGTGTCCACCAGCGCTCGACGAGACGCCGGCTATGGCCCAGGGTCTGTTCACCCACGAGTATGGGGATGGGCAAGGAGGTCTCGCGCATCGGCTTGAGACGACTTTGTTGAGCCCTTCGAACCCATCGTCGGCCAATGTTTCTCGTTCCGTCTCAATGAAACGCGCAGAACAGGTTGAGGAGGAGTTGCGTTGAGAACAAGACTCTTGATTGGAGGTGTATGGAGATCCAAGTACATGTAGATGAAGCTCTATAATCGCTGTATATGTAACCTTTTCTTTCATCTAGTCCTCTGTTGTACCCACACAGAATAGAATCGCATGCATCGCACAAATGAGACCCAACGATTATAAACAGCAGGAGAGGTGGAGCCAGGCGCCGACGGCACTTTCCCAGCTTGCATCGCATTTCACATTCAGTCTCGTAAGATACACCTCGTGTCATCACATATTTTCCCGCATCTCATCGTGTAACCAGTCGGTCTGCAACATTAGGAGAACATGTAGACAGAGGAGACAGCCTGATGCGCATGCTATGCATGGATATCAAGGTAGGCGATTCATGACTGACTGGAATTGTTGTTAAGCTAAACCCCCCTCCAGTCGATGACTAGCTTTGTTGTCATACATGATGTCTCCTTCTGACCCTGCGCCCGAGTCCATGTCCCCTCATCGGTCAGCGGCGCATCCCCATGATAACGCTACAGATGCAGGATCTAGAGGTCAAGGCTTGCCCCACCGGCGACCATCCCTGACCTTGTCGCCTCACCTACTACCTTCCTCTACCTCTTCCGCCCCTCTGAACATACCTGTACCTCGTCGTCATGGCAGCATCAGCAGTAGCAGGTCACCCAAATCGGCAGGTTTCGCAGAATCGCTGCCTACTTCACCCTCGTTGAGGCGGCAGTCAAGGGGATCTTTCGGGTCGCTGAGCGGCTCCGCCTTTCTTCCACCTCCACTATTTGTGTCAACCACCAGCGGCGGCAGCAGCGGTCTGTATACCAGACCCGGTCCAACCATTGAGACCGAGCTACTTCTCGGCGGTGACGAATGGCTGAGCAGAACGGTACAATCGGTCCTTGAAAGCGAGGATGTCAGGGAGCCAATCGTAGTAGTGCCGGGAGAAGAAAGAGTAGAGCAGGGTGTCAAGGTGAGGTTGACCTTCGCAGGAGATGTGCTGATACTAGGAAAAGGAGCTTCTGACCAGTCAGGGAGAGTACATCGTGGTACGCTGTCAACATAGCGAATCGATATATGCCTTCTTTGATGTGAGTAACAAGGAGAGTCTTTATGCTTTTGTTGCTGTTATAGAGAGAGAGCTGATCGACCGTGCTAGTATGCCGATCTCAACACGTTCCTTCTTCTTGTGTTGGGAGTGACGTCGAATGGCGCATCTCATACGAGTGGGAAGCTTATCGACGAGGAAGACTCGGGCGATTGTCATCGACGAGCGGAAATCCTACATCGATTGCGAGGTGGAGAGGACGTCAGCGTGTCATCAGTGTGCAGTGAGTAACTCGTATTTCCGCATTCAACTGTGTGACTGATCGAATCCGGTCATTTCAGACGTGTCTGGCAAGAATCCTCACCACAGTGTTCCGCATGATACCACTCTACGGGCCATCATTCAGCTGTTTGCGAAGGGTGTCCACTGGATCGCCGTGACAGGCCCTGCGGCAGATCTGAGAGTCCTCTCTCACACCACGCTCTTGCGACATCTACTGTCTCTCCCGGATGACAGCTGCCCAGCTGCTTTCAAGGCACAACTCGACTCTAGAGCTTTGGGGTTACCTCTTCACTCGCTGATCTCTCTCGAATCGTCCGCTACCGTTCTCGATGCCATGCAGACGATGAGTATTTGCGGTGTGCACGCACTGGGGGTAATCAGTGGCGGTCAAATTGGATTTCGCCGGGACAACGCTACTATGACCGGGAACGAAACTTCTTCTTATACCTCTTCGCCCCTCTTGATGGCCATTGACGATGATTCCGACGGCAATCTAATCCACATCGTGCGGGCGCAAGACTGTGCCATGCTGGTGGTTCCCAGCGTGGGCAAAGAGGCCTTGGCAATGACCCTCGCTGACATGACCAAGATGGTGGAGCAGATGGAAGAGGCAGGCAGTCAAAGGGGGGAAGATCGTGTTCCAGGTGAGTAGTTTCCGCTCCTCTTTTCGCCCGAACCGACGGTGCGACGATGATGAGAATGCGGTACAAAATGCCAGTGCAAACCCTGCCCTCGTCCAGCACGCTACTGTATGCGTGTCATGTCATACTAGCGACATCGTCATCAAGGGTCTTTGTTCGTAATCACAGTGCGATCTCTCCTATTCTATCCCCCGTCTCTCCCCCGGCGGCAAGGGTGCTGTTTGGTTTGCCTCAGCCCCCGCCGACTCAGATGTCTCCTCATTCAGTGCTTTCGATCGTGGACGTGTTTGATTGTTTGGTGCGGCTGTACACTGGCGGTCCCTTTTCTTCGGGTTTTTTTAGGAAGTGAACGCGAGAACAGGTGAAGCCCACAATGGTCACATACAAGTATGCAAATAATAATAAAAAAAAAACCCACGCAGCCTTCAATGTAGTCGAGTGATCAACTGCCAAAGACAGACGCCCAAGACTGTAGCGGTCCCTAACCCGCCGCCTCCAAACGCCGCGATCCAATGATGCCATTTGCTGCGCTAGTCAGCAGTGTCCTCCTCGTTCTATGTTACTCACATTTGTCGCACCGGCACAACTTCTCGTACCGCCCCCTCGCCACCGTGAAAGCTCTGATCCAGGTAGAAACGCTCCATCCGTTTCTCCTTGGCAGTCCACACACCTCTCAGCCAGAGCTCGAACGCGCGAGCTTCCTCAACGGTCGCCAGTCCTGTCGTGGCGGGAGGGACAGCGTCGCTACCGGCTGGCGGTTGCTTTGTGACGAGCGACGGAACTTCGGATTTGTCCGAGGACAGGTTGGAATACAGATGCAGGTGGATGTGAACCGTCGGAGGCGGGACTGATCGCAAGAAGACTGAAAAGAGGCCATACCTGATTTGAGAAATGGCGATGAGCAGCTTTTTTTCGTATGTCGAGGAGCGGCGCTTACCAGTCTTGCGGGTATTTTCCGTACGGAACGCCCGGGTATCCAATGGTCACATCCAAAAGCTGAAGATCCGGTATCTGTGGGAGTAGTGTCCTGAGACAAAAGAGAAGCCCGGTCGAACGAGGATGAAGCATTGTGACGAAGTCATCCTGTCAAGAGCATCCGGTGAGCTCTCTGGAATCCGCTTTGACTGTTGCGTTTTGTTCTACTCACCACCCCCTCTCGTTCGGCATATCTCACGCTCTTCACCCTTTCTTCATCGCTCACAATGGTACCCTCGGGGAAAATGAGAAGCCAAAGGGGCGATCTCTTCTTGGTCGGAAGCAAAGCAGAGGATTCATGGGAGTGTTCGGATTCCGCGTCGGAACGAGCTTGTTGTCCAAGTTGAGTCAATGCCAGTGTCAGATTATCCCGATCTGCAGCCCAAGATCGATTCATGAAAATGAATCCGAAGAACCGCTACAGTATGTCAGCTATGCGATCCTCGCGGGGTTCACACTCACCATGCCCCAACCGACGATGGGGATCTTCTTGAGACTGGCCTTGAGAAGAATGACCAGGCCATGGGAATTGCCAGAGTAGCAAGCCAAAATCCACATGTACATCCAGTCCAGATAGGCCTGGTGATTCGCCATGAGCACAAGGCGGTCGGGAAGGTGTAGCTTGGTCATATTTCCCTTCTCATCACGCTCGACCAGACCGGTGATGGACGGTGGCGCATCAGTGGTCAATACAAGTGAAGTAGGCCCAAAGAGCACGGTGATCGCAATGACTTTGGGAAAGGTCAGCAAGCGGGCGGCCCGTTCTCCTCAGTCAGACTCACGCAGCCGTCCGTATCCATCCTTGGTCCAGCCAATGGCGCTTTCGAACAACCGACGGCCAGCGAATGGAATCAAGAGCAGTGGCAGAAACAGAAACTGAACAGAGTTGATGCCTAGCTGAGCTAGGTTGAAAAGAATGGGGAAGAAGATCTTGCTGGTCCATGGGCCATGAGGCGGTCTTTGATCAATGGGAATGGTGTACAACGGCTTCTCCGACATGGTGTATAGTCAGTGCGATGCGGCGAGAGCGCGATGAAGGAGATGGAGAAGGAGAAGAAGACAGACAAAGAAAGGATTGAGATGTAAGATGTATTGTTGCAGTGACTAGATATATACGGATACGTGGCCCCGGCTACCGGTAGATCACGTGATGAAGCGTCATCTTGGCAAGGGTTAGTCACCAGATTGACTGGGGTTTGCAATTTCTTTTTGGCACCTTCCTGTGTCATATGTTCCGTACAGTCGCACTGCATCAAGAGCAGTCTGTGTCTGAGGAGGGCACACACACACTGGACATGCCAGTCGAGAACAAGCGAGGCGCAGATACATGTGATAGCTGGGCAAGAGATATATACACTAGATGATGGCAAACTACGAGGCAAACTGAAGCACATAAAGATGAGAGAACCATTCACTTAACATGGAAGAACTTGTCGAGGACCTTGGCGAATCGCTCAACCGCCTGGTATGTCTCCTCGTACGTGGCAATCGAGAAGGAGAGACGGAAGTACCCGTAGCCGTTGCCTCCGATGGCGTGCTCACCACCCGCATCAAAGTACCAGCCAGGAGCGAACAAGACCTGGCGGAGAGGTCAGCTATAATGACATGTCGCGGTTGCCGGGATAACTCACCAGGTTGTCCGCGAGATTCGTCCAGAGCTTTTGAACCAAGATCTGCGTAGCGTTTTCGCCCTTCTTCACGAGGTCATGGTAGTCCGGGTGCTCGCTCACGTGAACGCCGAGGAAGATAAACATGCCCGCTGGCTTGTCAGCACTGGGCCTCAATTGACTAGGAACTCACCAGTCGGGGGCGTGAACGTGACCAAGGGCTTGTGGTGAGCATCGCGCTTCTCGTCCCATCGGTTTCGAGGCTCCTGCCTCGAATAGCAGGTGATTGTTCGAGTGCCGTTGGGGAACAACGACTTGTTCTGATTGAACTCCAAGTGGAATGTATCGGCAAAAGCATCACAGATCCAGGTCTTTCGCATGTTATAGGTAGCCTTTATACCTCGAAGCCACCGGATGTATCCATCAAATCCCCATTGTTGAAGCATGACCGTGGTCATCGCCGTGGCGAAACCGCTGGGCGCTTGGGTCGAGACCTCGCTGATCCGAGTCAATCGCTCGATGAACAGGGGGTTGGCGGTGATCCATCCGAGCCTCGAGCCGGGTGCAGAGGTTTTGGAGAATGTCTGGGGATATCGTCAGCGCATGATATTGGTTCGCGGGCTGTGAGTACTCACGTCCATCCTGATTACTCGTCCTTCGGTGTCAACGTTGAGGTAACTGGGCGGAAGCGACTTGATATAGGCCTCGTTGCCTTCTGGGCCCTCCTTCTTCTGAGAGTCAAGGAGACGTTGTTCAAGCACCGATCGGTCGGATTTAGATCCCTTGGGAGTCCATTCGCCGGTGTACTACACTGTCAGCAGGGCCTGAGGCGGGGTATAGGACTCACCAAACAGTAGTACGGCTCGTCCTCGCAGATGATGACGTCTTGAAAAAAATTCGTTGTCAGCACGATGTCCGATATGTAGGATGATCATCGCAACTCACCAAACCTCGAACAGATCTCGTACACTTGCTTTTTCCTGTCCAGCTGCATCGTCGCACCGGTGGGGTTTTGACCTGTGGGGATGGTGTACAGGATTCGGGGTCGTCGCTTCCCTCGCTTCTCCTCGTCCCACTCGCTCAATACCTTTTCCAGGATTTCAGGCAGGATACCTTCGGCATCCATCTTGACGGGGACTCGTTCACACTCGTACGCGAGGAAAGTGTTTTCCGCACTCGGATAAGTCCACTCCTCGACCAAGATTGCGTCACCAAGCTCCACAAGCATATTGACAATCTTGCTCCAGCCGTCTGTCGCGCCAACGTTGACCAATACGTCCCAGTCAGCATACGCGGGTCGATAGACCTTGGAAACGTATTCTCGCAGGAACAAGGGCAAGGCGGGAGGGCCGGTTGCCGCTGCGTATTGAAGAGAGCTTGAAAGCTGGATTGTTGTAGCATCGGTTGGTTTAGGCGCATATTTTGGGATTGTGAACGAGATGGTGGGTTTAGGCAAAGAGAACAGCCATGAGAGCACGGATTTGTTCTTCTTCGGTACCCGAGGTGGGTCGAGCGGGAAAGCGTCGTGGGCAAGGACAGTGGCTGAAAGAGTTTCGAATGGGAAGACTTCAGGGTGAGGGATTCCACCGGCCATAACAATCTGTATTACATGCCAGTCAGTGCGTGGATGACGCCGGGACGTGATCTTTTTTGGACTCACCATGCCTGGGACCGACTGGTACTTGTAGAGCTCTTTGAGAGTGCTCGCCGCTCTATTTTTGGTGACTCGATTGAGATGGTCGGTGAAGTCCTTTGCCTTTGGCAGAGCGACCTCGTATTGGGCTCTGGAGCCAGTGGAGAAGTCATAGGCAGAGTCCATGGTGAATGCTGCGTGAGGGTGGTTTGGGAGAGGAAGAAGGAGAAGAAAAAGAGGAAGACGGGATATGCAGGCATTGATTATCAATGCTAGTAGTAATCCAGGTCCCAGTCGTGACCGAGGCCGACGATCGAGTTGCCTTTGGTGTCTTCTGGCTGGAAGCAGTAATAAAATGGTGAGAAACAAGCGTGCTATCGGGTTCAGCCGAGAGAGAGCGTGTCACAAAAAGTGCTTATCATTTCGTCATGCATATGAATCCGTCCTCTGGGACCATGTGGGGTGCCAAATTGCCAATGCAGCAACCGACAAGGCTGATAAGCACAGATGGCATATATGCATTGCTGCTTCAAGAGTCGTCATGGTCATAAGGCTTCATATTGTATCATCATACTCCTCGTCCTCGCTCGCTCCTGTCATCATCGCTTGCGCTTCTCACCTTTGACTCCTCCTTTAGGTTGGCAATTGGCTTCCCACTCTTCTCTGCCCTCTCCCTCCCACATCTGCTTCAACCATACCTCTGCATCCTCCTTGCCACTCTCAGGGTGATCGAGTTGCCAGGCATTGAGCGCTTGACGGATCGTCTGAAACAATGGAGAAGGCCGAATGGAGAGCAATTGCTGCATCTCGGTGCCCTAGAGTTGTCGTGTCAGCGGGAACAGATGTTGCAAGGGGGAGTACAAGGACCCACGTTGATTAACAGCGGTTTATCTATGGCCTCGATGAGACCCATGTTCACAATCCGCTGGCGCAAGTTTTGGTACAACCTGGCAATGGCTTCCGCTTCACCATCCCATTGACCCTTCCATCCAGGTAAAACGGCCATGACCACCGCCCAGGTGAGAGACCTGTCCCATGGCCGGACGCTGGGATGCTGCATCCATACTCCGATCTCAGAGCGACCAGCAGAAGCATTGGGGTCGATCAGTTTGACCGCCTCAAATAGGTTCGCCACGTTATTCTTGACTTCTGTCGAGAGCTGAGGGTTGATAGACCAACGTCAGCTCAATCCTGCGCCGGCGCGGTTCGTAACGTGACAGAGCGCACCTTCAAACCCTCGCTGATCACAATCGCTGCTGCTGGAAGATCTTTCCCTTTTCTCTTGATATTCACGCCCGCGAACGGCGTCGCAGCGGTCGCAAGCCATAATGTCTCGTCGACGAGGAAACGGCCGTTGAGTTGGGAGAGGATTTGCGCCGACGCAGATGCCGACGCTCGTGGCGGATCCACTTCGCAATGGAACACAGACGAGTGCAGTCCGAGATTGTCGATGAGAGTCATTGCTTTGAAAGGGTTGTTATGCAGCATCTTGGTGACCTCGATGCCAATTCGTTCCTTTGAAACCTTTGTGGAGATAGCGGCCTAAAGCGGAGGTTAGCCCCCATCGGTATCGTCTGTTTTGAGCAGCGCCTCGTCTCTTCTGCTCACCTTGACATCCTCCTCCTTGATCGCATCCATGACTTGTTGGTCGATGGTCAGGTCGAAACGACTGGCGAAACGAACGCATCGTAGGATACGCAGGGGATCGTCATGGAACGTTTGTCGAGGGGGCAGAGGGGTACAAGCGATTTTCTGCTTCAGATCCGAAAGGCCTCTTTCGGTGAAATCTTCCACCTGTCTCGTGTGCACATTGTAGAACAAGGCGTTGATCGTCAAGTCTCGCCGGGATGCGTCCTCGAGAGGTGTCCCAGGTCGCTGCCCCTGTCAGCACTATATCTGCAAGGGAGTCAGACTCACCACTTGAGGGATTCGGCTGTCGGCATATGTTTCACTCCTTAATCCGACAAAGTCACACTCCAGTCCCAAAATCCTCGTTGTTCCGGTTTCTAAATGCTTGCTCTGTTCCGGATTCGCCGCGACCCTTCCCACCGACCCCGTCGCGATATCCTTGGTTTTCAGGTAGTCTACGAATTGGACTGCGAACGCATGTCCTGAGGGGATCGAAAGCGCAATGTCGAGATCGGATGAAGGAAGGGAGAGCAGCTATTTATTGACGTCGCCTCGTCAGCTTTCAAGGTGGGAAGGAGTTGTTGACACTCACTTTGTCCCTGACCCATCCACCCGCAATTCTGCATTCCACCGGTGGATCGAGTTTGGTCGCAAAGTCATCGAGCAAGTGCACGAACGTCGCCTCGACGTTGCTGAGGGAGATGGTCGGAGTCATACGGGCGGGACGCAGCAGGCGAAAGAATACTCTCATTGAGTGAGTACATCTAGGTTGGGTGAATAAAGTGACAACATCAACGGAAATTCGATGTTAGCCTCCACCTAGTAAGATCTTGAGCAATTGCGGAATGATTTGTGCTGCGACGACTCGACTCGAAGGCTCTGATCTCTCATTCCGTTTTCAGCCTTTATACATCGTTTCGACACGTCTTGACCATGTCTGTGTCGAGAACCGATGCTTGACCCGGCTTGCTATCGCAGGCAAGGGGCTATGGGGTACATGGGGTACATGCCAAGGGCGTCTTCGAGCGAGAGACCACGGTCGTTATCGTCTAATCCTAGGCCCGCTGTACATTACGAGCATTACGGGTATCGAGCAATCATCCTGTCTGCCATGGCTGCAGCATCCCTAAAAACATGATGAGGAACACAAGCAGAAAGCCCGGCAGGTACTGACTGCAGCGATGGTCGAACGGGCCGAAAATCAAGGCTATATCCGATGATAGTACGCAGGACAGATAGAGCCCTGATCGCGCAGTCGTTAGGACCAGATGTGTATATCTCTTGAGCCCGCTTGATTCTTGGTCAGCCCGTTTCCTGATCAATAATAAACAGAACGCTCAGAATGGCCCCAATCAAGGTCGCTGCCGTACAATCCGCATCTGTCGCCTTTGATCTCCCAGCAACGGTGCACAAACTGATCGCACTGGTAGGCGAGGCAAAGCAGGATGGAGCTCAGCTCGTCATGTTCCCCGAGGCGTTTCTCGGAGGTTACCCACGACATCTGGATTTCCGGATCGGAGCACGAACAGACGCGGACAGAGAATGGTACTCGCGCTATGTAGCGGTGGGTTTCCTGATTGACAGATCGGTTGAGGGCGACGCAGCTGAATATGAACGACTAGGCCGGAGTCAGAGTTCCGCGGGACGCCGTTGGTCGCGACTGGCTCGCTGAGCAGGCTGACGTTTCGGACGATTTCTGGGCCTTTGCTCAGCTGTGCAAGGTTGCCAAGGAGCAGCAAGTGGTGAGTGCGTCGTCAGACCGCACCGCCACCAGTGGGAGCTAAGTCACACAAGACAGCATCTTTCGGTTGGGATCATTGAGCGGTCCCTTGTCGGAGCAACCCTATGGTGCTGCAATATCTTGATCGGTCCAACTGGAATCCTCCTCTCAAGACATCGCAAGCTTCAGCCGACTGCAGCGGAGCGCGTTGTCTGGTCTCAAGGTGAGGCGGTCAACAAGGATGGAAACAATGTATCGGACAATCTCCCTGTCGTGGCTACGCCCTTGGGCAGGATTGGAGGGTTGATCTGCTGGGAAAGTGAGTGATAGGAATTGAGGGAGGGACCGCGCTAAACCGTGTTCAAATTATGGGCCAGACCTCATGCCTCTGGCGAGATACGTTCTCTATCAAAAGGGTGTCGATATGTGGGTGGATAGGTAATACGAGGGAGTTTCCAGCCCGTTAACGGTTTCTTTGGTCAGCTACACCGCCCCTACCGCCGACGGCAGGATCACCTGGCTTCCTTCCATGCAGCATATTGCTCTAGAGGGCCGCTGCTTTGTCGTTTCTGGTAGGTCAAGTGGAGTTTCTTTCTACTCCATAAACACAGCTGAGAGCGACGAGCACCCCTTAGCCAATCAATATCACACGTCGAAGGACTATCCGGAAGACTACCCTGCGGCATCTGCGAGCACGGAGGAAGAAGTCTGGAGTCGAGGTGGAAGCTGTATCATCAGTCCCCTTGGCGAGGTTCTCGCTGGTCCATTGTGGGACAAGGAAGGCATCATCTACGCCGAGGTGGGTTTTGGCGTATCGTTCAGAATATGCGTCAACGCTGACTGATAGCTCAGATTGACGTTGACACACTCGCCGGAGCCAAGCTTGATTTTGACCCAGTGGGTCATTATGCCCGGGGGAACCTGCTCACTGAGCTGATCAAGGGGTAAACCCCAGAGATGGGAATGCACGTGGACACTTTGACAAGCAGTTGAAGGATGGGTTGTGCAATGGATGTGGTATAACTAGAGAGAGAGAGAGCAGAGCACGCATGCAAGTCATTGTTGTGGGAAAGAGAAGCTGCACACCTTACAGTCGGTAGCCAGTCTAGGGTCGCACCCTCGAATCAGTCAATCAATCTTCCCACTCAGTTCAATCAATCCCTTATCATATCATAATCTTTGTTCTTCCATTAGTTGTCTCCATGCAATGCATCCTTCCAGTCCGACCACTTTTATTGCATATCTCAATCAGCCCTAGCTCCATCTCCACAACAGCAACATCCGCCTAACGCTCTCACGACCCTTCACGAAAGCCCTTGGCCGCACTGGCGCGCCGAACGACACACGACTCGGCGCAATCAATCCGTCGACGCCCACACAACCTAACGTCCCACGTCAGCGGCTGAACTGCCATATCCCTCCTTCAACAAGTCGCCCTTGACACGCCATACCTTCACCCACAAGCCATACGTGCGAGGCTCACTATACAGCTCAACAGCCCTCAGGGGAGGTGGCGACGAAGCGGGCCGGAGGTGTCTGCATAAACAGAGATCGTCTAGTTGGTATAAATCCATATACATCGACCATGTCGACGTTTCATCAGCAGCCGGGCGTATCCTCATCCTCTCGCCAACCATCTCCATCGCCCACTTCCGCGCACTCATCCCGATTCTTACAGCCCAATCTTCCTGGTCCATCCTCGGTGCTGAGAAGGGCCAATTCACACTCGTCGTCGTCGCAGCCTTCAGGACGTATTCCTTCTCCTCGTCCACCTTTGCCAGCATCTTCAAGATCGACTTGCACACCAACGACGTCGCTCTCGCGACAGAGCTCGCTCAAGGAGGAGAAGAATGTCAAACCAAGCTCTGATCATGCAGCTTTAATAAGACAGATGCGCAAAGGATCATCAGCCTTCAGCGACGAAGGCTGGAAGTCGCCCATGTCCGAGAGTGGGAGTGCCGAAGTGTGAGTGTGAGGGGGTCCATGACTTACAGATGATTCACAGCAACCGGCTGACTCGTCCTCCTCACCACCGCCCCCCCAAAAAGGATTGAAACCCAAGCTGTTCGATTGCACCGCGATCAGGACACAGGCCGGTGGATGGTCAATCAGTACAGGGTGAGTGCAGTGCCTCACGCGTGCTGGAGTAACGCTTAAACTCCAAATCCCCAGGTCCTTCGCGAGATCGGCCACGGAACGCATGGACGAGTGCGTCTAGGAGAGGATCTAAGTGAGGAGCTGCCAGTCGGCAGTGACGACGGAGATGTCGGATTGGGGATATCCTCCGGCGGGCCATACTATGTGAGTTCATCCATCGTCTTCGAAGGGACGCAGCTGACACACCACCTCCGCCTCAGGCTATCAAAATCGTGGACCGGAACCCGAAAAAGAAACGGTTGACAGGTTTGGGGCGGCATAAAGGCGGTGGACTCAAGTCAGGCCGGGATGGAGCGAAGCTTTTGAACGAGTCAGAGTAAGTGCAATTTCAAACGGAGGATATATACGTTCTGCTCACAGAGGTGGTTGGTGCACACGCAGGATCCGTAAAGAAATTGCTATCTTCAAAAAGGTCAATCATCCCAATGTGGTTCGGATGAAGGAGATCATTGACGATCCCGAGTCGAGCAAGATCTATATGATCATGGAGTGGTGTGAGAACGGCGAGATTCGGTGGAAGGAAGCGGAAGGTTTGCCCGCGCTGACTGTTGGGGAATCACGCAAGATCTTTCGAGACACTCTGCTGGGTCTGGAATATCGTGAGTGGGGAGAAGAAAGCAGCTGCGCTGTTGATGAACAGTCAAGTCTGATTCGATCTCACCCCACAGTACATCACCAGGGGATTATCCACCGGGATATCAAACCCAGTAATCTATTGCGATCCGCCGACGATACGGTCAAGATATCGGATTTTGGCTGCTCTCACTTTTCTGAAGCACTCCGCGCAGCAGCGGCTCAGCCTGGACCAGAAGGTGATGCATACGTGGATGACATTGAACTCGCCAAGACCGCAGGATCGCCCGCATTCTTCGCCCCAGAGATGTGCTATTCGGGGCTCGACACGGATATTGCCCAACGCAGCTCCAGTTCACCTCAGAGTACGCCGGTCAACGAGGTCCCGTCCTTCACCCTTCGCCCGCCCTCCGTTGCTGCGACCGAAACCAAATCCAGCCAATCCGATCCCTTGGTAGGAGGCGGCTCTATGGGATCTGCGCCTCTCCGCCCCACGCTCAGCAACGACTCTGTGTTCTCGTCGTCACGCCGTCCACCTTCTGCCAGATCACACTCTTCTTCCGCTACGATCCAACGACGTGAACGACTCCCGATCACCAACGCGATCGACGTATGGGCGCTCGGCGTGACGCTATACTGTCTGCTATTCGGTAAAACCCCGTTCGACGCAGCGAATGAGTATCTTTTAATGCAAGTCATCCCTGTTCAGGATTACGTCGTCCCACCATTCATGGGCAAAGACCGTATGTCGACCGGAACGGGCGGGATCGCGGCCAGTGATGAGGCTAAAGAGTGTTTGGATTTGTTGGCGAGGCTGATGGAGAAGGATCCTGCGAAGCGGATCACGTTGGAACAGGCCAAGGTGAGAGGATATACTCGTAAAAATGATAGATAGAAAGGGGTGGGTGAACTGACCCTTCCCCCCTACAGAAACACCCGTTCACCCTACGAGGCTTGTCCGACCCTGCTTCATGGCTCGCAAGGACAGACCCGCATACCCAGACGTTCGTGACCGTTTCCAACGACGAAGTGGCCGCGGTGATCACCAAATCGACCGGTTTCAGAGACAAATTCCGCAAGGGCATCAAATCAATATCGCACAAGTTGCAATTGCTCGGTGGGGGAAGCAATCGCCCGAGAAGCAGGAGCATTGGAGAAACGGATAGTCCCGTCGAGGCGATTGCTCCAAGTCAAATACCGAGTGCTGTCGGTACGCCCAGGAGCTCAAAACTAGTTAGCAGCCTGGCCCCGTCGACAACGACGCCGACGGGAATTGCGACTTTTGCCAATCGTGACGTTTCCCCCATGAACAGCCCTCTGCCAGCGCCTCCAAGCCTATCCCGTCGATTTTCTCTGCTCGGCGCGAAACTCATTTCTGGCGACAACGCGGCATCACAATCACCCCCTCAACCAACGACGAGTGGTGGTGTTGGCGGCGGCGGCGGCGGTACTGCGTCACCTTCGGTTTCGGGTCAGACTTCGCCAGAATCCGCAAGCGACGTGCCTACGCGTGCCGGCAGTGTCGCGTCAATCCAGTCTGCGCCCACGGCTCGCGGCTTTGTCGTGCACAGAAGACCGTCAACCCACTTGGTGCCGCCTTCACCTGCGATGATTCCGTCTGCAATGGTGCCCCTGGCACCAGAAGACACGGCTCCTCGTTCACCTAGGCCTGTGGCGTCCTCGAGCTCGCTCGACAAGTTCAAGCACGCTACGTCTACTGACTTGTCACCCAACAGCAGTCTCAGACGACGAGGTTCTAGCGAGATCGATGTCATGGGTCGACAGCGTTCGCATAGCAACGCATCGAGCATCAGCAGTAAGCTGGCCAGACTCCTGCGTAGCGGCAGTCAGCGGTCAAAGGCGCGCGGCGGTGGCGGGGGCGGTGTCAGCGTCGTTTCTGACAAGGAGATGTTGGCCGCATCCGACGTTGACGAACTCGGAGGCAATAACACTGCTCCTTCGGCTGCATCGTCGTCTCCGGCTGATGCTCTGGGCCGCATGAGTCTGGATGATGTGCCAGTCTCAAATCGGCAGAGTCTAGACGCATTCGAATCCGGATCGTATTCTCCTGGCAAAGCTATGTCTTTCAACAACAACAACAACGCTCAAGCTGCCGGCTTCCCGCAGCCCGCTGCCTGGAATTGGGATCCTCGGTTACGCGGACCTCTGCGACGCGGATCTAATTTGAGCGAAGAGTTCACCCGTGGCGTGGAAGAAGAGGAAGTAGACTGGAACGGACCCATCTCGGACGACGACGAGTATGAGGAACCGCCAAGGGCGGGGTCAACAACATCGGGTCTGACGCCAAGCGCGCCAAACTTCAGCTCGAGCTGGCGGCGGTCATCCTCCTCTTCTCGTGATGGGCTAGGCCTAGACATGCAGCAAATTCCGATCGCTCAGCCGGTGGCAGCGGCCCCCACTCTCGATCCGATACCTGACGGCTCGCCTGCAAACAACACCAACTCGGGATTGGCTGTTCCTCCTCGTCCTTCGCCCATCAATATCATGCCTTCGCCTGATAACGCTTCCTCTACACACCGAAGTCCATCCCGTGCGAGCTCTCGTCTGTCGCAATCGCCCTACAGATCTCATTTCGCTGGCGACCGAGCAAAGAGTCCGCTCGGACGGCCAGAAGATGTCAACTCGAGTCCGATCCGTCTGGCTCTGGGTCGGCAGACTAGCGCGTCGGTACTCGCTGCCGATGACGACGAGGACGAAGGGTTGGCCATCTCAATCGGCAGTAGACGAGGGCGCAGAAGCTCGATGCTGGGTCGGCACCCCACGAAGGCTGAGCCGGTGGCCAACTCTCAGGTATCGTGATGAGGTACATTACTGGGCTTCACAGTTTCTGCGGGTGCCCCACTAGACTAGACATCTTGTGTCGTTAATCATTTTTAGTATCCACATGCATAGACCACCACCACCACATTTTTGGATTAAATTACGGGCTACGGAATGATCAGTAAAATAAGCACACGAAGCGTACAAAAAGGGAACAAGAGACAGGTACAGACGGTATATCTATCTATAAACAGGTATGGCTACGGAAGTCCCGCTTCCACTCTCGGCTATGGCTACGGAAGGCTACGAGAGGGCTATGGAGGGCTATGGAGGGCTACGGAGGGCTACGGAGGTACGAAGCTATGGAGCTATGGAGCTACGGAAGGTTACAATAGGTGGCACGGAATGGGTTAGATACGTATATAGATTGGGATAAAAGGCTATATACAGATATTGTGTGGGTGATTTGCGGTAAACGCTCGGACGAGCTGGTTAGTAAGGTCAGTCGTTAGAAGAAGCTAGCAGCGAATTGCGGGAGGAACCTGATATGGAGAGGGTGGCATCAGCGTACAGCAGCACTGCTTTGGAGACTGGGGTTTGCACGACATCATGACTCACGAAGCAGCAGCCATGCCAAAGGCGAAGATGGCGGTGCCCACGAGCACGTGCTTACCCGTCTCACCTACGACGTTGCCAAGCACACGGTTATTCCTTCGCACAATCCTGTCCTTGCTGCTAGAAACTCCACCAGAGATAGCGACCGAGTCATCAACACGTTTGCTTCTCTTAGTCCCACGCGTGTCTTCCGGCAGGTCTACCCCTTGCTCCTCCAGCTCTTCTCCAGCAGCCGCACGCAGACGCAACTCTCGCTTGAGGTCCATGACAAGCTGCTTGGCAGACTGAATCTCAGCCTCCATATCGACATTTGTTCCGGCGGGTGCAATGACGGTAGTGGTCGCTTCAAGAGTGAGATGTCGCTGTTCTTCTTCTTCGGCAGCGCCGGCGGGTTGCTGTGGTTGTGATCCTTCTTCTGCTTCGGCAACGGCGCCGTTACTTGAACCCTCACCGGCGATGGCGGTGGCGGGGGCGGCGGGGGCCGCAGGAGCAGCAGATGAAGAAGCTTCCCTTCGCTGACGCTTGGGCGCAGGCGATGCGGTCTCAGCAACGTCCATGGAGGGAACGGCGGGTCTTGCAGGAGTGTTGGCGGCTTGCTGTCGAGCAAGCTCTTCCGAGGCAACTTGGGATCGCTGAGACTTGCGGTAGGCGACATTGGGGTCGGGCACGGCTCGAGCGAGGGCCTAGGGGGAGGGGGGCATGAAGAGGTGGGACGTTAGAGAGACGAGGTAGGATGGGATGTGGAAGCGTTAGGAGCATAATGGAACGTGGGTTAACGACGTGCTCACCGCGATCAACTCGGCCAGGTTGTAGGCCGGAGCGAGGTGGATAGCGAGGTGCCTGCTGACCCTGAGAAAGAGATATCGAGTCAATAATGTCCGACTCGACCTGTTCAACGCACCATTGTCCGGCCAATCTGACCACCTCGCTGCCTCGACCGCCGTTAGTGCCTCGGGTGTCGAATGAAGATTTGACCTGAGTGAAAAGGTGTCAGCTGGGTTCTGACATCTGTGAATAGAAGCTTCACCCACCCATTCCATCTCTCGCTTCTCATCCTCGTCTGACGCGCCGGGGAAAGCGACCTTGTACATTGTGGTGAGGGAGATGGCATTGGTGTCATATCGTCGGAGGATGAACGCGTGGCTAGTCGATCCAGGCTACGTAGGAGGCGTCAGAGCGCCTCGCATGCGAAAGAAAGACCTTAAACTTCTTTTGGCACTGACAGTAGGAACCTTGATCCTGCCTACGACAATCTCCTTTCCTTCTCGGACGATTGTTTGAAACTTGACAATCTTTACATCCTCGGGCACTGGGAAAGGGGGGGGGGGGGGCGGAAGTCAAGTCAGCGATGAGCCAGCGCATCGAACCGGAGACAACCCACAGCTCGTGAGAAGAGCGTTTCTCTTGTCTTCGGGGAGTCTTGGTCTGTTGACAGTGTGAGGGGTAGGGGTGAGATCGTACTGGGCGGCTTGGGTGTTGTTGTCTCCCGGGTAAGGTGGTGGAGGGACAGAGTTGCTGTAAGCAACGATGTCTTGCTCTGGGCTATTGCTGTTCCTGTTGGCGGACATGGTGGTGGTGGTGGTGGTGGTGGTGCTGGGGTTGCTGGTTGATGGATTGCTGTTGGAGATGAGTCAGTGGGATAAACAATAACGGATACGTCTTGATGATTGTTGACAGTTGACAAGGAATGAAGAAGGAAGGAGGGACGGGGTGATTGTAGGGTGAAGGGGGAACGCGAGGGCCGAAGGGTGACGGATCCGACTCGCCCTGATGGTCTGGTGCTAGCCTGTATCTTTTAAGTAAATTACTAATACTAATACCCATTGTCCGTGCATTCTAATCACATCATTACAATTTTGATCCTAATGGCACCTCTGACCGGCGTTGCCCTATTCCCGTCGATGTGGCGGCGGCGATGTCCACCTCACTGAATCGTCCACCGGCAAAAGTCAACAGCAAAATATTTATAACTGATTTATTTTCACCCAGGCAGTTTAGTTGGTAGTGGCCGTCCAGCAGTCGCTACGGTTGCATTTGACAACTTACTTGACATCTTCTTCTTCTCTGCCATATCCAATCCCGATACATACAATCAAACACAGTCACAATGCCCAGGTCAAGACGTTCGAAAATCACCACGCTGTCAAAGACGCCTTTCCGTTCGACCAAGGCATCCAAACAAGCCCTCGTCAACGAGATCCGAGCTCAAGTCGACAAGTATGACCATGTCTGGGTGTTCAGCGTTGGGGACATGAGGAACGAAGGTCTCAAGGAGGTCAGGTCGCAGTGGAGGGGTACGGGAAGGTTCTTCTTCGGTAAAGGCAAAGTCATGGCCAAGGCTCTGGGTGAAACCGCCGAGACCGAGTATCAGGAGGGATTGAGCGAGCTTGCCAAGGTGGGTGTCGGGTTTTATTACAAATGGACAAAGACCACAGCTGAAGTCGGTTTGATGGGTGTGCCTTACAGCGACTGCGTGGACAGATTGGTCTGTTTTTCACTTCTCACCCCGTGGATGAGACCGTGGAATGGTTCGACTCGTGGACGAAGAAGGAGTACGCAAGAATGGGTGCGAGAGCTACGGAGGACATTACTCTGCCGGAGGGTAAGTCCCAGCTCGTTCTGCTTTTCTTCGTCTGTGCCCATCCACTTTCACGGTCTGGCTCGGCCACTTGACTCCTAAACCTCATCTCGCGTTTCGCCACCCCCGGAACCCGCATCATGCTGACTTGTGCTTCAGGCCCGCTGCTTACACCTTACAATGAGAGCGGGTCTGGCGACCCCTTCCCCCACTCTATGGAACCCCAACTTCGAGCTCTCGGTCTGAGCACAAGTCTCGTCCGAGGTGTCCCTTCGCTCAACAACCCCCACGTGCTCTGCCGAAAGGGCGAGAAGCTGTCCAGCGAGAAGTGCAGGATCCTCAAGCTGCTTGCGGTTCAGATGGCCGTGAGTGCACCTTGCAACTCTTCTGGGCGAGCGATTCACGCTGACCCAACCAATCATTTAGGAATTCCGAATACATCTCGGCTCGCGATGGACGAAAGGGACGGGCTACGTAGCTGGCAAGGAGCTTGACCAGGACGAGAGCGATGCCGAGAAAGAGGTAGGCATGGATGAGGACTAGGCGGGTGTATTTGTTGTCGAGGCTTATTGTTATTTCATCTCTGGCTCTGCTCTCTTGGCCATCTCTCACATGTAATACATACACACATACAATCATGGCGGCATGAATTCTCGGGTATACCCAACATACAAAATCACAACGAGGGGGGTAGTGCGGTGAAATGATCCCCAATCCCCAGGAAAATCAGCGAAATTCTACACCGGCGCAGACGATGATCATCCGTCCGCCTCGCCACCCTTCTCCCCGAGCAGAGCCGCCAGCCCGCCCAATGCAGCGACATTACCATGACCCGAGTTGATCGATCGAGTAAGATGATACTTGAGACCGTTGGCCTGCTTGTACACCTTGCCACATCCCTCGATCGGACATGGGAACCTCTTTTCTCCCTCGGCATCGTCGGGCGAAGCTTCTTCGCGAGCGGCTTTTTCAGCCTTTCGTTGAGCTTTGCGAAGAGCTTTCGCTTGGAGCTGTTCGGGAGTCAGTGCGCCACTACCGCCTCCGGGAGTGGACGGCCCCGGTGTCGGTGGAGCGTACGACAAGAGACTTGGTGGGACACATTGCGGTTGGTTCTGATTCGCTAGCATCTGCGGTCGGAATGCTGCGGCCCAGGGATTCGCAGCGATATTGTTGAAGGCCAACGGTCTAGCCTGGAAGGATTGGTTCTGTTGCTGCTGCTGCTGTTGCAGTTGAGCGAGTGATCCTCCGGCGGCCGCAGGGTATGCTGGCTCTTCCATCTCAATATCCATCATTCCCGGAGGGGCTGGAACATCGCTCTGATGGTGGTGGTGATGGGTCTGCTGACCGATTGATGTGGGCGTGGGAGGGATCGGCGAGAATGGATTGGAGACGTTCCGAGGGGGTAGACCAGCGGTGCTCATTGAGGATTGAGCTGCGTTGATCGCTGCCATACGAACGTCGGGTGCCAAGTTGGCATGTTCTTCTTCGTAGCTGGTGGCGGGGTTGTGTGAGCAACGGATCCAACGTGATGATTTATCAATGTGTGAACAGGATGTAAGGAAATGACCAAAAAACTCACTGTTCAAGGAGCTCATGAAGCCCGTTCAACTTCTTGCCGCAGCAAGAAAAGTCCCTGACGTATTTGGCTTCCAGCTCCCTCTCTCTCCCTTCTCGTTCTCTGTTCAGACTCGTGCCGAACGCACCTACGCTGCCTACAAAACTTCCAGATCCGAACGAGCCCCAATGGGGAGGCGAGATGCTCATGCCCATATTGTTGCCACCCATGTATGAGTTGTGTCCGTTGTGCATCGATACGCCGAGCGCCAAGGCTGAGAATGGGAGGTTTGGACCATACGAGGATGGGTGGAAGCCGGAGTGAGGGTTTGAGGATAACGAAGAATGAGCTCCGCCAGGAGGTGAAGAGGTCATCCTATGAAAGTACATCTCGTGAGCGGATCGTTCAAGGCTGTGAAACGTACTTCACCACTCACAGGTAATCATCGTTGCCCCTCGACCTCATCATCGCGCTGATCCCGCTTACCATACCCGCGCCGTCACCGCCGCCGTTCTGGTGGCTGTGGTTCAGCCCGTCCCAGCGAGAAGGTCCGCCTTGTTGACTGGGTCCACCGTAATCAGTCTGCCTCGGGAAGCTCGTGCCTGTCGGGCCATACGAGTGGTTCGAATTGGCGGAAGAGGGGATGGATAAGGGTTGCTGGCTTGAGCCTGGTATCGGGGGCGGGAACGACATGATGCGGGGGGTGGTCGTCGCGAGTGCTGTGAAGCGGCAAGCGACGACAGAAATTGGTGGGTTGAGTTATCTAGGCTGAGTTCGGTGGCTCTTGGAAACCACCTTGATTGAGTGGGACGATACGCAGCGTTGATCTCGAGATAACGAAGCGGACCAGAGGTCGTCAGGAAGAGGTGGGGCTGTTGTGGAGGTTAAGTTAGGTTAGGTTATTACCGATCGAGAATCCGGTCGCGCTTAATTGGTCTGCGTACTGTTGAGACGACCGAGTCGAGTCCTGTATCAGATGACGATGCTGCTGATCTGTCAAGAATGGAGGCGGAGATGGGGTGGATGGAATGGCCAAGAAGTGGTTAGTAATGATGCATGGACAGAGTGTGATGAGGTGATCTACTGGGTGTGTACTACGAATCCGGATATCTGGGTATGAGAGAGGGCTTTCCTCATCGGGCAATAAATTTATTAACTCTAATCCCCCACTTTATCATCCCTAATATAAGGATTATATATAGAGGAAAATCATGGACATTCCAGCGAATGCACCTATGAGTTCTTGGACATCCTCGAGACGCAGATTGGAGACCAAGCGGAATGGTACGTTCTGAGCCAGAGACGGGCGACCCCAGCCTGCCCCTGTGACGTTCGTAAGGCTTTCATAGGGGCATCTGTGGGGTTATTAGCGTTTTAAAAAGAAATCAAAAGGGACGCCTGGAAAAGGTTGAGGGGGAAGAAACGGGTTGACTAGCAATCGTGATAAAGAATATTGTCGAGGTATATAGATTTATTTCCCTACGAAAGAGGACGCAAAGACCCTTCCGTTGACAGAAAGGCCAAAAGTGGAACCAAATGTTATATATCTCTCCGCGTCTAGTACTCGCCCTCCTCGTCCTCCTCGGCGTCGACAGAGTCGATTCCGACTTCCTCGTAGTCCTTCTCCAAAGCGGCGAGGTCCTCTCGGGCCTCGGAGAACTCTCCCTCCTCCATACCTTCTCCGACGTACTAAGGGAGAGAGGAAGGGGTTGATATCAGCATGTACTTCACGGGTTGTATTGGTTATGACACTCACCCAGTGTACGAACGCTCGCTTGGAGTAGAGCAAGTCGAACTTGTTGTCGAGTCGGGCCCAAGCGGTGGCGATCGAGGTGGTGTTGGAGAGCATACAGAGGGATCGAGAGACCTTGGCGAGATCGCCGCCGGGTACAAGCGCGGGGGGCTCGTTGCAGATACCGAGCTTGAAACCGGTGGGACACCAGTCGACGAACTGGATGGTTCGCTTAGTTCGGACGTTGGCAACGGCGGCGTTGACGTCCTTGGGGACGACGTCTCCTCGGTAGAGCAGACAACAAGCCATGTACTTGCCCTGTCGGGGGTCGCACTTGACCATCTGGTTGTTGGACTCGAAACAGGAGATGGTCATCTCGGAGACCGAGTTGGACTCGTGGAAGGCTGGTGGTGGTGGTGGTGGTGAGGAACGCGGAATTAGCTGGGAGAATACTTGGAGCTTAAAATGGGGAAGACTCGGAGCATACGAGTCTACTCACCCTTCTCGGCGGAGATGACGGGGGCGTAGGTGGCGAGAGGGAAGTGGATTCGGGGGAAGCTAAGGGGGTAGTGAACGTCGACTTGGTCAGCTGAAATTGCTCGGAGGATTAGTTTGTACCACACTCACGGGACCAAGTTGGTCTGGAACTCGTTCAAGTCGACGTTGAGGGAACCGTCGAATCGAAGAGAGGCGGTGATGGAAGATACGACCTGGGCGATCAGTCGGTTGAGGTTGGTAAAAGAGGGGGAGGTGATGCCAAGGTTTCGTCGGCAGATGTCGTAGATGCTACGGGAGAGTCGTCAGCGGGTGTATCCACCATGTTGTGTCCTTTACTCACGCTTCGTTGTCGACCATGAACGAACAGTCCGAGTGTTCAAGGGTGGTGTGGGTGGTCAGAACCGAGTTGTAAGGCTCAACGACCGAGGTGGACATTTTGGGGGCGGGGTAGACGGAGAACTCGAGCTTTGACTTCTTGCCGTAGTCGGTGGACAATCGCTCCATCAAGAGCGCACCGAAACCGGAACCGGTACCACCACCGAATGAGTGGAAGACGAAGAATCCCTGAAGACCGGAACAGTTGTCGGCGAGTCGTCGAACCTGCTCGAGAACGCCGTCCACGAGCTCCTTGCCGATGGTGTAGTGACCTCGGGCGTCTGCGCGGGGGAGTCGAAGGCGCTGTTAGTGAAAGCTAATAAAAACCACGTAAGGTGTCCAAGCTCACAGTTGTTGGCGGCATCCTCCTTGCCGGTGATCATGGTCTCGGGGTGGAAAAGACTTCGGTAGGTACCGGTTCGGACCTCGTCAATGACGTTTGGCTCAAGGTCGACGTAGAGGGATCGGGGGACGTGCTTTCCGGAGCCAGTCTCGGAGAAGAAGGTGGAGAAACCGTCGTCACCGCCGCTGGGGGAGCCCTCCATGAGTCGACCATCGGGCTGCGCGTTGGCACGAGCGTTAGGGAGGGCCAAGGGGACGACGGACAGAAAAGGCAGAAGGGACGACGGGAAGAAAAGGCAAGAGGGTCCCTGTGGCCGTAAATATGATCGCAAAACTACTCACGCTGAGACCGTGCTCGAGAGTGTAAAGCTCCCAACAAGCGTTACCGATCTGGACACCTGCGAATGTCGAGTGTGAGCCATCTCTCCCCCTTTCCAAAACTGAGCTCTCCTATCACGTACCGGCTTGACCAACGTGGACCTAGAGTAGAGGGGTCAGCGAAGGCAGGTTCTCCAGGTCGATCGACCATATACTCACGCTGATAACCTCTCGCATTTTGCTAGCTGGATCGAAAGTTAGTTGAGAAGACTGGAAAAGATGGGTCGCCTGGTGAGGTTGTTTTGGGGGGTTGTGTTTAATGAGTAGATGACAATGGAAGATGGGAGGGATAAGAGCGATTTGATTTCAATTTTCAGTGAGGGTCGTGCGAGATTGGGGGCCAGCGAAAGGGTGTCACAAACAAGTTATTGTAGCAAAACATATCAGTCAGCTCGGGTCCCCTTGAGATTTTTGCCACGCAGATAAAAGAAAAGCTGGTCGGTACTGATACTCACAATTGAAAAGTAAGAGAAGAGAGACTGACAGGTATCCGCGAGCGGTCTTTTTGGATACCGATGTTGGTATAGAAAGACGGGGTTGGTTGAGAGAGAGAGGAGGAGGTATCTGAGAACGAGTGTGATAGATGATGAGGATGAAGAGGTGTCAGTGAGGTTGAAGGATGGGATTGAGATGTTGTTAGCGTGGTAACGGCGAGGGTGCGAGTGAGTGTTGACGCGCTTCAGCCAGAAAGAAACCACCCTGGACCCGCAACAAAAAGGCGACGCGACAGGATCGAGTTGTACGGTGAGAGACACACCACACACGCTTGGACCAGTCGGATTTTGCCGGGAATAGAGCAGTGTGGCGCTTCGGTCATGCACAATACAATAATCAAAGGGGTATATATATATACATATATATATATACATGCATGGTATTCTAATCTAGCATCTCTGCAACAGCCACGACCTCCAGTCTGCAAGGACGCGCTGCCTCTTCTCATCGTCCGCCGCGTCAATCCCGACCTTGAGCATGACTATAGGGCGGAGGGTCAGCCACGCCGGTACAATGACGGGTTGTCTACGACACAGCTTACCATGCTCGTACCCATCATATATCTCAATCTCCTTGTCTTCGTTTGGCAGTCTGTCAAATATCCTGAGGGTTCCCAGATGAGACGTGGCTCGGTCTTTGTTTCCGTGAACAAGACGGATCGGAGCGTTGATCTCCTCTGCTCGTCGTTCGAGCTCAAGCATTCCCTCGAGAGCAGCAAGACCAGTGCCGATTCTTAGCATGCCAGAGTAACACAGAGCTGCATGGTCAGCGAGTCAGCCTTTACGCTCCTTTCACTCACGATCAGCTTCAAAGTCTGCTTCGACCCTTGGATCGTCCGACACGTTGCCTCGTACAGCTTTCGCGAGCGGTAGCGACCCCGCGATGTGGGAGAGAGCTCTGCCGATGTACTCGACCACGATTGACGGGCGAGAGTTCTTGGACACTTCGACCATGGGGCAGAGGACGAAAGCGCCAGCGACGTGTATTCGGACCTTTTCGTCTTCTCTGCTTCGTTCGGTGTTCTCGTAGCCCTTCCCTTGGCCTGGCGGCAAGAGGGGACTGTCTGGCTCGGAAGCTTGCGAAGCGACATCGGCGGCGGTTTGGGTTGGCGGATATTTGAGCAGGTAGTAGAGGCTGGGCAGATGTCAGCGGGGTTGCGAAGTCTGGTACGAGACTCACACTGTCCATCCGCCCATGGAGCTGTAAATCGGTGATATAAGCGGTAGTCTCCTTCGGATATTGTGAAACAATCCCACTCACGCCCCACACAGGAACACCTTGCTTTGCTCCTTCCCACTGGCCAGATCGTTCTGGACCACGTCCGTCAAGACGACGTGTAGACAGGAGGTCAAGAGGAGAAGCGAGGGGAGATACGAGTGGATGCTATGGAGGATCAGCGCAAAGTCACGAGAGACTCGACTCACCCCGTGGAGCGCCCGTACTACAGAACAATTGTCAGCATGAATTCGTAATTCTAGGTGTCGAACACACTCACCGAGGGTAAATCTGGGATGATCACTCTGAAACCCGCTCTGAGGAAGTGCAGAACATGAGGCATGTATCTCAAGCCGTAGTCACCGAGGCCTAAGTAGTCTAGTCAGCTCACCAGCCAGCAATCACCCAGCAGACGTATCACTCACCATGCACGACGACCATGTCTCGACCTCTCCCTCGGCCACCTCCTTCCCAGCCTCCCTTTGGCTCCGCCTTCATCTCCCAGGTACTGTAACACACCCATCGTCCTCCTCTCCTAACACCTGACTCGATCTCCTCCTCGATTAGCTGCACATCCTCCGCATGAATAATCTGCGTTGTGTCGTAAGCCTCGATTTTGGACGCGAACGACTCGTATGGAGGAAGGAAGATCCGTCGGTATTTGTGGGTCACCTCGGGGTCGTTGATCAGGGGGAGGTGCGGAGGGTGCGGCGGGGTGGTCCATCGTCCGTATGCTAGGGGAGGTATGTGACTGTCAGCTGATACCTTCGGAAGAAGGACAACCTCAAGACACATACTCGGGTCAGGTACGGTATAGAGGCCCAATCGAACAAGGTGAGGCTCGATCACCTCCCTAGGAAGTGACGACAGCGACAATCAGTGGCTGTACCCCGTGATGCATAAACAAAGACGGTCATTCTATCTCACCAGAGAGGGTTGTATCTCGTCATATCGATCTATCTACCAGTCGAAAGCGACACGGAAAGAAAGACAGACATCAATCGTTTTTTCAAGGTGACAGACTGCTGCTCATGTCATGATATCATGCATTGAAGTTGATAGTTACGTTGGCTCTGTTATCAACCATAATACGAACCCTGAAACACAAAAGGCGGACTGTCTGCGTCCATGTATCTATCTACTCTATCTCGGTGTCTTCGCCGAGTTCATCATTGAATAGATACACACATACATACACAAACAGTCATGCAGCTTTTTGCCTTCGAGGAAAGATCGAAGACTCCTGCGATCCACTGACGATCTGTACTTGTAATTACCACATCTCTTCCGACGCGGATGGAAAAAGGGGGGAGTCCAATGCTATCTCGTAGTCTCTTCATCGTCTTGCTAGGCTCCTCTGTGCAGACACATGTTCGAGGTGAGGCAGAGCTAGTGTTGTCGACGAGGTCGGAAGGGGAAAGAGGACATGCATGATCAGGTGGTGTGTGTTGAAACGAATCCTTACAGCTCAGCTCAGCCTACTAGTAGTTTGCAGGGTAGAGAGAGTTGTGCGCGGGGTTCAGGTTCAGGATGTTCAGGATTTAAGCGATAAAGTGCAGGATCTTAGAGTATGTAATTGCATCATAATAAAAGATAATATAACTCAACTCTTACTCCAACCCATTGTCAGGCTACAAGCTTTTCTCCATTCGTCCATTCATCCACCCTCTATTGGTTCTTTCTTTTCTCTCAACCCGAGCTCAAGGTGACGTGAATCTTGATCATCAGTTTAACAAGCAAGCAAGCAAGCAAGCAAGCAAGCAAGCAAGCAACAAGAACGCATCGAAAGACTTCGCGCTTGTCTGTCGAATCTCATCTCCGCAATATTCGCCAC
Source organism: Kwoniella heveanensis BCC8398 (assembly GCA_000507405.3). Taxonomy (NCBI): domain Eukaryota; kingdom Fungi; phylum Basidiomycota; class Tremellomycetes; order Tremellales; family Cryptococcaceae; genus Kwoniella; species Kwoniella heveanensis. The sequence continues at coordinate 788,298 of KI669499.1, forward strand.
GACTACACTCCCACGACCCCTTCCTGTAGAAGAGGTGCAACCGTATACTCATTCACGACCTATACGCACCCACCTTCTTTACGAATCCTTCTTGCTCGACGCGCTCGCATATCTCGCTCTCTATATTCCTCGTGAGTCCCCGCTTGAACCCACCTCCTTCACGTACAAAGGATGATGGGACACGCTCCGCGCCGTTCTACATTGTTCGAACAAAAGATCGAGTTAAACTCTGCTGACTTTGTTCTGCTAACATATATTACTCCCTCCGCCCATCACTATTTAACAGCCCTCCTTACAAAGATCAAGCCGATCAGCTCGCCTCGTTCGCTTCCTCTTCTTCAGGCCTCGAGCGGATTCAGCCAACTCGTGTGAACTTCGGGGTGAGTTTTGTCCTTCTCTCCTTTTGTGAGACTTCGCTTGGTCTCGTCCTTCGTTGCGTCTCGATGTTCCTAGTGTCTTTCTTAGGCCTGGCATCCGGGTTTTCGATCACTTCAAGCTGGTCTCGCGATCACTCGACCTTTGTTCGAGCCTTCGGACCCTTCAGTCTCCATCCTGGCTGTAAAGTGTCGTCGTCACCTTCTCCCTTTCATCCATGATCTCCCTCTTCATCTTACGCGTCCGCGCAAAGCATCAATGTAATCTTGAGAGGGTACAAATATCCTCTCGCCTCTCATCTTAATCCTGTTCGCCATCACCTCCCTTCCGTCGCCTCTGCTCTTGAAAGTTCTATTACCCACACATCACCAAAAGTCACATAAACACCCCCCAAAATGTCATCTCAAATCGCACAATCTCCCGTCATCCCCGTCAGAACTGACCAATTCTTCACTCATCACTTCCGCCCTCCTCTCAAACAGATCAAAACCAGCGACAGTCTCACATCCCACCCGTTAGAACCATCTCTCCAGCCGCCCTCGCCCGACGAGTTGCGCAGTCAGTCTCAATCTACCCCCTCTTCGCCCAAGAAGAAGACTCACACGGCTCCTCTACCTCCGATTCCAGAGGATCAATCGGCTGCTCATCTGTCTAAACCCGAAAAGCCCAAGCGAGCGTACACCCTCCCAGCGATGTCCACTCAACCCATCGATAAGGCAACTGTGAGTCGATCCGACGCCCTTGTTTCCAAAATATAGCTGACCTCTTTCACCAGCTGCCTATCCCTAAAAACCTCCTTTTCATCGATCACGATGTCCCTACGTCGGGTCAAACTTCTACAGTAACCACCCCGACCGAGCCCTCACAGGCCGACCCCCTCGCGGCCATCGGCGCCGGCCTCAACCCTCCTCCACCTGCTACAAACGGTGCCACCAGTCCCCCCGTACCCGTAGCTGCCGGACGTGTTGGAAAGATCGGGCATCAAGAGACGAAGCTGCCAGATGTTCATGCCGAGCCACATGAGTACTATGGAGGAGCCGAGGTATGGACGCGAGCTCGAACATTCAGCAATGTGAGTGATTGAACCAGCTCCATCTTGAGTCGCATGAGCTGACCGTTCCTCCACACAGGCCGGTGTTGCTGGCACTACCAAGCGACGACCTCCTCAAATGGGCGGCGAGAACATCTCGAGAAACAGAAGGCTTTCGCATGGTGAGTTCTCCGTACCGTTGATCAGTGCTAACCATCTCAGACGAGGTGACTGCTTCGGCGCCTAGGCGATTCCTGATCGATGTGGAGGAGACTATGCGAATTGTACTGGAGCAGGAGGACACCGACAGGAAGTGAGTGAAAAATCGGTTTCGGAAGTTATCGTCTGTTGCTGACGACCTTCCCAGCTTCCAAATCTCCATCTACGACTCCGGCCCCAAGCTTTTGTCCCTCGGAACGGCTAGCTCCAATGCGCATAAGACTTTTGACATCAGAGTGAGTCTTATACCCTTCTTTAGCATCGCTGACATTGTCAGGGAACATACATGCTTTCGAACCTGCTGCAAGAACTGGCGCTCGCCCGCGACTATGGCCGAAAGCGTATCGTGCTCGATGAGGCTCGTCTCGCTGAGAACCCGGTCGACCGACTCTCCCGAATGATCAAGAACTCCTTCTGGAACGCCTTGACTCGAAGGATCGACGCGGAAGGATTGGAGGTAGCGTGTGCCGACCCAAAGAATCGAAGTCAGCATATGCGTTCAAGGATCTACATTCCTCACGGCGAGGAAGAGATGGCCGAGTACTACCGTCAAATGTGAGTTTCAGAACCGAGTCTGCGGCGTTGGCTGACCCGGTTCCAGTGGCCGGGACAAACCCAACCTGAACCTGGAAGTCGATATCCTGCCTGTAAAGTGCGATGACCCGGCCTTTGTAAAGAGCTTGAACGACAAGCCAGGTATTCTTGCGTTGGCAATGGACAGAAAGGTGGATGCCAACGGTAAAGTCAAGCTGGAGGCGCTCCCCTTCGTGGTGCCCGGTGCGCGATTCAATGAAAAGTACGGTTGGGACAGTGTAAGTCTCGGCGCGTTTTCCCTTTCTCATCTTGGGGAGCCGCTGACCCGCTCCACACAGTACTTCATGGCGTTGGGATTGCTGGTGGATGGACGAATGGATCTGGCAAAGAGCATTGTCGAGCACTGCCTCTTCGAGATCAAGTATTACAACAAAGTATTGAACGGAAACAGGTCATACGTGAGTAGTTAAAAATCGTTGTGCGACAGCGCTGACATGCCAACAAAATATCTATAGTACCTGTGCCGATCACAGCCCCCCTTCTTGACCGACCTCGCTCTTCAAATCTACAACCAGCTTGACCGATCGCAGAAAGAGGACAACAAGAACTGGTTAAAGCGAGTCATCCAGGCGGCGATTAAGGAATACCACTCTTACTGGATGTCGGAGCCCTCTCTCGACCCCGTCTCTGGTCTTTCCCGATACCGACCCGTCGGTCTTGGTATCCCTCCTGAAACCGAAGCCACCCACTTCACGCACATCCTCCAGCCCTACGCCCAGAAGCTCGGTATCTCCGTCAATGAGTACATCGACGGCTACAACGAGCTCAAGATCCACGAGCCTGAGCTTGACGAGTACTTCCTTCACGACCGAGGTGTTCGAGAGTCTGGTCACGACACTTCCTACCGTCTCGACAGGAAGTGCGCGGATCTCGGAACGGTTGACCTGAACTCGCTCCTTTACAAGGTGAGTAAATGACCAAAATGATAGACGTGACTAAAATCTTCTTCCCAGTACGAATTCGACATCGCTTCCGCCATCGAGGTCGCGTTCGATGGCCAGCTGGACATCGAGGAAGAATTCAACCTTTCTCCATGGCCAATCACGCCCGAGGCATTCCGAGAAGGCGCTCCTCGTCAGAAGTCCACTGCCGCACCCACCACCAGCAAGCACTGGTTCGAACGTGCCGCCCGACGAAAAGAACTCATGGATGAACTCTGCTGGAACGACGGTCACGGCATGTACTTTGACTACGACACCAAGGCGAAGAAACAGGCGAGGTATGAATCGGTCACGACGCTGTGGCCGCTGTGGGCGGGATGTGCATCCGAGGAGCAGGCGTTGAAGCTTGTGTAAGTCCGACGTATGAGTGACGGATCGAGCAGAGCTGATCTTTTGCCTCTTCCCCCAGTCGACATGCCCTTCCCAAATTCGAAGTCGCAGGTGGTCTTGTCTCAGGTACTGAAGAGTCTCGAGGTATCATCTCCATCGACCGACCTAACCGACAGTGGGGTAAGTGGTCAAACACTTGTTTTCAGGTGACCAAACGCTGATCCATATCTCATCAGACTACCCATACTCATGGCCACCGCATCAAATCATGGCTTGGGTCGGCTTGGAGCGATACGGTTTCGTGGATGACGCTGCACGTCTCGCCTACCGATGGATCTATATGTGAGTATAAAGTTATCGACTACTTCAACCTCGAAAGCTAACTCGCTGCCGCAGGATGACCTTGTCGTTCGTCGACTTCAACGGTATCGTCCCGGAGAAATTCGACGCTGTAGAGCTCAGTCACATGGTTGATGCCGAGTAGTACGTGACAAATGACGCTTCTTCACCATGCCTTTTACACTGATGAAATGAACACCCTTCGCAGCGGAAACCAAGGAACAGACTTCCGATATGTCCCTCGAGAGGGCTTTGGCTGGATGAACTGTGGGTCACTCATAACATCTGATATCTCAACCTATACTCACGTTTGAATTGTGTCGCAGCCGCCTACCAGATCGGTCTTCAGTGCTTGTCCACGGGAATGCGACGAGCGGTGGCGAACTGTGTTCCGGTGAGTATATCAGACCACACCGTTGTCGCCCCACGCGCTGACCTCTCACAGCCATGGGTCTTCTTCAACCTCCCGGCTCCCGACTTCCCATCTGCTCGACGACGACGAGCCGAGCGAGAGGCCCGAGAAGCTGAGGCCGCTGCTTCTGGGCACGGTGGTCAGCCCAAGCAAGAGGTGCACCACGACCCTCCTTCGCTGGAGGAAGCCATCGCGAAGCTCAAGATCGAGCTTGGCGCTCCCCAGTAAAGAAAGGTATAGAGATCCTTTCAATCCACTTTCTCTGTCCAATATATGTAAAATAGATATCGCGAGGTTGCCTTGATCGATTTTCTAATCAGTTGAACCTCCCAATGAACATTCTGGCTGCCCGTTTTGCAAACATTACCAAGTCATCAAGTTTCCTTTTCGTACGTCTCACTACACCATGTAATATCTGCTCAATATGTCAATACAGTTCCCAAGATTTCCGCATGCATCACGATCGCCAGGCTATTTAAAAAAGAGGGCACGCGTCGCGCCTATCTCTGAACGCTTCATGAGCTAGTATATCAACGCCCGTTGCGCCGGATCATCATCTACGGCCATAGAAGCGAGAAAACGCCGAACCCCGTCCGCTCTTCGATGCTTTAAGCTCGCTATCGCCCGGTTAGTACCATCGTGGGGGGCCAGATGGGAATCCCGGGTGCTGTAGTTGGATCCATTCCTTCTTTCCCAAAGTACACGAGTGCTAGTCATACAGTTGGGATACATCGCGCGCCCACTCTATTGCCTATTTGATCCTCGATTTTTTCCCGCGCGATTCACCTTCGCTCGTCTTCGCTCGAGCCTTTGGCTCGTAGTCGTCGAAGTTCTCAGACCTTGATTTACTCTTGCCGCCTTGCCTCAGTGTTCTGCTTTCTTGCTGCTCTGCACTTGCTTTCCGCTTCTTCGCATGATCTGTCGGTACGGGCGCTGGCGCTTTGCTTTCCCTTTTGCTCGTTATGGCCTCGACGCCTGATCCTCCTCCTTCGAAAGTTGATCTTTTTGAATCTGAGCTCTCGGCAGCACTCCCTTTTCCTTTCCTCTTCGGTCTCGTACCAGGCTCGCCTTCTCCATGAACCTTCCTCTTTTCCCCTCTCCCCTCTTCCATTCCCTCCAGAACAACTTTCCCCTCTTTCCATCCCTCCCAAGCTCGCGAATACTCCTCGTCAGCCCAGCACTTATCGAGCCAGCTCTCGTACACATTCGCCCCGTCCAACTTGTCTTGATCGTATACTTTCCCAGTGCGTGCTTGTTCTTTGCCCGTTGAAGGATTGTATTTCCGTCCGCCCTTTCGTAAGGCGTAGCGTAGCGATCGAGTTCGTCCCATTTGGATGAATTTGCGGCAAATGTCCATCCTGCGAGGAGTGCCGGGGGAAGATCAGCGCCGAATCACCCTGCCCACCTCACAAGATTAGGTCGCTGTGGCATCGGATTCGACGGTGAACTGATGCCCAATCTGACACGCAGATATCCAGGCTCACCCCACAAAATCGCCTCGCTCCCTGCGGTGAATGATACTACATTAGCTTTGCGCCTCCTGAAATGCCCCCATGAGGCTTTATTTCAACCTCACCTGTACCCCTCAAACTTCCCCCAGATAGCCTTCGCACTCTTCCCAGCCTCCTCCGCATTCTTGAACTTCCATAACGGCTTGATATCGTCCGAATATCCCGGAGTTGTGAATACACCCACTTCGTTCTTCGTGGCTTTGTATGATTTCGGATCGAGCTTTCTACATGACATCTTACGTAGGGCTAGGGTCAAGCTGGATGTCCGGATGAGCTTGAGGGCACGCGACATGTGTAGATGGTAACAATTGGAGTGAACATGACAGAAGCGGTTGATGATGCAGAGAGGTGGCCGAGACGATGGTGGTCAAGATATGTGGAGGGCTCGAATGACATCACTCTCAATGCTGGCGATCCATCGCCGCACCGTTTTGTTCAAGACATCGATCCTACTTCTCTTGAGAGTCTGGCATTGCGACCTGGATGTTTACAAACCCCGACAGTACACCTTTATCCGCCTCTACGAGCATGGACCTGCATGCGCAATAAGCGAATGTACGTTTTTAATCGTTTATAAATCATGTGTGGTATGTATAAAGAAAGTAGTTATGGATAGTATGAACGTATCAGAAGACGTGCTCGTGCTCGTGCTCGTGCTCGTGCTCGTGCTCGTGCTCGTGCTGGCGTAGAATAACATCAAGACGTCAATCGTGAAGAGAGGGTCCTGCACGAGTACAGCCTCGCGCAGACATTGTCCTCAATGAGCGAAGTCGACCCTCTTCTTCCTTCCTCCCCTCGCATA